>LZPO01096789.1:1277432-1294571 GCA_001675575.1 Neotoma lepida
AAACAAAACAAAACAAAACAAAACAAAACAGTAGCCATAGGATTTCTGTAATTCACACAATCACAAGAAGGTTTAATCTACTAATTTTTTTTTTTAAGTCTCAAGTCCAGGGGCAGGGGAGATGGCTCAGTTGGTTATTTGTTGTATACACATAACTCCTGAGTTTGAATCCTCATCACTCACATAAAAAGCTGTACAGCATGCATCTATAATTTTAACACTGGGAAGATGGAGATAGGCAGATTCTTAGAGCCCATTGGTCAGCCAGACTAGCCAAATAGTTGAAATCCACGTTCAGTGAGAGACCCTGTCTCAAAAACTAATGCAAAGAAGTAATTGAGGAAGACATCCAGTGTCAACCTCTGGCCTCTACACACATATGCATACAATGGCACAAGCACTCACATACACATAAATATGTACATATACATATATATAGCACACACACACACACACACACACACACACACACACACCCCATATCTAAAGGTTTGGAGGTATAGCCCAACGGCAAAGAACTTTCCTAGCATTCATAGACAGCACCACAAAAACAAAAGAAATCCAATAAAGTTGTATTCAAAAATTCCCAAATACAACTTTATTTTTCTATATCTGAGTTAAGCCCTTATAACTAGTCCTAAGTTCACTTTAAAAACTGTTCAGAAACATTTACCAAGAACCTACTATAAACCAGCCCCCATACCAGATAATAGAGGGACACAGATGAGGAAAACAATCTTCGCCTATAGGAAGCTTCAAAGCAATCGGGATTCTGAAGAGCTTGGGAGGAAAAGGTACATTCCCTCATGAAGATGTGGTTTTCTAGGGATGGATATTGCTGTGCCACTTTGTCTGTTTCTGGTGGGATAAATTGCACCCATAAACTAGTGGAAGTGCGAAAGAGTCCAACATGCACACCTGAAATTATAATATGGTAAGCATGCTAATGGACAGGTAAGGGCATTATAAATAGATTTTTCCTTATCTCAGCCAGGAAATGTCTGTAGGGGTGTGGAAGCCATGCACCCTGAAGGAGNTCTCAGAGGCTCATGGCACTGATTTCAGGGGCATCAATTTATACTTAAGAGATTGTAGCCCTAAGAAGCTATGAGGTCACTCAGATTGTACCATGCTGGCAGAGGATGAAAAGCCATCACACTCATTGTCATCGTTCTCTGAAACATGTGCTTAATGGTTTTCCTCTGTGCCAGACACTATCCCAGCAGCTTCGTATGCAGTGGGACCGTTAACTGTGAGGAGTCACCTACAAGGGCAGGTGCTGTGGGGCCCGAGGCACTACAGCGTNTGGATGCTGCATGTGAGGGGGTTGTCTCCAGAAGTCTGAAGGGAGAGCCTCGAGAGAAGAGGAGGGAATGATGGCCAAGAAATAGCACAAGACAGTGGTTTGTGAGCAGGGAGGTCGTAGGGACCCGCGCTACAACAATGCCAAGGAGAGTGGAAAGGAGCCATTGGTTTGATAATTCAGAGATTGGGGGACTTCACGGAAAATATTTTCCAAAGAGTGGTGAGGAAGAGTGAGAGATGTGTTACCAAGGGTTGGTGAAAGGATGGGATGCACATAAGAGAGGCGACCAGGGGGAAGCTGGACAGGAGAACAAGACAAAACACAGAACAGCAGAATTTGAAAGGAAGAAAACAAAGGGGAAAGAACAACAGAGAAGACAGTGATGGACAGAGTGCTCTGTCTCCACAACAAAGGCTCCTCCCCTCCCTGAGGAGCTACACAGGTTAGTGGTTGCTNGGGTGTGGAGTCATAATCCTAGGTGGAGTGGCCACCGGTGAATTGCCCTTGCACGAGTACATAACCTCACCTGTGTTTGTGCACACAACCCTTATTAAATGCAGTGGGTGCTCAATGTATGCACACACGCACAAACAGACAGAAGACAGGAAAGTACAAGGGAGCTTATTGGGAAGAGGGGATTTGGCATGAGAGGAGGGGATAAGAGAGGGTAATGGGGGAGATGAATGCGATCCATGTACATTAAAAATATGTGAAATTGTGAAAAAAATACCTTTGGGGGGGCAGTTTCGAGACAGGGTTTCTCTGTGTAACCATGGCTGTCCTGCAACTCATTCTGTAGACCAGGCTAGCTTCGAACTCACAGAGATCCACCTGCCTCTGCCTCGTGAGTGCTGGGATTAAAAGCATGCATCACCACTGCCAGGCAAAATAAATGCTTTTTAAAAAGAAGGGAAGCAGAAGAGAGAAAAGATAGGCAAGCTGTCAGCGAGAGGCTGGACAGAAGGAAGAGCCCTGAAACTGGGAGGTCCCTCTGACTAAGTTAACTCTCTGAATAGGAGAAGAGACAGAATCTAAATATTTACACACTCGTCCTGTGAAAAACTTTCAGCCCTAAATAGAATCAGAATAATAGAATAAAGCCTACTGACCAATCACACAGCTGGGGGGAAGGGGAGCATGGGGGTGGGCTAGTGAGGGACAGATAGATGACTTTGGCAATAAAAACTTAGTGCTGGGCTTTGTGGCAAGTCCAGGAGCAGATCCAGATTTCATGGGTCCATGACTTTGTAAGCTTTCTGTAGGTAAGAGAATGTGGAATTAAAAATGCGGAATTAAGTACAGGGATCTGAACAAGAAGAGGTCCCTAAAGCAAGTATTTCCTTATCTTTGCAGAACACCCAGCTCTGAGTAGACCCCCCACCTTCCAGGAGGGATTTGCCTGAAATGGATGACTGAGACCTGCAGGCACTGGTATCTTGCTGTGCCATGATTGAGTATGGCCTAGAATGAGTCCGAAGTAGCTTGGTATTAAACTAAGGCTTTGTACAGTCAGGAAGGACTGAGGAAGGGAGAGAGGCATGCCTGTGGGAGTTATCCACAGGGGCTTCAAAAAAGAGGTATGGCAAAACCCCAAAGGATGTGGTAGAAAGATTGGATGAAGGCAAGAGGTCACTCCTGGTGAAGTGCCTGCATATGCCAAGTCCTGAAAAGAGCATTGAGAACAGAATCTGGGGCTTTGTGACTAGGCCTTGAATGGTCTTAAATACAATTCAGGACTTGGAGACAGAGGTTTTTCCTTGAGGCGACAAGATTTATTTAATGTCGTGGACAGACAGATAGCAGCGTAGAAAGGACTTTGAGAAGAGTTTATGACCCAGAGCCCTGGACAGACAGCATGGCAGGGTCTCTGAAGAGAAGAATCAGAGAGCCCACATGTGAGCCTCTTTTTATACATTTTTGGGGAAGTTTCATAGCTCAAGCATGTAGTCAGGCTTTCTGATTCACAGAGAGAGGGCCAGGCAACAGGATGTACGGCCACCAATACCTGCTTTGATGTGGACTCACTTCTCTGGGTGGGAGATCCTGGCACCTGAAACTGTTAGCTAGAGACTCACAGACAATGTCTCAGTGGGGTCCTGCTGATATCTGTGAAAGGGAAAGAGCTGTTGCAAGGTACTGTGGGCTGAGGAGCAGCTGGATTCTAATATTGCATTCTTACAGACCTAGTCTTAAGGTTAGGGAACCACAGATGACTAGACAGACAGAAGATGAAATCCGCTGCTTAGATGCCAGCTTGAGACACTAGATTTGATCAAATAGGCCAGGTGTCAGCAAACTACATCAGCTGGCAGGTCGAATCTAGCCCACCTCCTGCTTTTGTAAATAAAGTACTATTGGAGCTTGGCCTTGCTCACNCCTCTGCATGTTGGGTGGTTGCTTTCCTGAAAAGAGTGGAGACATTGTTGCAGGGATCTTATATTTCACAGGGCCTTCACAGAATCCTCAGTCAAGACAGTGAAAATTGCTGGTGGGGTGGTACACCTGTAACCCCAGCATGTGGAAAAATCAGGAGTTCAAGGCCAGCCTAAACTACACAAGGAAACTGTACAGGCTAGTTTTATGTTAAATTGACACAAGATAAAGTCATCTGAGAGGAAGGAACATCAACTGAGAAGCTGCCTTCATAAGATCAGGCTGTGGGGCTGGAGAGATGACACAGAGGGTAAGATCACTGGCTGCTCTTCCAGAGGTCTTGAGTTCAATTCCCAGCAACCACATGGTGGTTCACAACCATCTGTAATGAGATCTGGTGCCGCCTTCTGGCATGTTAACATACATGTAGGCAGAACACTGTATACATAATAAATAAATAAATCTTAAAAAAAGATCAGGTTGTAGGTAAATTAGTGACTGATGTGGGAGGGCTCAGCCCCANTGTGTATGGTGCTGNCCTTTGGCAGGTGGTTCTGGGTTCTACAAGAAGGCAGGCTGAGTGAGCCATGAAGAGTTTAACCATGTAAGCAACACCTCCCTGGCTTCTCATCAGCTCCTGTCTTCTGGTTTCCACCGGGTTTGAGCTCCTGCCTTGGCTTCCCTNAATGGACTGTGACTCGGGATGTGTAAGCCAAATAAACCCTTTCTTCCCCAGGTTGCTTTTGGTTGTGGTCTTTACCACAGCAATAGAAACCCTAAGACCTGGACCCTATGACAAAAAGCCAAGAGCTGGGTATAGAGTTCTTGCCCAGCATGCATAAGGCCCTGGGTTAAATAGCCAGGATAGGAAAGAAAGAAAGAAAGAAAGAAAAAGAAAAAATTTCAGAAAAATATGGAATTGAATGAGAAAACAATCTAAAGCTGTAAGATAATATTAAGATTAAATTTCCAGAACTTCTGACATGTAAATGATGAAAATCTTAAGCCAAAGAACACAAGACATGCTGGGCAATGGTGGTGGTGGTGGCAGTGGTGCACACCTTTAATCTCAGCACTCGGGAGCCAGAGGAAGGCGGATCTCTGTGAGTTCGAGGCCAGCCTGGTCTACAGAGCGAGTTCCAGGACAGTCAGGGCTACACAGAGAAAGCTTGTCTTGAAAAACAAACAAAACAACAACTAAAAAGAACCCAGGACATAAAGTCTGTTTATGAAGAAAATAGGTAATGACAAACTGTTTCTCATTTTAAAATAATTAAGTTTTATTGGAGACTATTCTGAANAAGCTGATATATTTATAGCTTCTTCAATAAAACCGGCAAGCAAATTTGGAAAATGTTAATTGAAGTGTTTTCTTACTTTGCAGACAATCCAGATGCCTTAGGATNCCTTAGGCTGGAAGATAGTGGTCTGTCCTGAAGTTTTCCGGTCATTGTCTGTTTCCTCTGGGGCTCTTTTGTTCCTCAGTCTTTCAGAATCAATTGGGCCCAATTATCTCCCACACAATTAAAGTCATGGAGTTTGTGCCAAACAGCTCTTCAATACAGTTGTTTCTCTGTAATCTCAGGCATTTCACATGACTCCTTTCTCTCCTAACTAAAGCTCATGTCCTTTGCAACTCAATATCCCCAGAAAAAGGTTTTCAGGGTCTTCAATTTCTCAGCAGCNTTNATTCNTCTGTTTTTGCAGCTCCCAAACACTCTTGGGTTCAAAAAAATGTTTAAAAAATAGGTGAAACAATTATATATATAGTGAGTTGGGTTTAGAAAAGAAAAATAAATGCAATATTTCAGGTAATGACAAACTGTTTCTCATTTTAAAATTCCTTTCAGGCTGGAGAGATGTCTCAGCAGTTAAGAGCACTTTGGTTTGGTTCCTGGCAAACATCAGGTGGCTCAGAAGGGACCCCAGTGCCTTCTTCTGGCCTCTGTAGATACCTGCACACATATGGTATACATATATAACTTAGCAACACATACACACACAATAAAAATAAATAACTCATTTAAAAATAAAAACAAAAGGAACTAGAAAGATGGCTCAGAGGTTAAGAGCACTTGCTGCTCTTGCAGAAGACCTGGGTTAAATCCCAGCACTCACACAATGGCTCACAACCATCCTAACTTCAGCTCCATGAAATGCAGCGCCCTCTTCTGACCTCTGCAGATACTGCATGCATATGGTGCACGTACACCCATGGAGGCAAAGCACTCGTGCACATAAAATAAAATAATCTCTTTTTTGTTTTTCTTTCTTTTCTTCTCTCTCTCTCTTCTNGCTTCTCTCTTCTCTCTTCTCTCCCCTCTTCTCTCTCTCTCTCTCTTTGGATACAGAGTCTCACTATGTAGCCTTGACTGGGCTGGGACTCACTATGTGGACCAGGCTAGCCTTGAACTTATAGAAATCCATAAAGGCCACAGAATAAAGTTCCTAATATTATATTGGTGAAAATGAATGACGTTATAAGTAAATGAAGAAAAAAATAATAGCTCTTTTTTATAGTATGATTCCAAAATATAAATGCAGAAAGAAGGGGAATGATAGCAAATAACTGGAGTGGAGAATCACAGTAGTGGTTGCAGGCAGAAACCATCAATAAATGCTGAATTTAGAAGGTGAAAGCATATTGAAAATAGTGCATTTGAAAATATTCCTACAAAATATCTGTCCATTATAAAAACTATAATAGCAATTCCAAAGTNNAGGAACTCTGGAAATACCACACTGTCTGGGATCTTTGGATTAGCATCACTAGTAATAAGACACAAGGCTATGGATGCCATGGGAGAAGGGAACCATCAACACTTCTGTGTTGTTCTTGCTAAAAATAACTTTAACCTAATCATGAGGCAGCATCAGAGAAACCTAAACTCAGGAAAATTTTATAAAATATGTGGCTAATATTCTTCAAAGTATCCATGTCATAAGAGACAAAAAAAATACCAGAGGAACTGTCACCAATTAGAGGACACCAAGGAGCATGNCGACGGAAGGCAGCATGCAAACCTCAACCAGCTCTTAGACTGTGAAAATGATGCTGGTGAGCAAACGGGTGAGATCTGAGGGAACATCACTGACTGTACTGTTCCCTCAACGCAAATGTCCTAACTTTGATCATTGTGCCATGGTTCTGCAAATTGTTAATATAATCCCAGGAGTTGAGAGACTGAAACTGGAAGAACCTGAGTTCCAGGCCAGCCTGGGCTGCTTACTAAGGTGCTGCCTCAAAAACAAAACAAAATAAACAAATTTTTCTTGGTTCAATTCCAAGAGCTGAAAGCAAAGAAACAAAAAGAAAAGCAGGGCTGGGAGATAGCTCAGTGGTTTGTGCTGCTTGCCACACAACCATGAGGACCTGCACCTGATCCCCAGAACCCATAAAAAGCTGGACTTTGTGGTGTCTGCTGTCTTCCCAGTGTTCCTCCAACAAGCTGGAAGGCAGAGATGGGAGAATCCACAGAATTATGAGCCAGTTATCCAGGTGTACCCAGATGCAACAAGAGAGCCTGTCTCAAACAAGAAGCAGAGAGAGGACTGACACCCAAGGCTGTGTTTTGACCTCCATATGACAGCACGCATACAGCAGGAACACAACGCACACACACAGAACACAGGAAAAGGAGACCGCAGANGCGCAGAAATGTATGTTTTTCAGCTTCCCCTAAATAATTACACATTGGGGGCCACGGGGATGATTCAGTAGGTCAAATGCCTGCTGAGAAAGCATGAGGACCTGAGTTCAGATCCCCACACCCATATAAAAGCTGGTAACCCCAGTACTGAGGGGGTAGGGACAAGAGGATCCCTGAAGCTCACTAGCTGGCCAGCCAGCCTAGCCAAATCGATGGGGTCTAGGTTCAGCAAAGAAACTGTCTCCAATAGTAAGATGGAGCTCAATAGAGGAAGACATCAACACCTGGCCTCTGTACCCATGCACATACATGTACACACACACACACACACACACACACACATACACATACACACACATGCACATACACACACAGCACACACATGCACAAATGTTCTAAATTATCTCAAAATAAAAATAGGAATGGTATAGTAAGTGGAATTCAATGATGGTCCCATGACTTTTGCCCCTTAGGGACTTTGTGTATGTAATCAGTATTACCATTGAATCNATTTTAAAATAGGCATGATACCCAGGTGGCAGGAGCTATTTATAACAGAAGCATTTTCTCCCTCTGCAGGTAGAAGTCTAAGAGAGTCAAAGGTTGAGAGGGAGATTCTGTTGCCACTATGTTGTGGAAGGGCCAACAAGAAGATGCATGCATAGAGCCTTGTTGAGNTGAGGGAAGCCACTAACTAGCAGCCAATGGCCAATGAGGAAGTGAGAAATTCTTTGGTCATAGGAACCGAATTCTGACAACAACCAGAATGAACTTGGACTAGAACCTTCCTTGAGAGGAAAACACCAGCAGCCAAGCCCTTGATTTCAGCTTTGTTGGACCCATAGCAGTGAGCCAGGCTACACCAGGTCAGACTTCTGACAAAGGGCTGAGAGTCAACAGCTCCTAAATTCACAGTCCTTTGCTGCATAGCAATAGACTCTAATATCAATACCAGTCCCAGACTGGATGAAAAAGCAAGACCAAACTGGATGCTGCTCTCAAGAGAGCTTGTGCACAAGGACNTGGAGTGAAAGGAAGGTTACTGAGGGGCCACAGGAAAGCTGAAGTGGTTCTACAGACACCTGATAAAGTAACCTGAGGACACAGGAGCATGGCGACAGCTAAAGAGGAGTATCTCGTCATGAAAGAAGGGTATTTAATTAAAAAAAAAATAGCATTTCAGTCTTGTGCTATAGCTTGGGGCAGAGCACTTGCTTAGCATGCCTGAGGCCCTGGGTTTAATCCTCAGTACTGTTAAACAATTTTAAAAACATGTAACATTTTTAAATGTGTATTCATGTAATAACAGAATTTTAAAATATAAGAAGTAAAAGTTGCCAAAGGAAAGGAAAAAGTAGATGAATACACAGCTGCTGCTCAAGTGTCCGCACCTTTCTCCTGGAGGTGGACAGATTGGAGAGTCACAGAATCAGCTAGGAAATTGTGAATAACACAATGTAAACCAAATGGGCCTGACTGCTGCTTACTGAGTCTTCCACCCCAAACTGAAAGTACATATTCTTTTCAAATATATCTGAACGACTCATTAATATAAGCCATATGCTTGACCATAAAAAAATCTTAATACATTCTAAAAGATTGAAATAAAACAGAGAACGATATAGCCACAACAGTATTAAATTAAGACCCACAATGAAAAGTTATATGGAAAATTCTCCAACTGTCTTGAAAATAAACACACCTGTCTCTCACCACCCACGGGTCNAAAAATAGTCAGAAACTATTGGAAAGGAACACTAATTGAAACCACACACTGACATCAGTGGGTTGGACATACGGCAGTGTTTGAAAGTAAACTGATACTTTAAAAAACGTTTTTAAGATTTATTTTATTTTTAACTGTGTGCACACTGGTATGTGGGTGTGAGTATGGGTGCCCAAGGATGTCAGAGACACTAGACCAGTCCCTCAGAACTGGAGATACAGGAAAATGTAAAGCCCCTGGTGTGGGTTCTGGGAGCTGAAGTCTGGTCCTCTGGAAAAAAAATGTGTTCTCTTAACTGCTGAGCCATTTCTCCAGCCTCACTTTATGCCACACACAACACACACACTCACACTTACCGTACTCAGACACACACGCCTGAAACATATAATAAGATAAATTTTTTAAATGAAAAAAAAACAACAACAAAAAAGAAAGAAATTGGACAATACAAAAATGACAGGTTACTGACAGGCAAACAGTGACTTAATGGCTGTGTATTTCTCTCCAACAACCACACACACCGAAAAGAAGCGAAACAACATTTTTAACATAATAAACAAATGCTATCCCAGAATTCTGTGCACAGTGAATATAGCCAGGATAGATGAGCATGAAGTAAGAATATTCTCAGGTNGAGGAGACTATGAGAACACACTGTTGAGGGACTTGCTCTGGAACAGTGCTAAAGGAGGAGTTCTTCAGAGTGAGGGGAAATGACACCAGAAGGATCTGGGGACATGAGGAGGGAGGAGGAGCGACAGAATGGGAACTAGATAAACACACTGGACGGTTCTTACTCTCTGAGTTTTCCCCACTGTTTGATGACTGGTAGGATGGCTCAGCAGGGAAAGGTGCTTGCTGCCAAGTATGATTACTCTGAACCCACATGGTGGAAGGAGAGAACCGACTCCCGCAAGCTGCTCTTTGATGTGCTGNGACACATGTGTCTCCTCCCCAAAATAAATATATATAATTTAAAATCATCTAAAATGCTTGAGGGTTAAAAGCAAAGGCTATAATTTTGTCTGATGGGGTTTTCTATGTGTTGGTGTAAAAACATTACAGGATAACTGCATTATAAAGTGGGAAGTTAAGGAAAAAAATGTAATGGTGTTCCTACTCTCCCTTGAGCTGATAAAACACTGGCTGTACATAGACAGCAATTTCAATATATATGTTATAATCCTCCAGCACTCACCAAAAACTGTCCAAGATGACAAACTAATACATAGAAAACTGAAATAAAAACAAAAGTCAATAAGAAAAAAAATAAAGCCACAGATCTTAATTCTAGCATACATTATTATATCAAACACCATTAAGTGCAAAATTGTCAGAACAAATTTTCATAAGTTTGTTTTATTTTATGTGTATTTTTGCCTGTGCATACCTATACATGCATCAGATCCCCTGGAACTGGAGCTACAGATGGTTTTGAACAATCAATGTGTGTGCTGAGAATTGAACCCAAGTCCTCTGCAATAGCAGCAAGTGCTCTTAAGTGCTGAGCCATTTCTACAGGCCCCAGGAGAATTTTTTTTAAATGAACCAACTGCATACTAGCTATAATAAAAAAGCAAAAACAAAAACAAAAAACCTCAAATATAATGTTGTAGCTAGGCTAAAGTTGTATAGTATAAAAACACTAGTCAAACAAAACAAAACAAAACAAAACAAAATTGAATGTTTGTATCAATAGCAGCTAAAGCATATTTCAGAGCAAAGAAACTAACAGAAACAGAAGTATTGCATAATAAAAAGGTCAACTCACCAAGCATCGTGCATTTACTTTTCCAATAGTTTTTAAATTATTTCTAACTACAAGGGATTATTTCCTTATTTCTTTTTTGTTCTCAGATTCAAAAGACACTGTTATAAGATAAATATGCAAAGTATACCCTGGAGAAAATATTTACAATACACATGTCTGATGAAATAAAACCTCTGTATACAAATAACACCCACTCAATAATAAGACAAACAGGCACAAGTTTTAAAAGTCCAGTGGGTGTGATGGTGCATGCCTGTAGTCCTAGGTTCTCAGAAGGCTGAAGTGGGAGAACAGCTTAAGCTGAGGAGCTTGAGCTCACCCTGGGGGGCAACACAACAAGATCCTGTCTTTGCAAACAAGAAGGGCCAGTGAGAGGGCTCAACNGCACTTGCGGTACAAGTTAAAAGATCTGATCCTGGACCCACGTAGAGGTGGAAGGTGAGCGCTGACTCACAAAAACTGTCTTCTGACCTCCACATGTGTACCACGGCATGCATGTGTGCCCACACTGACACACACACACCATCGGTGTATACGCACCCACACAATTTTCTTTAAATACTAAACCTTGGGACAGGGACAGTAAAGGAAGATATATGAATGACCAATAAACATTATGCAGCAAAGAAACAAAGCCAAGTGGGACATCACTTGCATCCATGTAGAATTAAAAAAAAAAAGATCAAAGCACTTCCACCCCCAAATCTCTGATTTCCAAATGTTTGTGGGAATTTTGGGTTTTTTGTTTGCTTGCTTGCTTTTTGTATTGTTTTGGTTTTTGAGGCAGAGTCTTGTTATGTAGCTTAGACTTGCCTCAAAATCTTACTCTCACCCCAGTCTCTTGAGCCCTGGCATGTGCCAACATATTTGGGAAGAGAATTCTTACACATTTGCTGGAGGGACTATGAAAATGTATTGTAGCCAGAGGTAGTAGTGGGAGCCTGTTGTACTGGTTACTAGGAGACCAGGAGCCTTGAGCTCAGAAGTTTCAGGCCAGCCTGAGCAACAAGGTAAGAACCTGTCTCAAAATAACAACAAAAACTTTAGCCATTTTGGAAACCTGCCTGGCAGTGCACCTCTCAGAACTCATGACACTCTACACATACCACTTACATTGTCCCCTGCCTGTCAACTGTGTCTCCAGGTTAAAAAAAAAAAGGAAAACTGAGAACACATTGGAACACTGTTGAAAACCCTATGATTTTTATTGCTAAGGTCCAAACTCTTGGTTTACAAGGGTCTNTATGATCTGGCCTCCATCTGTCTTTCCCAGGATAACTCATTCTGTCCTCCTTGTGGACTTACAGCCACACTGGTCTTTCTATCTCATGACTGTCCTGGGACTTGCTGTTTCCTCAGCGGGGTACATGATTTCCACGGCTCTTGGCAAACTCAGCTGGTTCTCATTCCTCAAGTCTTATTACCACCCACCCCTCACGGAGTCTTCCTGCCCCTCCAAAGTAAGTACTTTCCGGTTAACCTTTGATGTTACCCTATTTATTTCCACTTTAGCACTGCCATTATCTGTTCAACTTTGTCCTGTGTTGCTTGTTCTTCAGTTTTTCTCTTTTTAATTNAAGTTTTCATTTTTTTGAGAATTTTATGCATGAGTTACATATGTGTTTNCACATTCTATTTTCAATGCTTTCTTTCTTTCTGTGTGTATGTGTATGTTTCTGTATGTGCACATGTATGCAAGTTGTNTGCATGTTNTGCAAGTGTGCATGCACATGTGTGTGTACACGTGTGTGTGTATGCCATAGTGGGTGTCCGGTGTCTGCTTCAATCTCTCTCCACCTTATTTTTTGAGATAGGGTCTCTCACTGAGCCTGAAGCTCACTGAATCAGCTAGATTGGCCAGCCAGCCCCGAAGACCGTCCTGTCTTCACTTCTCCGGCACTGAGACTTTTATGTGCACGCTTGGTTGTGTGGCAAGTGCTTTTCTAACTGAGTCTACTGTTGCATGAATCCTAAAAACCCAGAGCCAGATATTGAGGTGAATGCTGAAAGATCAGAGAGACAAAGGAACAAGCCACTAGAGAAACTTCTCACCACTGCCAAATCCTCAGCCGATCTCCACGAATCCTCAGACTGAAAGCCTCCAAGTCCTCAGCAGAAAGGCTCTCGAGTTCCTATCTCCTCATGCCTTATATGTCTTTCTCCACCCAGCCATTTCACTTCCTATCTCAACTTTCCTAGTGCTGAGATTAATGGTGTGTGCTTCCCAAATACTGGGGTTAAAGGTGTTTTCACCACTGCCTGGCTCTGTTTCTCTCCTAGACTGGATCAATCTCCTGTAGCCCAGGTGGCCTTGAACTCACAGAGATCCAGATGGANCTCTGCCTCCCGAGTGCTAGGATTAAGGTGGGTGCCACCACTGCCTGACCTTTATGGTGAAGCATAATCTAGTGGCTGTCTCTGTCCTCTAATCTTCAGGCAAATTTTATCAAAGCACAACAAAATATCACCACAGTCTCCCCCAGTGTTTTCTTTCTTTAATACTGCATTGTAAACTGAGGACAGTGAGAAACCCTGTAGTCTTCATGTTCAGGAAGTTGAGGCAGAAGGGCTGTTGAGAGTTTGATACCAGCACGAGCTACATAAATAAAAACCTGTTTCAAAGTTAAACACCGTATTCCCATGGTCTGGAATAGAACCACCACATAGAAGGCACCTGGTAAATACTGTTGGTTGAAAGAGTTAACCACCTTCTGAGGGTAGAAGGGTAGAGGTAATTCCTCAATAGATATAGGAAACATAGTGGAGGAACATATTCCTTTAGTCCATTTATCTGCATAAGTACTCTAGAATTTTTTTAGGAGAATATGATATATGAGCTGAGAAAAAATTATCATGGCAATAAAAGCCTGATTCTGAAGTTTAAGATATGCAGGCCAGAGTGCTTAGCATGTATGAAGCCCTAAGCTGAAGACCCATACCCCAAATAAATGAATTAATAACAGTACTGAAATAGAAGAAATCACCTGGAATTAAGAGTATTGCAGAAGTCAGAAACTATGAATAAAAAGGAATGTCTTATATGTGTAATAATCATTTGATCCTCCCAGACATTTGGTGTATGGGCCAACAGATCCACATAGATGCCATATTTAGTGGAATTTATCGACCAAAATNTGGGTTGCCAATACTGATGGAAAAATTGAGTGGAACTTTCCAATATATAAAGCACAAAATAAGATAGGCTGATATGTTGCAAAAAGTACATGAAGCCATTCATAAAAATACACACACACACACACACACACACACACATACACACGCACACGAACACACATCCTAAACATGTAAAACTTAATGTGTGGTGTTAGGACTCCAGGTTGTGGCTATGCTTAGGAGGAGGTGGGTCTTGGAGTGGACGGATTCCCTGTACTTGTCATTTCTTGTTTCTAGACCTAGGTTATGTTTTCCTGGGAGTAGTCACAGTGAAATGGCCTGCATATCTTAAACTTCAGAATCAGGCTTTTATTGCCATGATAATTTTTTCTCAGCTCATACATCATATTCTTCTAAAAAATTCATTAAGCTGAACACTCTGTGTTTTTTCTCAATGATTTTTTTGTTTACTTAAAGTGTAGCCAAGTGTGAGTTGCACACTTTAATCCCTACACTCAGTAGAAGAAGTCCAGGGGGATCAAGAATTCAAAGTCATGGAGTTTCCAGGCCAACCTGGGCCAAATGAGACCATTTCTCAAAATAAAAATTAAAAAAGAAAGTCTAAATGTGCCCAGAACATTTAGGAGTTTGGGGGATGGCTTTTAAAATTAGGTGATTGTAAAATAGCCAACTGTCACCACTGACAGAATGGGAATGTGTCCCTCTCCTCCAGAGTCTGCTCTCATCTTACCTACAAGTGTCCCTGCCAGCAGAAGCAGCTCACTTTTATTTTACCAGTTGATATAGACAAAGATGGAAGCCTGAGCAGGTCAATGAGTACAGAAAAACTTCACAGGCAATAGAAGGTAGAGAGAGAGTGCAAAATTACTTTTAAATGCAAGGAGTGTTACACCCAGCATCCTGGCATATGTACAACAAGATCCAAATGGTGAATTAGAACATTTAGGACTTTCCCTCCAAACCGGTACTTCCTAAAAATACCCATAAAGGAGAGGAAGAAATTCTATAAGAACAATGTGGGGGTGCNGAGGTGAAGACTGAGCAGCTGGCTCCCCAGCAGGCAATTTACAACCGGATCCTCTCTACCTTTGCTGAAGCCAGTCAAGGAGTGGATCAAACCCTTCCCCTGTCCCAGTGCCCATCCCTCTGCTTATTCCTCAAGCTAGCTGCCTGTGAGCACAAGAGCTCTACACATTGCCACTAGAGCCAGTTACACAGGTATTTAGATTGGATGCAGACTCCGGCTGTACAGCTCTTTCTGATTTCCCCCAAACCTGAGTAAATCTTCCCCACCCAACAGAAAGCACTTCCTCTCAATTCCCAGGCTTTCTCCGTGCACACTCTCCTCCAGACTTCAGCCCTCTTGACTCAATCAAAGGTGCCACATGGCCCAGAACCCCGGTGGCAGACATCTGAGCTTGCTGGTTCCTAGCTCCCATTTCTCTTCTATGGGAACTTTTCTCCTGTTTGCTTAGCATCCTGGCTCTGGTTCTCAACCACTTATGTCCAGTCTGAACACTTGGCTCCTCTCTTTCCCAAGTCTGACTGTAACCTCTGGCAAGTTTGCCTGATGCCTGAATGCTTACCACAGGCATCAGTGCTTGAAGGGGAGAAATAGTCGCTGTGCGAGCGACATAGACATTCCTCCAGACTGCCTTGTGGAACCTGAAAGAGTCCCTTTCAAAGCCCTGACACAAAATGAGTGTCGCCACACTGGACAGAATAACAGTCTATTAAAACCAGTTGCCTCCATTTGGCTGTGTGTTTCCTTACGTCTGACTCTGCNAGGCTCTAAAGCAATAGTGTCCAGTGTTTGGATTCCTGAACACACAAAATTCTGCTTTGGAAAGCCTCAACCTGAAGGGGGCTGAAACCAAATACTTCAACCAGCAATTTATTTCTTCTGAGTCAAGACTCTTTTCTTCATCTGCCTGACAGGATATTGGAGGGACCAAATCAAAAGGCTAGAATGGCCCCATTTCCAGGTAATTGCCTTTGCATGGGCTGTCCTGCTACAGATTNTGCCCAAAGCAAAGCCATTAGTGCTAGTGCCCCCACGAGTGGAATCCCGTATCTTAAGAGGATGATGCACAGACACACTCTGTACCTTCAGTGTGGGTCTCACTCTTTGCCTTCATTTTCACAGAGCAGTTTGGAGCTGGTTGAATTCCTGATGTCTGGGAAGGTGGCTCCCTTCCCGCCTGGGTTTGTTGTTTTGCTGGTCCGTGTTGTTGGCTCTGTGACATGGCTGATCCTTCCATAAAGGTCTCCTTTCCTCATATACCTCAACAGGGCTCTGCATTCTGCCACGGGGCAGGGTTCAGACCCTCAGCCTTCTCCTTTCTAGTGCTATTTTGGCTACCTGTCTACAAGATGTGCTCAGTGGCCTGCTGCCTTTACAATGATTTAAGTACTTACACATTTTGGGAAAGTTTGTGCCCACAGAACAGTGGAAAGTGTGATTCTGGAATTCCAGTAAGCAGAATGCACCAGGGAAAAACCATCTTAATACCTAAACTAGGGGAAAGTTTTCTACAGAAGCAACGANGCAAAACTAAATTAAGTCTCGAGGAAGGTTGAGAGCATTTGACAAGAAAAAGGAAATAATTATGCNTCCTATAAGCTATGTAACTACAGCATAGACATAGTAGTAATTAAAACACTCACTGAGAGAAAGAAATTTCTTCTTCCAGATGCTCTCACCTCTCACTAGACGGGGCCTGTCCCAGGATTTATCAGTAACCGCTCTCTATAGTCAATGAGGATAATTCCAGAAGAAAAGAAGGGTACTAATTGAGACGGAGTTTTCAGATCTATGGTCCTTCATATAGAATGCGAGGATCTCTGGAGGTCTGTAGAGATTCTTCCGAATCGTTCTGTGGGCTGGGTCAAAATGCAAGGCACCCAAAGTGTAGTGGGTGGGTCGGTTTTGTTTTCCTNTACAACCTAATTTCCACTGAAGAGTTCAATCAAATTTAAAAGTACCAAAAAATATCGTTGAAGGAAGCCATGAATAGTCAGAGGGATTTGACAAAACACCTCCACAGTCTTTGTTTCCTTGTGTGTTTAACTGGTAAACAGGCAGGACTCTGGCTTTGCTCACACAGTCTAAGGACTAAAATTTTGAAACTCACCAATTCAGATGTGAAAACTGAAAATCCCATCTTTTGAGGACTGG
>LZPO01096789.1:1295196-1314971 GCA_001675575.1 Neotoma lepida
GCAGACCTGTTCAGGAAAGGAGGAACCAGCGTTCTTCTCCTGCATTGCTTGATAACGTGAAAACAACTTGTTCACTCTTTGAGTATGATTAGAGAGGAAAAGAAGAAGAAAGAGAAAAAGTACAAAATCAAACTCAACATCTGGATGGAATTTAGTACATACCTTCTGGGACCCCCGGCTCCTGAATGCTTCAGCTAATGACTCCCTCTTCGGAGGCTGCAGAGGCTCAAGGACTCAGCCTGGTGGGAAATGGTACTTTGATGCCAGTTCCTGCAAGTTGGTTTAAATAGGTTGTGGGGATGCTGTAGCCCGGGCCAAACCCTGCCAAGGGGGAGGAGAGCAAATGTCATGCAGGCATGCCCACTTGTGTCTGGGTGGACACCTAGCAAGGAGGCGATTTGTCACTTGTGTCTCCAGATCGGGAAGTGCTCTGGAAGTGTGTTGTTGATGGCTTTGCCTCATGCAGGTAAAGTCCATGAACTTGCTCATGTCTTTGAGAGATCAGTGCTTGGTTCCTGTTCTGGCTCCTGTTTCTGGACACCCAGGGCACAGCAGAAAGAGGACCAGGACCAAAGGGCTGGTTTCAGATCTAACTGCCCCTCGTAGACTCTGTGATTTTAAGCTGAGTTATCTGCCCTCTAGGAGCCTCAGAGCTTTGTCAGTAACCTGGGCAAATGAAATNCCCTCATTGGAGCTGCTGCAGAGTGAATGGAGCTGGTATCTGGTTCGGCCTGAGGCACATGAGCAGTTTCTGAACCTGGGGGAGCCCAGTGAGGCAAAGGAGGACTCTGGCTGGGAAGAAGCTTGAGCTGGGCATTGTGGTGCATGCTTGTAATCCCAGCACTGGGGANGTAGAGAAAGGTGGGTCAGGTCATCCTAAGCTACACAGCTGGTTTGAGGCCAGCTTGGGCTACATAAAGTCCCATCTTTAAATCAAAGTAACTAACTAAAACAGGAGAAGAAGAAAAACAGAAGAGAGGGACTAAAACGTTCCAGAGCATTCAGAGATTGTCCAGTTAATTATATCATGTGCCCAGGGAAGCGGTTGGATGATTCCCATGTCCTTACTGACATTTTCTGGAAAATGTTTGCTGTGAGGTGGCATGACAGGAATGCACTGGACTAAAGCCTAGAATGTTAGCAACCCTATGAACTGCAGAACTCCATCAGAAAAATGGTCACATCCAGTGGAAGGAAAGCTAGATACGGTCAGAAAGGAAAAAATTATGTTGTAGGTCTCATTCTGCGCCAATCCGTCCTTTAGCAATCTCAGTTCTCCTCTGTCTATGATGTAAGTTTGCTTTCTTTACTGCCAGGCATGGTGGTACATGCCTTTAAGACCATGACTCAAAAAAGCATGAGTTCCAGGACAGCTGGAGCTATATGGAGAGACTCTATCTAAAAATTAATTAAAAATAAAATAAAATAAAATAAAAAACAAAATACCACCACACACTTGTGTTGCTTTGGTGAGAAGACAAGGCTCCTTCAGTTTAAGTGGTTTGGAAGTCTGTGATCTTTCCATATTTAATCCATTTCTATCCAAACAGTGCGATCCTTCCATGACACTACTTCCCCTTCCCACAGACCCCTTCCTAACTATCCGAGCCCATACTGATCTCTTCTTTGGGGGCCTCTCTGGTACTTCTTATTACTGATACCACCACTTCCACACTGTAAGTCTTTGCAGTATTTTGTCTGACCTGTTTATTAATAAGCATTTGCTGAACTTCCTCTGCAGTGGGGAGACAAAGATGAGTAAGATGCACCCTGACCATCACACTTAAAACCCAAGGATGGAAACAATTCATCATCAGTTTATAAATACCTGAGCCATCCAAAATCAAATCACTTTCTCTCCTTTCCCATCATACTAAGGCCTTATATAAGCAACTATTCTATAAGATCCAATGATGAAACACAGAGGGACAGCTGGCAGCTGACTTGCAACTTAAATTCTCCTGTGCCCTTCTTCCCATGCAGAGAGGTTTGAGCCAGGGTCCTATCCCCGTGGCAGTACTGAATATATGGTGGCACATCATTGTCCTACTCTGTCTCATGGGTGGAGAAGTATCTATCATTTTCTGCTAACTAGACATGGCTTCAGGAATAAGACAATCATGTTCAGCCCAGTTCTAGCCAGTTACCCAACAGCACATTTCCACCTGAAGACAGTGATAACTTTGTAACATATAATAGAAGTCCACAGATAAGAGTTAGGTGAGCAAAGCCTGGTGCACAGAAAATATCTAGCCCAGCTTCTCTCTCTCTCTCTCTCTCTCTCTCTCTCTGTCTGTCTGTCTGTCTGTGTGTGTGTGTGTGTGTGACTCTGTACCTTACTTGTGAACGATTTTCAATCCATTTTTAATTTAGTGTCATGCTCTGGGATACCAAGTCAATTCAGTGTAATCAGCAACTTCATCTGCAAACCAGTAGAGTATACACTTAAGAAAATACATATTGATAAAANAAGATCCTCATTTCAAAAGTTACATCATATAAATGATTACATCTACTATGGACCAAGAAATACCATGTTCTTATGATGAGTCTTTAAGCTCTTGAGAGCCAAATAAAAAGCCACATGTATGATCTGGTATATTTCACTCCATAATATAGGATTAAATTCATCACACTGGGGATGTAGCTTAGTGGTACATCTAACAAGCCAGAGGCCCTGGGTTTGATTCCTACTATCATCAAGAAAAAAGNATCCCACATTCCACACATCGGNCGGCTTAAAATAGCTTGGTATGTGTTCAAGGGATGGAAAGGAAGCCACAGGGACAAACTATTAACTTCCATTAGCAAGCTGGGCACACAGGTCAGTATAGGACACTTGCCCCACATATACAAGGCCCACAGTTCAATCCCCGGTATCAGAAGAAAGAAGAAAAACCACAATCTCTGAGGTTGTGAGTTGAGCTATGTTAGAGAAGAGCCCTGGTCATGCCTGCCAATGAGAACTCATTTTGTTCTTAACATTGTATCCTAAGATACNAGGAAGAAAGTCATCCANNGCCTGAGGCTTCCTATGGTATTCACTCTTCCTAAACCCTTCCCTGAGTAATATGTCCCTAGGCACAAGCCTCCTCCAGCTTATAAAGCACCAGGGTGAATACATTTTCTCTAGAGTGCAGAGGGTAGGCTTGGAGGAACTCAATTTAACAGAGTGTCTGCCTGCACACGATCTCATATCTCATTTAAAATTTACCTTAGTACCGTAGGGCAGCTGTCACTTTCCCCTCTTCACAGATGAGCAAAGTGAAGCCCAAAAGAGTTAATTAACTTGTCTCAGGTCTCCTAATTTAAAACTGGTAAAGCCATAGTTCTGATGTGGGCAATGACAGTAGACAGTGTCCTAGTTCAGAAATCTGTCAGTGCCTGGCTCTACCTGAGGTCTATCATGCCTAAGAGACATTTCAAATTGCTGAACTGCTCCTAAGACATGAGCAGGAAGTTCCCACACAAGCAGACTGGACTTAACAAAGACCCACATAACTGCCTGAAGTCCAACTGCACCAAATGTCTCTGGTCTCCACAATTCGGGATTTGCACCTTGATTTGAGGCTGCTTCCTAATTGGAAATGTGACAACTATGTTATCGTAAAGCAAAAGAATTCAACCAGGCCGGTTGGGGTTGCATACGCCTGTAATGCTAGCACCTGGGAGGTAGAGACAGGAGAATTGTCACAAGTTTGAGGCCAGCTTGGTCTACACAGTGAGGCCATATCTTAAGATAACAAAAACAAAAACAAAACAAAACATTAACAACAAAACTCCCACAGACAAACCCAAAAACAACTAAAAGAGGACTAACACTAAGCAAACTTGAGCCAAGTTCAAACTACCCTGAAAATCCACCCAGAAGGCCCAGTGAAATAGTCTCATAGCTAAAGCAGCCCATGGTCACATAAAAANCCATAGGAAGGGGACCTTGGGAGATGACTGTGAGTAAAGATATTTGCTGCCAAGTTGGTGAACCTGAGTTCAATTCCCAGCCCCACAAGATAGAAGATGGGAACCACCTCCCACACGTGGCCTGACCTCTACATGCAGACTACAGTAAGGTAGGCCCCACTCTCCATCCCACAAAATAAATACAGGGACTGGTGAGGTGGCTCTAGAGGATAAGGTGCTTGCCAAGCAACCCTGAGGACTGGATCAGGAGTGTGGCTTATTTCAGTGTAAGACACACTCAGAGCACACTACTTTCTCTAAATGGCCTTTAAGAGGGAAAGTTACAGGTCTGCTGACGTGGCTCAGCAGAAAGGCATTGGCCACAAGCCTGATGACCTGTGTTTGATTTCTGGGCCCATATAACGGAAGGAGAGAACCAATTCCAACAAGTTATCTCCTGAGTAAATAAACAAATGTAATGATAAAACAAATTCTAAAGAGGGAAGGTTACTTGGAAGTTATTTTATTGCGTAGTGGGGTAAGTCCATTGCAAGACTAAATGCAGTTATAAAAGCCAGATACTCAAGTCCAAAAGAGGAGAAAGAACTGTTATTTGTGTGGTTTGGAGCATAGAACCCATTCTGATCTGCTGGCCTATGGCATGTTGGACTTGTTTAGCCTTTAGGCTGAGCCTGCCACAGGAATAGGTGCGAGTTGAGCAAGCATATTCAGAAAATTTACCTTCTTCTTGGCTTACCAGAGACCAAGAATTAGATTGAGTTATTCTAATGCAAGTTAATCCAGGAAGCCAGTCTCCAGGTATTTATTGAACATGTGTTGTGTGTGCCATTCTATCCTGTTCATCAAAGGGACTGCAAAAATGCAAGTCTTACACAAAGTTGCAAAACAAGTGAGGATGACCTCCAGGCCTCATTTTTCTTTTTTCTTTTCTTTTGTTTTTTGTTTTGTTTTTTCAATGGTCTCACTATGTATCTCTGCCTGTCCTGAAATTCACTATGTAAACTAGGCTGGCCTCAAACTCACAGAGATCTACCTGCCTCTGCCTCCCAAGAGATGCTATTAAAGGTGTGTGCCACTATGCCCAGTGCCTGGGCCTGATTTATTCTAATACATCAATCTTTTGTTTGCAAAAGTGCAGGTCTTGTATGAGATGCATAAGATACAGAGGGTGGGGGTTGGAGAGATGGCTCAGTGGTTAAGAGCACTGTCTGCTCTTCCAGAGGACCCAGGTTCATATCTCAGCACCCACATGGCAGCTCACAACTGTCCAGTTCCAGAGGACCCAATACCCATGGCAAAACACCAATGCACGCAAAATTAAAAAAAAAAAGATACAGAAGCTGATTTCCAAATAATCACATTCTCATGNGAAAGCAAGGTCCCTCTCCAGTTTGCTCTGCAGCTGGATTACATCTAGAAAACATTACATTCAGGGTTGATATGCCATTAACAGAGGTCAACACTTCCTTTTTAAGTCAGAAAATAGCCCTTGTTCTTAATGTTTTCTTCTGGTAGCAGTAATTATTTAGAATTTAGTAACTGTTTTGTTTTCTCTGGAATTATGTTCTGCTTATGAAAAATGACACAGGTATATAATATATATTTCCCTTTTTACTTGAATGTCTTTAACTTTTGGAAGAGTTAGTTGATTTTTAAAAATATCCAGTAAACAATATGTATTAGGTGAGGCAGGGGACATATCTCAGTGGCAGAGAGCTTGACTAGCATGAATGAGACCCTAAGTTCAACCCTTAGCACAGCAAAAAACAAAAATAAATTATTAAAAATTAATAATATGGGGCTGAGGAGCCAGCTCAGCAGGTAAAAGTGCATGTCATGCAAGCCTGGCAGCCTGAATTTGACCCCCAGAACCCACACAGAAAGCTGGATGTGGGGAGGAGGGGTCAGCAAGACGGCTCAGTGAGTAAAGGCACTTGCTGCCAAGCCTGACAACTGAGTTCCATCCCCAGAACCTGCGTGGTGGAAGGAGAGAACCAACTCCCATAAATTGCTCTCTGACCTCCACGTGTATACCANAGCACTCTCAAGAGCACATAAACCACCACTTCCACACACAAACAAATAAATGTAAAAATAAAAAGCCAGATATGGTGGCACATCTGCAATCTCAGAACTCCCACAGTGAGACAGGAAAATCAGCCAGAACCTCTTGGGTGAGCGAGCCTGGAACATGAAGCACAAAGANACCCAACCACCACACAGTGGTAGATGAGAACCAACTCCCAAAAGTCATCCTCTGNGCACGTCCACATTCACATTCACACAAACCAAATTGATGGTGATGATGATGACAGTGACAGNGANNATGATGGAGATAAGACTAGAATCCTTATGCTGGAGCTTGGTAAACATTTCTTTCCCTTGTTCCTGTCCACACAATATTAGTGCTTGTGGCCATTTCCTGCCCTGTTTGACCTGAACTGATTCAGGATCATGATAATGAGTGATAATTGATGTGAATCATATTTCTCCCTAAATAGATTACAGTGGACAGGGCTTTTAAATCTTGAACCTAACGAGATTCTTTTAATGATGGAACATTTTTTAAAAAGATAAGTAAGACAAGTAATTGTAGAGGATGAACCTATTANAACAGTGATGCTGTGAAACCTGCCCCCTATTTAAACTCTCTGAGTATGCTCTAACATAACAACCCAATGGGACATTTTCCAGATGAGAAAACGAAGCTCAGGGAGGCTTGCTTTGGGAGTTCCACATACGTTTGTGTGTGGCCNCACAGGTGCACATGCATGTGTTTGTGTAGGTTAGAGATCCACACTGGGTGTCTTCTCACCATTTTTTCTGGCTGGCCAGNGAGCCCCAGGCATGGCCCTGTCTCTGCCTCCTCAGCACTGGGATTACAGGCACTGCCTGTTTGACATAAGTGCTGAGGGTCACGCTCAGGTCCTCCTCGCTTGGCAAGGACCTTACCAACTGAGCCATCTCCTCAGCCCCTCAGAAAGGTGGATTTTTTGTTTGTTTTCTGTATGTGTTTTTTAAAAAAACAAAAACTTACACTTGGTCATTCAATCAATAAGGGCCAGGGCCAAGATTTTCCTACAACCCCTTCTCCCTCTGGTACCCATAACNTCTGCTCCATGGCCATCTACCCGTTTCCTCTAAGTGTGAGGCAGACCCTACAGAATCCACGCGAGGAATTTAAGAAAGCATGTGAATAAGCAGAGAATAATAAAGCACAGTGAAACCAAAATATTTCAGCTTGCACGAGCCCAGGAATTCAGAGAAAGTGAGGACTCCACCTCAGGAATGGGGGTCACCTTGCAGCACTCATCTTTCTGCCCTGCCATGTGCCACACTGTCCCACAGATGTTCTCCTAAGGCCAGGGTGGCCCAATGACTCCCATCGGCCCCCAGAATAGAGGAAAGAGTAGGCACTCTTGCTGTATTATTTTGTGTTTGAAAAGGACATCTTTCTTCCCAGCCTATGGCCCTTCCTCAGTGGGGGCCATTGAGCAGCTGTCTTCAGAACATGTGAAGTCAGGCCCCCGAAGAGCTCCCNTCAGCTCTGTCACTACTCCAACAACCTTTCTTTCTTTCTTCTTCTTCTTTCTTGTCTCCTCCTCCTCCTTTCTTATTCTTTTTCTTCTCCTTGATTTATTTATTTAANGTAAATTGGGGTTTTGCCTGCATCTATGTCTGTATGAGGGTGTCAGATCCCCTGAAACTGGAGTTACAGAGAGTTGTGAGCTGCCATGTGGGTGCTTGGAATTGAATCCAGGTCCTTTGGAAGAGCAGTCAGTGCTCTTAACTGCTGAGCCATCTTTCCAGCTCCTCTAAAAGCCTTTCTAACCCATAGATAAAGGCCAGCCATGCTCTTAACCAAGAGTGTATGCAGATCTCTCTCTCTCTTGCTCAGATGGTTAAGTGCTTACTGGGGAAGCATGAGGTCCCGAGTTTGTATCTTCAGCACCCACATATTAAGTTAAGTGCAGCAGCCCATGAGTATCTGTAACCACAGCGTTGCAGGGTAGCGAGGAGACAGGCAGATTCTGGGAGCTTGTATGGCACCAATGGCAACTNCAGGTCCAATGAGAGACTATGCCTCAAAAAATAAGGTGNGTAGTGATAGAAGATACCCAAAACTTACCTCTGGCCTCCATATGTATCCACACACATATGCAGACACACCTACATATACACATATGCATAAAACACACACACATGTACACACACATGCACACACACACACAAGAAAATGACAGGAAAACTGTTGAGGGGGTAGTGAGACGGTTTAGTGAGCTTGCTGCCAAGCCTGTCAGCCTGAATCTCCAGAATCCACATGGTGGAAGGAGAAAACTGACTCCTGTGGAAGGAAGGAAGGAAGGAAGGAAGGAAGGAAGGAAGGAAGGAAGGAAGGAAGGAAGGAAGGAAGGAAGGAAGGAAGGAAGGAAGAAAAAAAGGTAGGTCGGTATGGAGTGAGGAGGGGAGAGGGGGAGGGAAGGAGAAAACAGTCGATAACAACACAGGCTCAGAAAGAAATAGACAAGCGCTTGGCTCTTCCCTTTTCTTCCCACTACTGAGTCTGGAAGACAAGCACTGTAAATCTCTAGTGCAGAGCGCTGTGGCCACCTGGGGGCAGAGCAGTCTCGTGGATGAGTTTTGCAGCAGAGTTTGGGGACCTCGTTTCTGTGTAAGTTCTGCCCAGTTTCCTGCCCTTTCTCTTCAGGTGAGGTCCTGGTCTGAGTTCACCCTTATCTCAGTTCACCCTTATTTCAGGTCCCCACTGAGTTGTTGGGGGAGGAACTGGAATCTGTGGCCTGGGGTGAGGCTCACTCACACAGCAGATTGCACATCCATATGCATACACCCTGGAACATGTCCAGGCACCAATTCTGAGAGGCAGAGTTAAACAAGGCTGGAGGCATCCTGGAGCCAACAAACATAACTGATTTAAAGGTAAGAGTGGAGGCTGGTGTTAAACACTGTTAACAAGTGTGGGTTGTGGAAATGCCCTGTTTTCTTAATTCTCTAAATGCTCTTGGATCTCCATGAACAATGGATAGAAAAAAATCTTGGCCCCTTTCAGGAGCTTTTAACTATTTGGGGACAGACGTTCTCAGTCAGTGCCTGCTGCCCTTGCTACTTTGTTCCCAGTGGTTATACCAGGACTTTTCTCTAGGTCTCCCTGAGCCATGAAGGCCTGGGGTAGAGGCTCCCCAACAGCAATGCCTTTACTGGCCTCTCTGAGCACACAGGAACCCCATTCAATGCCGTGTGACCCCAGAGGTCTGGGAAAGGGCTGCTGCCCTGGGACTTAGCCATACAAGGACACATCTCTTCTCATCACCATCTCAAAGCCCAGCACAGGAAATTCTTTCATCCCTGTGTTCCTCTAACCTTAAGAGTCCTTCTTTCCCCTAGTCAAAAACAGCTTCCAGCTCCAATGCCCTCGGATGATTTTTAGAAACAAATGTCTGTTGATTTCTTTTTTCCTTTTCTGAAATGGCTGCTAGTTGTCTTCTGGGTGTAGCAAGTTTTCTGAGGTTTCCATACCTTTTCTCATGTGGTCACTTCATCTGAAATACATTNTCTGTCTCTCTGTCCGTGAACGCCTTTTTACTCATCTTTACATCCTAAATGAAATTTCTTAGAGTGAAGCATGGCAGTATACACCCGCAATTCCAGCACATGAGAGACAGAGGAAGGGGGATCAGGAGTTCAAGGCTAGCTGGATAGCAAGTTCACGGACAGCCTGGATTCAAAAATCCCCAAAACAAGCTGGGCGGTTGTTTTTGCTCTTTTGGGGGGCCTGCCACCCAGCTCCCAAATAAATCATACACAGAGGCTTATTCTTAATTATAAATGCCTGGCCTTAGCTTGGCTTGTTTCTAGCCAGCTTTTCTTAACTCTAAACTATCCCATCTATCTTTGGCCTTGGGGGCTTTTATCTTTCTCTATTCCTGTACACCTTTTCTTTCCTCTTACTCTGTGTCTAGCTGTGTGGCTGGGTGGCTGGACCCTGAGGTCCTCCTCCTTCCTCTCTCGTTCCTTGTTCTTTCTCCTCTTCCTCCCAGATTTCTCCTCCCATTTATTCTCTCTGCCTGACAGCCCTGCCTGTCCTTTTTCCTGCCTCACTATTGGCCATTCAGCTCTTTATTAGACCATCAGTGTTTTAGACAGGCAAAGTAACACAGCTTCACATAGTTAAACAAATGCAACATAAAAGAATGCAACACATCTTTGCATCATTAAACAAATGTTCCAGAGCATAAACAAATGTAACTCATCTTAAAATAATATTCTACTACAGGGGGTGGTGGCGCATGCCTTTAATCCCAGCACTTGGGAGGCAGAGGCAGGCGAATCTCTGTGTGTTCGAGGCTAGCCTGGTCTACCGAATGAGTTCTAGGATAGCCAAGACTGTTTCACAGAGAAACCCTGTCTGGTAAAACAAAAAACAAACAAACAAACAAACAAAATCCCCAAAACAAACAAAAATCTCTCTTATAGTTTTCCTTAATATGTTCCTGTTGAAGCTCATTCACATCTCCTATGGTTCCTTTCTTACTTTCATGTAGCTGAGCTTTTCAAATGTGTCTCCCCATTAGATGTTGGATTCAGTGCAGGGCTTAAAAACTCAGGGAAGAACCAGTCCCGTTTACTTTTGCCTCCTCATCTAAGGCTATGACTTCATCTGTCTTTTTAGCATAGCACTGGGCACATAGGAAGTTCACTGTTCAACCCTGTTGGACNTGATCAAAGCTGGAAGACATCAGGCGAAATGTGGTTGTTCTTTTACTTTCACTTTCTATTTCCACTTCTCAGGAGAGTTAGGNAACTGGTTCCAGTTTCCTCTCCTTATCACTTAGAGTCCTTCTGGCCATATGAATCCCATTCCAATTTTATCTGGCTTTCCAGTGCCAGCTCTCCCACTCCTTGCCCTCGGATCACTCACACCCCTGTTCAGCATGTTTCTCAACCTGCTGCTCTGTGGGTGATATCTTAGACACTGAGCAGGCAGCATTGATGGGACACTTTCCTAGCACTTACACTATGGTTAGAGCATGAGATCAGAATAGGTAAACAAACAAGGTAATTTTAACAACTATGAGTTCTAGGAGGAAGGGAGGTGGCNTGGAACAGAGAATGAAAGAATCTGAGAGGCAAGGGTCCAGCTATACAGAAATATGCTAAGAAAGCCTTCCAAGCAGAGGGGTGAACAGGCACACTGGCCCTAAACAAGAACAAAAGACTGAAATTGTGAAACATGCAACTACATAGAGATTGCTTGGGTGGTTCCCTGAGGAGCTTTGACTCTTTCTGGCAAGTGCCTGATCCTTTGCTTTCTCACTGCTCCAATCACAGTTTTCTTTCAATGAATCTCATTGCTCATCCGACACATACCTGATCCCTCAATCTGATCTTGGTGAAGGGANTGTCAATTTATAGGGCTGAATCTTTGTGTAGTCCCNTATTAAGATAATACCTCCTTCTCTGATTTCTTCAAGAAGGTCTGGGTTCTGCTCTCTTCAGGAAAGGGCCATCTCACACTAGGGATCAGACGGACATCTAGCTATAGCATGCAGGGGAAAAAAGCCCGCCCCCTATTTTGACACTCACAGGTGACTGAGTCAGATGCTCACCTCTGTGGATTCCAAATGTATCTCCCCACGTGGATAGTTTCCTATCACCCATTCTCTTCCCCACACATTGCGTCCACTCCCCACGAGGATAGTTTATCATCCGTTTCCTACCCCACACATTGCTGTCCAGCTGGCTCTCACGTCCAGCTGGTGAGAGTCACCTCAGATGCTCAGTGGGTGCTTAAAGGGGCTAAAGAGCTTCCTGGTGCTGGAGACATGAAAAGCTTTCAATGAGCCAGGAGCCCATATCGAAACCATATGGTGTGTTTTACAATAAGGATCACAGGGCCTGGAAACTATGAGAAAGGAGGGCCAGCACACGCTCTTTGGAGTGAAGACGCTGGCATGCCTGCATTTAGGAACAGTGCAGGCCTCCTACCCCACAGGCTCCTTGCCTTTAGATGCCCATTGGACCCCTGGGCCAGCTGGACTCTCCTGAGGCCCAGACTAGAGGAAGATTCAAACAATAAAGGCTGAAAGGGTGAGACTGTCTGTTCTCTGAAACATCAGGGTTCCCTCTATCTTCCTGGTCAGATGCCCCTCACAATGTCTTTCTTATTTACGAAACTGACAAACCCCAGAAATAATATGCAAACAGCCCTCTCCTTGCTTTTCTACCGTGTAGAATGAAATTCAGGCATAGAAAGCACTTTTGTCTACTGAGAATCTCTGCCTGGGGACTTTAAATGCCAGCCCTTAGGTAAGAACTAGTGAGTTCCCATCTTTACTGATACAGAAGCAGAGACTGTCTTCAGGCAGGTTGGAACAAGGTGCAGCATGCCAGGTCCAGTGGCCTTCCTACTCCGCCCACTTCCACTCATCTGCTTCACTGGCTCCACGTAAAAGACAGCGATGGTGGGAAAAGAGCCATGTCCTTGTGCTCATACTGAAGACTGANTCCCGCCCACTCAGCCTCATCTTTATCAGATCTTACAAATGAGCCAACCTGGCAATGTTGAGACATGAAATAATATTTAGCCTCCACATGCACAAAATGGGATGCTTGGATGACAAAGGATCTATGAACTTCAGTTCCTGGAAAGAAGTCACATTTACATTGAACATTCTACAACAGCTGACTGGCTGACTAGAACTTCCGTGATTGTGGAGTGACTGGAATGTTCGGAGTCTAGAGCCAAACATCTTAGCTGTTTATTGCTCACCTCTGTGTGTGGCCTAACATCCATGTGATTATTGGCTAAATCCTTATGAACTGTACAAACAGATGCCAAGCTGCCAGAAACTCAAAAGCTAAGAATGTCCTCAGACCCCACCTGAGGCCTATAGCACAGGAGACAATGCTTTGCTGTAACCCACCTGCCTGCTGTTTCCCAATGTTTTTAAAAATTGTCTTCATTTATAACTTTCTCTGTTTTATTGGTATAAGAACTTCATGAAATTGTTACCTTGCTGTAACATATGTGTGGTGGTATTTTATCTATGTCCCCCAATAAAATTTATCTGAGGATCATGGGACTCTTAATCCCAGGGTCGTGGGTTTGAGTCCCATGTTGGGTACCAAATGTAAGACAGATTTTTTTAAATGGTCTTGTTAAATAAAACATGGAGGCAGAGATAGGGGTGAAAGTCTGACTGAGATCAGAGGAATTAGGAACAGCTACCAGTCTCACTTTAGACTGCCGCCACTGCTCCCAAAATAGAGAGTGTCTGACTTTCTTATACTTCCACGTCTATATCCCTTTTTGTTTGTTTTTCCATTGGCTCTTTCAGCCTAGCTACATCACCTTCTCCTATCGCGCATCTCTGTAACTTTTTGTCTGTCTGTATAGACCTCCAGAATTTTATGGTTGATGCTGGGAATAAAGGCATGTGTCTCCACACTTGACTGTTCCTAGTGTGACCTGGAACTCACAGGGATCCAGACAGACCCTGCTTGCTATGTGATAGGATTAAGGGCGTGTGTTAATTTTGCAAGGCTAGTGGCTGACCTTTTTCCTCTGATTCTCAGATAAATGTTATTGGGGGACATAGATAAAATACCACCACACATATGTGTTTTGGTGGTAAGGTAAATCTATGTTCCCAGACCATAGTCACTCATATTTTGTTTCAGATATTAGCTGAGCACAAGGGAGTAAGCAACTCTCTTTTGGATCCCGTGAGGTGAATGAATACTGTGTTTGGTTTCAAAAATATTATCAGCTTTGAACATGAAACGTCCCACACAGGTTCATGAATTGAGTGGTCCCTAGCCAGTGGCATTACTTTGGAAGTTCTAGTGTTTAAGTTAGTGGGGCCTACTTGGAGGAAATGAGTCACTAGGGCCTTTGGAGATTGTGCTTGCTCCCAGCACCTCCTTTCCCTGTCTCTCTCTGCTCCTGCTACCATGGTGTCCTGTTTCCAGGAGGCCAGAACAGTGGCCATAAGGACTACACACTGAGCCCTCTGAAACTCTGAGCCCAAACAAGGAATTCTTCCCTTTAACTAATTTATGCCTGGCATTTTGTCACAGTGACACAAGAGTAACTCTCAGAAGAGCTGGGGCCTTAGCATCTCAGGTAACAATCTATTCCATAGGCCTTTCCTCTAATCTGCTCACCTACAGCAAGATGGTTGGCTTTAATTTCAACTTGGCATAACCTAGAATCACCCAAAAAAAGAGGCTAATGAGGCATTATCTATATTAGGTTGACCTGTGGTCATGTCTGGGAGACTGTCTTAATTAACTAATATGGAAAGACCTAGCCCACTGAGGGCACCATATCCCAGGCAAGGGTCCTGATCTCTATCAGAGTGAAGAAATTAGCTGAGCACAAGGGAGTAAGCAAGTTTGCATTCATTTCTCTCTGCTCTTCACTGTGGATGTGATGTCACCAGCTGTCTCAGCTCCTGCTGCCATAATGTCCCCACAGTGATGGCTATAACAGAACCGTAAGCTAGAAGAACCCTTTTCTCCCAAAAATTGTGGTGGTTTGAATAAGAATGGCTTCCATGGGCTCATATATTTAATGCTGAGTCCACCACGGAGTGGAGCTGGTTGAAAGGATTAGGACTGGAAGGTGAGGTCTTGTTGGAGTAGGTGTGACCTTGTTGGAAGAAGTGTATCACTGAGGATGGCCTTTGGGGTTTCAAGTCTACACTAGGCCCAGTCTCTCTGTGTGTCTCTCTCTCTGCTGCTGCTGCTGCTGCTGCTTCTGCTGCTCATAAATAAGGATGTAAAGCTCTCAGCTACTTCTCCAGCACCATGCCTGTCTGTTTCCTGCCATGATGATAATGGACTAACCCTCTGAAATTATGAGCAAGCCCACAATCAAATGCTTATTTTATAAGAGTTGCCTTGGTCATGGTGTCCCTTCATGGCAATAGAACAGTAACTACGACAGTCACGATATTTTATTAGAGTAGCAACAGAAATATAACAAGGACACAGGGAAAGTCTGAAATGCTTGGGTCAAGGAAGAAAAAGAGAAAACAACAAGCATGGGGCTCCTTCACTTTCTCATGCTTCTTTTATAAGAAGGAAAATAAACTATCAAGTGAAGAGATTATTCCTTGTGCTGGGTAGTTTTATGTCAACTTAATACAAGCTAGGGTCACCACAGGAGAGGGAACCTCAATGGAGGAAATTACTCCTTCACATTGGCCTGCAGATAAACTTATAAGGCATTTTCTTTATTAATGACTGATGTGGGAGGGCCCAACTCACTCTAGGCAGTGCTATCCTTGGGCAGGTAGTCCTGAGTTCTGTAAGAAAGCAAACTGAGCAAGCCACGGGAAACAAGCCAATAAGCAGCATTCCTTCATGGCTTCTGCTCCAGCTTTTGCCTCCAGGTTCCTGCCTTTGAGTTCCTACCCTGACTTCCCTTCATGATGGACTGTAAGTGGTAAAATGAAATAAACCCTTTTCTCCCCAAGTTGCTTCCAGTCATGATGTTTATCATAGCAACAAAGGTAAATTGGTAGTAGCATTCCTACTCGAGTGCTCGTGAAAGTGAGTATGGGATTTGTATGTGGGACTTTGTCCTAAGTCTCCCCAGAGTTGCAAGATTGGAGTTACCATAAGATCCCAAGATCAAGACAAGACCTTGTGTGTTTCCTACATCCTCTGACTAGCTCTACTATACAATACTGTCAGAAAAGGGGGCAAACTCCTGATGCCCTTGGGTTCCAANCAGGCTCTGTCCAACAAAGACATGGGCCTGGTTCTAGAATCTTCAACTCTTGCAGGCAACTTAGAAAAGCTGGAGACAATCTTTACTTATCTCCTGATGTTATTATTTTCCTGAGATATGGCTTCTCTGTATAACAGCCCTGGCTGTCCTGGAACTCGATTTGTAGCCCTCAAATTCAGAGATCTGCCTGTCTCTGCCTCTGCATACTGAGTGCTGGGATTAAAGCTGTGCACCACCACCGCCTGGCTGTAGTTCACTCTTATCAGCTGCTGCAACAGGAATAAGTTCTGGATAAACCTCTGCTATGGTTTGAATACAGTTTGCCTGCATCAAATTTCATGTTGAGATTTGCTCGATAGTGTAACAGTGTTGGATTCCCCCGAAGGAAGGGATTGCTATAGTTCTCATGAAAGTAGGTAAATCATCCCACTCAAGTTACAACCCCTGCCAAGCCTTACCAAATAGCTGGGACTATTGGTGTGAGGCACCACTGTCACAAGATGAGGCTGGTACCATCCCATTTCCCCACACTCCTGCACACATACTTCCCTCGACAGTTGTTTCTGGTACAACTTCCTCAGCTGAAGCTGTCTTCAGACTTTCACTTTTCCAGGCCCATGAGCTAAAATAAACCTCTTTCTTTACAGGTAGCTCAGTTTAAAGTATTGTCATAACTAAAACTAGACTTCCCAGAGTGCACTGAAGGTTGCTAGGTTGGCAGGACTGTTTTTGACCAGGCTAAAAATAACTTACACTTTCATGCTTCGTAGATTTTATACCTCTCTTCCTTTCCCATCATGAAGCTGGGTAGACCTCATCATTTTGAAGCATGACAGTAATACCATTTGTGTGTGTTTGAATGTCATCATTGCTCTTACATGTGAAGTGAAATAAACTTACCAGGGTTGATCCTTACACTGTAATTAGGATTAGAATGCCAACTTTCTGGCTTTCAGTGGAGTTGTATTTTCAAAAACGGCAGGAAGGAGTCACACCACACAACAGGGTCCACGTGGGAGGTCTACTGAGGAGAGGAAAGAGAAGAGGCAGAGAAGGGGGCAGAGACTGGTCCTTGGAGACAAGAGCGAATGAAGAGAAAGACACAGGAGGTGGGCAAGGCCCGCCTTTTATAAGAGAAAGTAGCAAATGCATGCAGGTGGTGCTCTTAGTGGCTGCAGCTGAGGTATATCCTGTCAGGGCCCTAAGGGCAGGCCAGTACAGATGCCTAAGTGCTAACAACAGGGGGACACAGGAATCAGGCACTCCTCCCTTGGGCTCACATCCTTGTGGGATCTTCCTCTTCCCAGCCACAGTCCTCCTTTGCCTCACTGGGCTCCCCCAGGTTCAGAANCTGCTCATGTGCCTCAGGCCAAACCAGATGCCACCAGCTCCGTTCACTCTGCAGCAGCTCCAACGAGGGCATTTCATTTGCCTATGTTACTGACAAAGCTCTGAGGCTCCTAGAGGGCAGATAACTCAGCTTAAAATCACAGAGTCTACGAGGGGCAGTTAGATCTGAAACCAGCCCTTTGGTCCTGGTCCTCTTTCTGCTGTGCCCTGGGTGTCCAGAAACAGGAGCCAGAACAGGAACCAAGCACTGATCTCTCAAAGACATGAGCAAGTTCATGGACTTTACCTGCATGAGGCAAAGCCACCAACAACACACTTCCAGAGCACTTCCCGATCTGGAGACACAAGTGACAAATCGCCTCCTTGCTAGGTGTCCACCCAGACACAAGTGGGCATGCCTGCATGACATTTGCTCTCCTCCCCCTTGGCAGGGTTTGGCCCGGGCTACAGCATCCCCACAACCTATTTAAACCAACTTGCAGGAACTGGCATCAAAGTACCGTTTCCCACCAGGCTGAGTCCTTGAGCCTCTGCAGCCTCCGAAGAGGGAGTCATTAGCTGAAGCATTCAGGAGCCGGGGGTCCCAGAAGGTATGTACTAAATTCCATCCAGATGTTGAGTTTGATTTTGTACTTTTTCTCTTTCTTCTTCTTTTCCTCTCTAATCATACTCAAAGAGTGAACAAGTTGTTTTCACGTTATCAAGCAATGNAGGAGAAGAACGCTGGTTCCTCCTTTCCTGAACAGGTCTGCACCAAATAAATGAACAAGACACTTACAGTGTCTGCTTAGCACAGACAAGTATCTGAGTTCGCAATTAGTACTTTATACATTCAGCAGAATTACCAGGTAGGTGGACTGTATCGAAAACACTTCAGTAAAATCCAATCAGCAATGGGCAAGTCCGCTGTAACTTACAGCTTCCAGAATGGTTTACCTGTGCTGTGGTGAGCCCGCCTGTTTTGAAATCCTTCTAGAAAACTACTTTTACACAAATAGGTCAAACAGTAAAATGTGCATGTTACTTTCTTAGAAAGGGAGAGACTATGAACGAAATTTTCTGGTGGCATCTGAGCATCCAGAATGCCTGGCAGCTTTATCGTCCCCGGGTGGGTAACACTCGGTCAGTAGACAGCTCACAAAACTCTTCTCCAGCAGCCCAGCTCTCCTGGGGTTAACTTGCTGTGGGGCTAGGATGAGGAAAAACAGATCTTCATAGGCTGCAGCTCACATGACTGCCCTTCACCCCACACCTGAGCTCCTGCTCCCTGGAAGAGAAACCTGAGGGAAGGCGGCTTAGCTGTGGCTGCACTGACAGGGTCTTCTTGCCAGTGGCCGCTTCTGACTGCAAGCTGTAGGCAGGACCAGGAATCAGTGACACTGGGAAGCTCAGCGAAGAAGGGATCTTCCCNCCAGTCCTCAAAAGATGGGATTTTCAGTTTTCACATCTGAATTGGTGAGTTTCAAAATTTTAGTCCTTAGACTGTGTGAGCAAAGCCAGAGTCCTGCCTGTTTACCAGTTAAACACACAAGGAAACAAAGACTGTGGAGGTGTTTTGTCAAATCCCTCTGACTATTCATGGCCTCCTTGAACGATGTTTTTGTTGTTGTTTTGTTTGTCTGTTTTGTTTTGTTTTTTTGAGCTGGGACACATGCATGTAATCCCAGCACTTGTGAGATGCAGGCAAGAACATCGAGAGTTCAAGGTCATCCTCACCTACCTACACAGCAATTTAAAAACCGTGTTTCAAAAAACAACAATAAAAGCAAAACAACAACAACAAAAAGCCAGGCATTGGTGGCACATGTCTTTAATCCCAGCATTTAGGAGACAGAGTGCTGTGGGATATCTTTCTGTATGCTGTGAATATGTGTTGCTCTGATTGGTTGATAAATAAAGCTGTTTGGCCTATGACAAGGCAGTTTAGAGGCAGGCCAGAAATCCAGGAGAGAGACAGGAAGAAGAAAGGCAGAGGCAGAGGAGATGCCATTCCACTGTCCAGGGAGCAGCATGTAATGACACACAAGTAATGCCATGGAACACGTGGCAACATATAGATGAATAGAAATGGGCTGAGTTTAGTTATAAGAGCTAGCTAGCAAGAAAATTGAGCCATAGGTCATGGCCATGCAGTTCGTAATTGATATAAGCCTCTGTGTGTTTACTTGGGTCTGAGTGGCTGCAGGACCAGGTGGGACACAGGAAAACTTCCAACTACAGCAGAGGTAGGTAGATATCTGTGAGTTAGAGGTCAGCCTGGTCTACAGAGTTCTAGGACAGCCAAGGTTACACAGAGAAACCCTATCTCAAAAACAAAAAAAGGTGGTGAGGGGGGTGGAAACCAACCCTCCCCCCAAAAAAACCCTCAAAACTTGAGTACTTCTTTTAAATTTTTATTAACTTAAATTCAATTTATTTATTTATTTTCTTGAGACAGAATCTCATGTAGCCCAGGCTTGTGAATTCAATATGTAGTTCAGATTGACCTTAAATTCCTGATCCTCCTGCCTCTACCTCCAGAATGCTGGGTGGAATTAAAGGTGTTTTCTATCATGCCAATTTTAAATTTTTATTAACTCTCAGTAAAAAAAAATATCTTTCATCTTCACCAACCCCACATCTGACAAAGGGCTGATCTCCAAAATATATAAAGAACTCAAGAAACTAGACATCAAAATAGTGAACAATCAATTAAAAAATGGGCTACAGAGCTAAACAGAGAATTNTCAAAAAAAGAATCTCAAAT
>LZPO01096789.1:1326660-1349268 GCA_001675575.1 Neotoma lepida
AGTGAGCACTGTTGGTAGGATACAATTTTAATCGATTTGTCTCAGGAAACTAAAAGAGTTAAAAAGGGAATCAAGCGAAAGTCATGTTTCAGACACAACCAATACTTGATAATGAGAATGATATTTTTTTGTTTCTGAAATAAAAAGGTTTTCTTCAGTCTGGTTGTATGAGTGTGTCGCAACAGATTTCTCAGACTTCCAAGCTGTTATTAAATAAGAATAATTTACCATGAAATTTTCATTCACTGGAAAACATACATTGAACTGTATAGTAGGCACAGCAGACGGTCCCAACCTTCTGAAAGCTTGGGAAACAGTAGGGGCCGCAGGTTTATAGGCCAAGGATAGAAAGGGTTTTCCCAGTCTCAGTGAGTAGTGCAGGTAAATGCTGTGGAACAATCTTTGTACACTGTAAATATGTATTACTCTCATTGGTTAATAAAGAACTGACTGGCCTATAGCTGGGCAGAAAGAGATTGGGAGGGAGAGCCAGAGTAGGAGGATGGTGGGAAGAAGAATGGCAGAGTCTGAGGAGTCACAAGGAGATGCCATGAGATGCAGAGTGAGCAGGATGGGAAGTACGTACATAAGGTAGACAAGCCTTGGGGCAGCACACAGATTAATAGAAATGGGTGAAGTTATAAGAGCGAGCTAAAAACAAGCCTAAGCTATCGGTTGAACATTTATAATTAATATTCAGTCTCTGTGGTTATTTGGAGAGTGGCTGGTGGGATAGAAAAGTACACCTACAGATAAAGGCATAGAGGCCACAGACAGACAGCTGCTGCTAGACTGGCTGCATCACTGGAGAATACAGGGGTTTGGGGCAAAGGCTGTTGAGATTGGTGACAGAGATAAGGATTAGTTACGTTCTTTCTAACAGAACCTTGGGGAAAGATTTTTCTTGTACTTCTGAGAAGTTGTTTGCAATTAAAACATTACTCCGAAGTCCATATTTTGGGTAATTTACCAAAGATACTTTCCATTTACAAATACAAACATATAATTCCTTAATTTAGGGCTCTAGAGTTAATGATGAGGGTGTGGGAATGCAAGCTGTTCTTTGACGATGAGTAAGTCTTTCAAACTCACGTCCTTTCAGAGACAGGACGGAGAGATGTCTAGGAGCACTTGTTCTTGCAGAGGGTCTATAATGAGTTTGAGTACCTACATGGTGTTTCACAGTCTTCTGGAACTTCATGCCCAAGAGGTGCAATGCCTTCTCAAGACTGCCAGGTCACCAGACACACAAGCGATACACATACACGCAGGAAGGCAAAACCCTCATATGAACAAAACAAATAAATCTAACTTTAAAAAGAAGAATAAAGGGCAAATATCTGGCTCCTGTACACATTTGGAAGGGGTTTAATAGAAAAGCTCAATTACCCTGTTCACCACAGCCAGACACATTTCCAGAGTACTCAGAGTTCAGCAAGGCTGGGGAAGAAAGACAAGACAGATGGCTTAGAATCCAAGAAATACCAGCTTTCTGCTGGGCCTTCTTAGGGGACTGGCTTGCCCTCTAAGGCCTCTCTGACTTAGCACAGGACCAAAGAGGGAACTGTCATTATTTCAGTTACACTGGAGGAGGCAAAGGACATCGACAGATGTTTGGCCTGCCTTCAAGACAGGCCGCCTCTCCTCAGACGGCTGTCAGTAACACAAACTTCCACATCCCTTTGAAGAGCCATAGCTTTTCTAGATGGGAGGAAACCGGCACTAGCTTCCAGAGAAGACAGAGCTTAAGGCTGTAGACTCCAGGACGTCAGGAGGAGGACACAGCCTGTGCTTTGAAGTGCTGTTTCTGGGCCTTCCTCACTTGCTTAGAAAATTTACTTCATCNGCATCTGCTCTCCAAAGCAGATGTTGATGGGAAAGAAGGTGGGCAGCACAAAGAGATTTCCAATAGGGACTCCCAGATGTGAGCTCTGAGAGAGACGAAGTGCAGCCATGCTGTCAAGTTCAAACAAATGGTATCCTTTGCTCCCTGTCCTACATTGGCTTGATATAGACCTTTGGTTAAAATTCTGACATAATTTTGTGAAAATGTAGGCTCCACAAGGGCAGAGACTGGGTCTCTTCTCACTGTGTATCTTCAGTACCTATCACTGTCCAACATATAATAGACATTGGATTCATATTTATTGGATAAATGAATGAATGAATGAATCAAAGAATTCCATAAAGCCCTGGAAACAAGTAGAATCAAGATGGCCAGAGAGAGTGGCAGGTGAGGGGAGAACAGTAGGCAGAGAGAACAAGAACAAAGGCCTGGGCAGCTTCCGGAGACCCAAGGATGAGCAAGCTTTACAGGAATTCCTGTACAGAGAAATATGCTCAGTGCTAAGGGACGGAAGAATTGGGATAGACATCAAAGAGTGAAACATGACAGGATCTTAAGGACAAATTGAGCTGCTGAGGCCTGAGCCAGAGAACTGAGCAGGGGAGTCGGTGGCCATGAGAATTAATCAGAGGCAACTAACTCACCAAAGCCAAGTGCCAGGGTAGATCTACTGCACCTGACAAGTGGTGGAAGAGTGACTCTGACACGTCTGTCCTGGGAAATGTCCCCAGAGGTGAGGATGGCAGCAGCAGCAGAAATCACAGAAGGGGGTGAGGGCAGTAAAAAGACAGGTTAGCAAATCACCATAAAAACTTGATGTTTTTGTGAAAAAACAATGAAACAGTGAAAAGCAATGGTGGTGTGTGAAGAAGATNTAGACAATGACANGTGAGTGTCCCCCTCTAAGGACAACTGAAGCCACNTCAGCTATGCTGGCTCCTACAGTTCAGCTCACGTCTCCATAGTCTGTTNTCATAACCAGGGCTAGGTTAGGCCTGGCCTCAGGGGTAACTCTGTCCCAACTGTTGGCAATAGTTTCAGCCTTGACCCGAGCCAGGACACTTAGCAGCTATCAGTGTGAACTTTGAGGACTTGAGAGAGAAGTAGCTTTTGTACTGATCGTTGCCTGCATCAGCTAAGAAGTAGTGGCCTTGATGAAATCCACGGTTGAACTCCTTCCTCAGTCTGGACTTTTCTTTGTCCACTCTTCTCATGACTAAGCCTGACTCAGCCTCTGGTTTCAGTTTAAAAGTCATTGCTTAGCATTCCTATATCTGATAGGTCTGAGTGAGGTACAGCATTCACCAAAATATTATATATGATGATAAACCTGTCAAAATGTCTTAGAATCACTCCTTGCAAACATTATTATTATTATGCAAACATTATTATGCAAATATTATTAATGATGAGTTGATGATAACCAGGCATAAAACCCAAGTGAAGTTACAAAGAACAGCTTCTCCCTTCTCCTCAGAGGTTCTTGCACTTAAGAAAATGGGGCATGAATACTATGTGTGAAATAAGATATTTCGGGAAAGCCTTTGGTTTTGCTTTTCCAGCCTGTTTTGATTTGGTCCTCTGCTTTCATATTCCCACTCTGGCTTCCTCTCCATCTTTTCCTCTGCTTTTGTCTACTTGATCCCTTCCTCTTGTCATAGTGATGTTACACATGCTCCCCAGATTTCAGCATTTACTGAAATCAAACTTCATTATTTTGTTTTTCCTTTCCCGGTATTTGATTCAAATAGCCCAGAGAAGAGTCTTCTTTGCTCATGNATTGATACAACTACGACCCAACCGAGTTCTGTGATCTGGGGCCAGAAGAAAGGGGTACATGCGAGTTCACAGTCAGCACTCACTGTAGACAACTCAATAGATGGCGTCCCCTAGTTTGTTCTGTTAAAATTATCTGTCTCCTATTCCTCCTTATGGATATAAATGCAGTTTTCAGAGTGGCCAAGTGCATATATCAGGTATACAGCTCTTTAAAATGCTTTTATTATTAGCTGGGGATATAGGCCAGTTAGTAGAGTCCTTTCCTAGCATACATGAAGCCCTGGGTTCAATCCCTAACACCACATAAACTGGGTGTGGTGGTACCCATTTGTAATCCCAACATTTGGGAGGTAGAGGCAGGAAGATCAGAAATTCAAAGCCATCCTTGACAACATGGAGAGACTCAAGCCTGCCTGGGCTAAATGAGAATCTTCCATGTTGGCTGTAGTATAGCAACCTTGCCTGGACAATCCCCAAAGCCTCGAACAAGCATTCAGATGTCTGGTCTTGTCCTCCTTCAATCCATCCTTCACATGATCACCAGGAATGTTTCAGAAGTGTAGAATCTGTCCACGTCCTTCCCCTCTTNAAATCATTAATGCTCCTGCTATGGATTAAGTTGCGCCTCTCCCAATTTGTATACATGTGTCCAACCCCAGTATCTTAGAATGGAGCAGTAGTGAAGACTGGGTAATTAAAAGGATAATTAAGTAAAAGGAGGTCATAAGGGTGGCTGCTATCCCATTCTGACTGACGTTTTTATAAAAAGGAAATGCAGACATTGACAAACACAGAGGGAAGACAGTATGAACACACGTGGAAAACACAGCCATGGACTGAACAAAGAGAGAGGCCTCTGCANCAACCCAACCTGCCAGCAATTNTCACACTAGTGAGAAGAAACATTTCCACTGTTAAAGCACCTACCTAGTCTCTGGTGCTTTGTTATGGTAGGCCTTGCTAAGTTTTCAGTTTCTACAACATAAGCTTAGCCTGGCATTCAGGGACTTCCCAACTAATCCTGCTTTGCAAGTGGCATCTCCAGCGTGCCCCCATCTTGCACCATACCTCAGTCCAGAACACTGAATGCGTCTTGTCTCCTACAACACTCTTGTCTGCTTCTCACTTTATCTTCTAAGTCCCAGCCTCTCCTGTCCTCATCCCAGGCAGCATGAACTTCCCCTCCCCTGTAAACGTGTGAGGTTCTGGAAGGCAGACTGTCTGATTCATCTGTCNATCCTCAGGTTCCAATGTAAGGCACAGTACAGGGCACGTGTCCACACACATCTGTCAAGCTANACTAAGCATGGGCAGAAGGGAAGCTGTTGGAACCATTCTCTGCCTTCTCTTTCCTCACAGATGAAGAGCCTCTGATCATTATGTCACCATCTCAAGCTAGCACCTTGTCTCATCTCAAGTTTAAGGAAGGGCTGGCCCTGTGGAAACCAGGACATTGAGAACATGACTTAGGAATTGAGCTGTCTCTGCCGTGTCCTTGCTCCTGTGGCCTCCAGTCTCTTACCCATTGGCTTCTTTGATTTCCCAGTTCTGTCTCAATAAGGATGCTGCTGTCGGGTGGGATTCCTGGTGGAGGCAGGGAGCCGGCCTGTATACAGTTAAGGCAACAACGGTAAAACCTTCCTCCATGCAACCAGGGTAGAAGGCAAGGCAGCTTCAGGTTTACACAGCAGCATTTCAGCAACCCAAGAGGAAAAACAAATCCTCATTTCAGAAAAAGGACTCTGAACACCATTCTTGGGTCACAAGACTGCTCTTTGCACCAGCTGCTTTTTTTTTTTTTTTCAGGAGAAAGAGGGACTGTGTTTATCCAGTCCTGAGGCAAGTTCTTCCTCCCATTGCCAGCCCCACACACATCTACTAGTGGGGTGGGTGTGGGGTCTTTCTAGACTCATTAGCTCCACACATGTTGCAGTGAGTGCTGACATAGGTCTGCACACAAATGTTCATAGCATGTTATCACAGCCAGATCCTGGACATGACACAAATGTCGAGTCAGTGGGTACTGAGATAAATAGAGTCTGTTACAGAAATTCAATGAAAGCNCAGCAGTAAAAGGGAGTGAGTGCTTCAANCTGAGTAAACTTCAAGAACAGCAAGCTGTGTGTGAAGAAGTCAGACACAAAAACGCAAAGTTCATGGTTCCATTTAGTAGAATCTTTAGGAAAGATACATCTGTATTNATTGCCTGNAAGTGTGCAAGAGGTAGACTTAGAAGACCATAAGCGAAGATGTGAGGTAATGGTAAAATCCTGGAGACTGAATGGTAGTGATTTCACAGATGTGTATATTGTCAACAGTCAGTCTCAAGCCTACACTCAAATGGGTGCACTTAATGGTTATTTACAATAGATCTATATAAGGCAAGCACTGAGTGGCTGTGATGACATTTCAAGATAAAGCCCAGGAGCTNGGAACAGTCCCCAGGCTCTGGCTGAGCAGCCCACCCCTCAGTGCACCCCTCTCTCCTACGGCATGATAACTGCAGTTCTTCAACACTTCTAAGCTGCCTTCTACCTGAGTCTTCACAGGAGCTGCCCCTCTGTCCATCCAAGCCCACCAAGGAAGAAGCTTCCTTATTTATTGCCAAATGCTGGCGGAATGGAGGCATCTCTGCTATCTTTCTGTCCTTTAGCCCTTGAATATTCTATTGTTTCTATTTCTTTGTACATTGACTTCTTACAATAGTGGAAACTCCTAAAAGAAAGTGTGAATTAAATTTCTGTTGAGAAATAAACTCTGGATGTTTAAAATTGGGAAAATGAGGCTGGGAATTTATCTCAGTTAGTAAAGTGCTTGCCTCAAATTCAGGAAGCCCTTGATTTGGTTCCCAGCACAACACAGACCTGGTACACGACCTTGTAATCCTAGGAGGTGAAGACAAGAGCACTGGAAGTTTAAGTCCATCCTGGGCTACATAGCAAATTTGAAGCCAGCTTGGGCTATATGCAATGCAAAACAACAGAATAAAATAGTTCAGAAAATGGAGATTTTAAAAAAAACATCTGAGGAGCCTGGTGGCACACCTTTAATTCCAGCACTCAGTGTTTAATCCTAGCATTTGGGAAGCAAAGGCAGGTGGATCTCTGTGAGTTCGAGACCAGCCTGTTCAACAGAGTAAATTCCAGGACAGCCAGGGCTACACAGAGAAACCCTGTCTTGAAAATAAAAACAAAAAAATTTTCCTGGAGCTGAAGAGATGGTTCAGTAGTTAAGAGTACTGGCTGCTCTCCAAAGGACCTGAGTTCAGTTCCCAAAACCCACATGGAGACTAACAACAATCTGTAACCCCAATTCCAGAAGATCAGACATCTTCTTCTGGCTTACAAGGGCACTGCATGTAGACGTACATTTAAACACACGCAAGCAAAACACCAATACACATTTTTTAAAAAAAGAGAGGGTAGAGGGGGTGGAAGGAGAGAGAGGGAAAAAAAAGAGAAATCGGGGCTAGAAAGGTGGTTCAGTAGTTAAGAGTGTCCACGGCTCTTGTAGATGACTGGAGTTCTGTCCCTAGCCTTATGTTTCAGGAGGCTCACAGCTTCCTGAAACTCCTGCTCTGGGGGGATTCAATGCCACCTTCTGGCCTATATGAGCAACTGCACTCGTGTGTATACACCCCCCCCACACACAAATACACATACAGAATTTAAGTTAGAAATAAATCAAAATTAAAAAAAAAATACCCCAATTCTGTCTTTGCTTACATGCCAGAAACTGTACTACACTTTTCACTCTTGGTTGAGAGTATTTTACTTGTGGCTGTGGCATCAGAGTTCCAGAGGAAGGCCACAGCATTAAGACAGCACAGTGCATTCTCAGGCTTCTTGAACATCATCCCCAAANATTTTTTCTAATTATGAAGTGCTTTTTTTTTGCTAATTATTAAATCCATATGTATTCCAAGAGGAATTTTACCCTGGTTTGCCTCATTCACACTCCATCCATCATGGTTACTTCTAGGAGCTATTTGATGTTCAAGAAGCCATTAAACCCCCTAATGCTCATTTCTGAGAAAAAGGATGTGGGTAAAATTAAGCAAAACCAAATGTTAATAAAATCCTCAAAGAATAAATAGAATGTTATTGAGAAAAGTTATGATACACTGTTCAGTCTCCTCAGACTCCATCGAAGTCTGTGTGATTGGAGAGACCTCACATCTTTATTCCACATTTTCTCCTGCGGGGTACCGTGGGAAGATGAGCAAAGGAATAGTTTGGTGAGCACAGAAATGTTTGGCATGCTGTATCCAACAGCATGTAAATCCAGATTTTCTTAAGACCCTCATGCTACAGAGCATCAGTAATTGTTTACTTCAATATCATAAGCACTATTTTAAGTGCACACTGAACTTGTAAGAAAGCAGAAGTCCAGGTTATTTCTGTCTTTCTCTTTCTCTGTCCAAGGATGAAAACTATGGAGGGTCCTAAAACTGGAGAAGCACAAATGAGATGGGTGGGGAAGTGGAGGACATTGGTTATGCAGTAATCAAGGACCTGATGTTTTGAAAACTGTCATAGTATAAATAAAACATATTCTTTTATAAAAGCAAAGTAACAACAAAAAGCAGGGACAGAAAATGAAGCAGAAATTGATGGATACCCAGGAAGAACATAGACATTTGGTCAGAGAATGAACTAGACTTTTTCTACCATCATATACACATGAGAAGGACATGTGTCTCATACTCTTGCTCTATAGAAAAGCAATATCTCCCTTAAGACTATGTCATCCAAATATTCTACAAATAATGTAGAAATGATGATAAAATGTAATAGTGGGCCTCAAGGCTTCAGAAAAGTCAGAGATGCCTCAGTGCCGAATACTGGAATTACAAGTGTCCTGGAGAGTGGAGCACAAGTCTGGAGGATCGGGCTTTGTTTCAACATCAGCTTCTGGCTGAGATCACTGGGAAAAGCAAATGACAGGCATGATGGCCTTGTGAGGAGGAAGTAATCTAAACCTAGATTGCTGAAGAGATGCATGCTCAGCAAAAGGGGATGACAAAAGAAAACTAAGCAACTTGCTCAGCAACAGAAAATTCCTCCATCTACCTCAAAAATTTTATTCCTGGCTCATTTCTATGCAGAATAAAGATTTCTTTTGAAAAAAAAAAAAAGACTATGTCATCATAGCCAGGTGGTGGTGGCACACGCCTTTAATCCCAGCACTCTGGAGGCAGAGGCAGGTGGATCTCTGAGTTTGAGGCCAGCCTGGTCTACAGAGTGAGTTCTAGGACAGCCAGGGCTACACATAGAAACCATGTCTTGAAAAACAAAACAAACAGTAACAACAACAACAAAAAGAATGTTACCACCCCCCAACACACACACATGCACGCATATATTAAACTAAAATATTAGCAATATATAAAGACATTTTATAAGAACAAACAGCAAACCTTTCTGGAAGAATAGACTTAATTCAGATAACAGAAAATTCACACTAATAAAACCATATCAAAATTAACCTTATAGGGGCCAGAGAAATAGTTCATTGGTTAAGAGCACTCCCTGCTCTTATGGAGCATCAAGGTTCGGTTTCCAGTACCCATCCAGTGGCTCACAGCTGTCTGTAACTCCAGTTCCAGGGGATCCAATACCCTCTTCTGGCCTCTTTAGGCATTACATGCACATGGTACACACACATACCCGCAGACAAACTTCATACACATAAAATGAAAATAACACAACAATTTTTTTAAATGAGCTTTATTGTGAAACATAACTTTAAAATGGAAAAAAAAAACCCTATAATTTGTGAGTCAGAATCTGAGTTTATTCTATAATTAGGGATGGAAAACTGTGATGCTGAAGACATTACCACAAATGATAATAGAAGCATAAATAACATGCTATGGAAGTCCAGTGGACAAAAAATGCTGTCCTATTGAAGGTACAGGAGAAAAGGGAATCTGAGGGAGGAAAAGAGAATACTATGAGCTGTAGAAATATGAAGTAGGAATTCAGCTGACACTAGCAAAGCTAATATCTGGAAGAGCCTAGGGCTTTTCTAGAGGGTAAGCAAAACTCAAGGAGTACTGGTGATATTGGCTTTTGAATGTATTAGCTGTTTCCTGCAGTGAATCTCTTGTGTGCTATTGTAGCTTTCCCGTTTGATTCTTTTCCCAAGAACTTCTAACAGTGTGGTTGATTATTCATTGGGCACAATTTTCCCTATACATTTGGGGTATTTAGATAACATTCCCCCAACTGTGTTGACAGCAGTCACAGAGTCAAGACCTCTTTTTTCAGGCTTTTGTTCTCCCTTTTAGCATTAGACTCAGAAGTCTGCCTTTCTGTAATTATCTTCATTAGCAAACATCTGGCCGGGGCCATCTCCAGACAAAAGTATTTTATCTGAGATACTTCTCAAACTTCCAAGGACAGACTGCAGATAGATAAGCATTCAGACTAGTTCCTGAGATAAGGTAAACATTTACACTGATACAACTGCCAAGGCCAGGTGGATGCCAGGTACAAAGCTTTGTTTCTTCTGCAAATGAAGCTTAAATTCCTTTCCCATAGCCCAAATGTTATCCTTAGTTCTAAAGATTCCCCCTTTAGCATTTACTCAGAACAAAAGGGCTTTTAAAACCAGGTGCATCATGTTGTGATGCAGGTTGCCTAGCAACCCAGAACAGTTCCCCTGCCAGCAGATAGGAAAGTGCTGCCCCAAGCTAACCTTGAACTAACAAATTTTTAACTCTTTTTACTTTCATCTTGGTTTACTAATCAGCTTATTATCTAACCACACTTAGGAATGCAGTATTACATATGGATCCCTCCTTTTCCCTTCTTGGATTTTCTCTAATTGATTCTAGGTCCCTCTCCCTCTCATTTGACCTTCTCCCTTTAAGAGTTCATCCTTAAGTCATGAAAAAAGCCTGACAGTCACTGCCTGGTGTAAACTCTTATCTGCTTTTATGACCCTGATAGAATTCAAGCCTGGTGACCTTGCTTTGGCCAGAGAATTGCTGATTTTATGGGTATATAAACTCAAAGCTTCAGGACTAGGGAACAAATGAAGAGAGAAAACTAAGATCAATGAGAGAGAAAAGAACTAAGATAGGACAATGAGAGAACAGCAGAAAAAGGTACAGAGAATCAGGCAAGAGAGGAGCTAAGTATGAGAGCAGAAAAGAAGCTGTGTAGAGAGGATTGACTTAGAAGAATAAAGTAAATGGACTGAAAGGGCTCAGTGTGCGTAGTTTCATTCAACATCCCACGGAGTAGATCCAAGCCGCTTGTAGCATCTTCCCCCGGACTCTGGGAAGAAGTCTCCACTAGGTAGGTACCGGTGAGGACTTCAATAAGAGACTTCTCAAAAAGAATGAAACAACTGAAAGGTTATTTTTGATTAGAAGAGTTATCTACTAGAACGGCAATGCTGTATGTTGGGAAAACAGGAACCTGAGAAGCATGAGCTAAAGACATCATTGCATGCACAGAAGAAAAGCAAAGGCCAGAAGCCTCCAACCTGGAACAGTTTAAACTGGCATGAGTATAACACCATTGAAAGGGAATTGAAGTACAATTTAGGAAAGAAGACAGCAAGGGGGCCTTGGTCATTCATAGTCCCGGAAGGAATGAAGATACTCTAAAGAGAGTATCTTACACTTACACTCTTCCCTTTGGCTATTAGAAGCAATGGACCCTCACAAAGAATTGGAATTTCCCCAGGAACTTTGTGCAAGGGGACAAGAAAGGCTGAAGTCCTAGTGTCAGCCAGAGGAGGAGCCTGACTCCCAGGAATGGATTTCACACTTCTGACAAATCAGACCACCTTGCAGGACAGAATGGAGCTTAAGAGGATGGTGGGTCAATGATGGGCAGGACCACACCCTAACCAGGACTGTATTCCTCGCCCTCTCATTAAGCCAAACATCATGTTAGCATGCACCTTGAAGGTGGGCTTCAGGGTCACATTAAGTAGATATCATTTCTCTACTTTTTTTTTAAAGATTTATTTATTTATTATGTATACAGAAGAGGGCGACAGATCTCATCACAGATGGTTATGAGCCACCATGTGGTTGCTGGGAATTGAACTCAGGACCTCTGGAAGANCAGTCAGTGCTCTTAACCTTCTGAGCCATCTCTCCAGCCCATTTCTCTACTTTTTATTATGGCATTTTGAGGACAGAGGGCCAAACCTTACTTGTTAGAGCTACCAGAACCCAGGATTTGATCCTAAAAACTCCAGTAATAATTTTGGCATGCCTAGCCAGAAGAAAAAGACACATTTTGGGTGTCAACCACTCAGCAAGTTGACCCGCAAAGTAGAAGCATGAAAGAACGGTCCGCAGAGCTGCTGGACTCACTTTATTCCGGAGGCATTTTCTTATCTTTCACTTTAGCTGGCAGCAGCAATTTTCTACCTCGGTAAAGCAGAGACCCAAGACGTGTGTCTATCTACAGGCCCTGCAGTCTCAGCTTTGCCAAGTTCTCTTTGCTCAGTGCACCTTGGGCTTTATCTTCCTTTCATTTGGAAGCTCATTTGAGCCAAGTGGGCTCTGTTGAACCATTTAGGTCATTATGGTGTAATATTGTCAATCTGTGCTGCAAGCCACAAAAATATATAAAGTAGGATTTCAGCTGATTATGACGAAGCTAATACCTGGAAGAAGCCAAGGGCCTTCCAGAAGTCAAACTGAGGCCCAAGGAGTCTTGGTGATATTGGCTTTTGATTATTAGCCATTTCCTACCATGAATTTCTCATGTGCTATTGTAGCTTTTCCATCATTTACTGGATACCATTTCCCCTCTACTAAAGGAATATTTGATAACCTTCTGAACAGTAAAGCAAGCCTTTCTGCAGTTAGCAGCATCTGGCCAGGACCATTCCTAGAAGGACAAAAGTATCTTGTCAGAGATACCTCTGTACTCCAAGAACAGACGTAAGCATCCAGACTATCTGTTTGAGAAGGCCTGGCGGATGTGCTAATTAAGCTTAACTTTCTCCTAAAGGGTTCCAACTTACAGGTACATCTAGCTGTGATGGAAGTTGTCTAGCCAAGTTACTTAGCAACCGAACACACCTGCCAGAAATGGCGGGAGCAGAGATAGCTTGGAGAGATAAGGGTCAAAGGGATAAAAGGGCAGTTTTATTCTCAGAGAGGAGAACAGGAGAACTAGAGAAGACAGAGAAGAGAGAAGAGAGTAGGAGAACTAGATGGAGAACTAGAGGAACGAGATGGAATATAAGGAACAGCTAGATGAGGAAGAATGAGATGGGTAAGAACAAGAGAAGACAAAGATGAGGCAGAACTAAGATGAGAGAATTAAGATAGAACTTAGAGGGAACAGCAGACAAAGGTAGAGAGAAATCAGGCAAGAAAGGAACTAGGCTTGAGTACAGAACTGTAGCTGTGTAGATAGGATTCTATCCCAGAGGAATAAAGTAGACAGACAAAAGAGCTCGGTGTACTTAGATTCTTTGCCCGAAAATAATTCTCGCCATTTGTAGTTTCTCTTCTGGGCCCCTGGGAAGTATAATATTAATAAGGCTGGTCCTTTTAATATTATGCAAGAAATCTGGAAGCTCTTGAGCAAATTCAGCAAATGAACTGTTTAGGTGTTCGCTGTATAACAGGGAAGGTTGGAATGTGTTGGTCTTTTGAGACTCATCTGAGCTATTGGGGTTCTGGTGAACTATTTGGAACCCAGATAAACAAGAGTGTTGAGTCTATTTTAATTGTGTTGTATATTGTCTATACTTGGTGTGTGCCACCCTCCCCAGGGAATCTGATTATAGTCTTCTGTAAACTTAAAGTGAGTATCTAAGAGTGTACTCTGAATCAATGCAATTGTTTTTATGTGTAATGGGCATCTGCCCTTAGGGCTCCTGAAATAATCTGAGTGGCAAACCTCTGGCCATTTCACTTTTGCATTTTAAAATTTATTTAGATGCCAAAGTGTGTGTATGTCTGGGTCTGTCTGGGTGTGAGTATGAATGTGTGTGTGTATGGTGTGTGTAGTAGGAATGATTTGGAGGCTATATTAATGTAGATGAGCTGTTACATGTCTGGGTTTTTTCTCTCTCTTCCATTGAAAAGGTAGTTAGCTAAAAAAAAAATGTAGATATTAACTATAGAATTTGGGACAGAATAAAAGCAGCTAGAAGTTCAAGGACTTTGTCTCATTCAGGCCTAACTAAAATGTAGATATTAAAAGGTTAATTTTGACCTTCTGGGCTGAATGTTTCTGGTCTGGTGCTGGGCTTGTTTGGATTCTGTGCTTTCAAATAGTAGTTCTAAAAACTGAAGCTGATAAAAAATGGCCACAGGATTTACAAGAAGCAAAACGATTTCTAACAAAGATTTAAAATAAAATCAGATGATCTTAATTTGTCATAAACATAGTTCAGATTTAACTGAGTGTTTAAATACTGATAAATTTATACTGCCTTGTAAATAGGCAATCTTAATTTCTTTGAAATCTATTAAAATGGTAGCAGGGATCTATTGATATGTTTCATAAAATATAATTGAAACACAGCATGAAGATGGGTAGAGACAGGTGGATCTCGGGATTTTCTGGCCACACATTTTAAAAAAAAAAAGTGAGTTCCAGTTTCAGCAAAAGAACCTGTGATATTATATAATATTAATAATAATGTGAAGAGGAGATTAAGGAAAATATCCCAATGTCAAACTCTAGTCTCTATACATACCTGCATAGATAAGTATACACATACACACAAACACACATACACCACATCACACACACACACACACACACACACACCACTTCACACAATACACACATAAATAATGTATTAAGAGCTATTTGATCTTCTAAAGAAAGTATTTTTTATTTTTTAAAGATTCTATCTATTTCTATGTGTATGACCATGAGTGTATATGTGTGTGTGTGCGCGCACGTACAGGTGCACACCAGCAGGCTAGAAGAAGGTGTTAAGATTCCCCAGAGCTGGAGTTAGAAGCATTTGCTGTTCTGAACTCTGGCTGGTCCTCATGACTGAGTAGAAGCATTCCTAACTGCTAAGCCATCTCTGCATCCCCTAAAGCAGGTATTTTAGAGAGACGATAAATGTCTAAAATGCTTTACTGAAAGTTCATTTTGTTTGTATAAAATAGCATTCCTCAAAATTATAAAAGTTTTGTTAAGCTATATAGTTTGTTTGCTATTTTTCTTTGCTGAGACAGGGCCTTATGCAGTCTAAGCCACCCTTTGACTCTCTAAATATCTGAGGATAGACTTAAATTTTACTTCCCAAGTGAAATTACAGCATGAACCATCACACTTAGCTTATTAGCTACAAATTCTGTATTGATTACATAGATTTTAATTAGAATTTTCTTGCAAAACAAATTATAAAAAGATTAATTTTTATTTTTAAGTAGTCAAATTTAACAGAAAATGAGGGCATAATATGCTTTATATTAATTAAAATACTTCTAATGGATATTAAAATCCTTTTATTAAATTATTCCTATGTGTTTATTTCCTGGGAATACTCTCTGGAAATAATATATCAATAAACATTGATAAACATGAAATTTTAAAATTAAGGCTATGTCACATATAAAATGATATTTTTGTCAAATATGTTTATACTAAATTTTCTTTTCATAGTGGGAATTATAGGAGATGTGTTCTGTACAAACATTAACACTCAGGATCTAGGTGAACTTACCCTGTGTGTATTAGAAAAAGGACTTTGTTACTAAGTCTTATGAAAAAGAGAGATTGCCAATATCTTGCATTTAAAGGGTGACTAAATTATTAAAGTATGGAGCTGGAGAGATGATTCTATGGTTAAAAGCATATGCTGCTCTTTCAGACAGTTCAGGTCCTGTGACCAGAGCAAGTAGCTCCTAACTCCAGCCCCAGGGGACCTGACACCCTCTTCTGGTATCTGAAGGCACTAAACCCGAATCCACAAATTCACACTCACACACACACATATATACATGTATATAAAAATGAAATCTCTTTTGTTAAAAGTTCAGAGATTGCCTCTTCCAGGGACAATGCTTAGAGGCACTTGGAATGGTCCTATGTTTGACATACTGTTGTAGGTTTTCCTAAAATTCAGCCTCCAGCAAAATTAGGTGTCATGAGCCACTGGCTGGAAAGCACCAAACTCTGCATGTGGTGTGTGCCCAAGCAGACTTGCATGGTTTCATGAAGTCCTTGTGAGACTGTCTAAAACAGAGAAGCAGTCAGTAGGGCTTACAGTCGTCCTGTGTGTGCTCAGTATGTCCGAGACAGGGCCAAGCATGCTTCCTTATTGAGAAGCAGATAATCATTGTAAAAGTGTTGAAGGCACAAGCACAGAGTCAGAAAGTGATGACTATGAAGCTATGTGATAAAAATCAAGGCTTTTTCTAAAAAGAAGTAAAGCTCAGAAATGCTCCCATTTTTTTTGTCAAACAAATAAAATATAATTTTAAGAAATGAATTTAGGACTGGTCTACAAGTACAGAAACTTTTCAATGTCTTCTGGGATTTGTTCCATGTGAAATATTAATTTTTTGTCAGTGTTGAGATGGGCTGATTTAACTCTTGGAATAATAAAGTTGTCGCTCAACATTAATTCATTACCAGTAAGTAGTACATTTTGTAATGCTATAAGACTGAATAGTTNAATATTTAAATTGGTATGTATGTATATTGTGAAATTATTAAGGTAAAACCGGTACTGCTCACAAAAAAAAGACAGTTTGAGCTAGATCTCTGTGTTCATTGGGTCATTAGACACAACATTTGTGTTGTAACAGAAAGTGTTGTTATGATATACCACATAGGATAATGATGTATAAGTCACTGACAGATGCAACATGATGAAAATATTGAAGACTCTGTCTTGCATGGTTTTCAAATACACATTTTTTGGATTATTTTTCTTTTCTTTCTTTTTTAGCATGCTATATAAATGCTATACCCCAACACTAGATTTCAAACCCTCTTCTTGTATGAGGTAATATTCATGTGTGTGCATGCAGGTGCACATGTACCTATGTGTGTGGAAGCAGAGGTCAACCTCAGACATCATTTCTCAGGCACCATCCTCTCTGGTTTTTGTTTTTGTTTGAGACAGGGTCTTACTATACAGCCTTGGTTGGCCTGGAACTCTCTATGCAGACCAGGCTGGCCTCCCCAGTACTGGGATTAAAGGTGAGGCAGCCTTTTTTTTTTTTTTCTTTTTGACACAGTGTTTCTTCCTGGCCTACAGCTTGCTAAGTAATCTAGTCTGGCTGGCCTACAAACCCCAGAGATTCTCCTGTCTCCTCCTCTCCAGGGCTGAGTCATAAGCACACGCCACCACACCTGGCACTTTTTTTTTTTAAGATTTATTTATTATGTATACAGAAGAGGGTGTCAGATCTCATTATAGATGGTTGTGAGCCACCATGTGGTTGCTGGGAATTGAACTCAGGACCTCAGGAAGAACAGTCAGTGCTCTTAACCTTTAAGCCACCTCTCCAGCCCCACCTGGCACTTTTTTACATGTGGGTTCTGGGCATTGAACTCAGGCAAGCACTTTTTCAACTGAGCTGTCTCTCCAGTACCATAATCTTCTAAAACTTTTTGAGGGGTTGGTGAGATGGCTCAGTGGTTAAGAGCAATAAGCTTTTGCACAGGGCCTGAGTTTGGTTTCCAACATCCATCCTGGATGGCTCACAATCATCTGTAACTCCACCTTCAGAGAATCCACACCCTCTTCTGGCCTCCATGGGCACTGCACATATGATATGTACACACAGACACACAAACATATACATAAGCATAAAAACACATCTTAAAAAACTTTTGGCAACAAGCAGCTCACTGAGCTGCTCAGGCTAAACTTGAATTCACTGTATGAGCAAGCAGGCCTTGAACTTGTAACCCTGCTGCCTCAGCCTCCCAAGCAGCTGGGATTACTGGCCTGTGTGTGCCACCAGGACCACCTTATATTTTTAATAAATATATCGTGATCACATCTATAAGTGCTACCTATAATTTATGAGGTTTACAGAGAAATATACCTTATACAAAAACATTTGTTTATATATAATTAAAGTGACTTTAATGAAAATGCTGTTAATATTTTTAATGCTTCATGTTTAAAGCAATTAGACTTAGAATGCTTTTAATAAAATTTAAAGAGGGCTAGCATTAAAAAATAATTTAACGTGTTCTGTTTCCTGTTAATTTTGCCAAGTTTTTAATAGAGTCAGGGCTCATTTAGGAAGACAAGGTCTTAGTATATAGCTCTGGGAGGCCTGGAACTTACAATGTAGACCAGGCTGGCCTTGAGCCCACAGAGATCCACCTACCTTTGCCTCTCAAGTGCTGGGTTTAAAGGTATGTGAATCCAACCTGGTAGGCTGACATCTTTTAATAGCGACTTTGCTTTGCTTAAGTAGGAGTAATTGAGATACACACACGCACCGGGTCACAAGTCTGTTTAAAGGCATTGATGCTATTTTCAAAAATTTTGTAAAGAAGTTTCAAAATAGCTCTTTCCCTCCAGTGGTTATAAGAGCTGTAGGTTCCATGTAAACACAGTCAAATCCAAAAACCATACTACGTACAACCAGTCTTGTAAATGTACAGTACAGAAACGGCATCAAGAAACCCTGGTCACAAATACATTAATTTCTTAAGAGGTTCAACCTGAAGTGTTCCTCAGAAAATTTCATTTTTCCAAGTACAGCAAAAGGAGCCTTAGGAGGGCTCAGGTAAGCAATGTGAAGGTTCTGGGCGTCCATGCCGAGGTCCTTGTACAGTCTGAAGTTCAGTCTAAGATCACAAATGGCATGACTGCTCCATGGAGTTGCTTTCATTGTCCACCGCAAGCCTGGAAACTGTGAGGTCTAGTTTTATATTACAGAACTCAAGCCTGCAATACCAAGTGCCAAGGGCTCTGCCATCCAAAGACAAAGGCCCAAAACAAGACCAATGCAGCAGCCCAAACCAGGCTTGAGCTCTTGCTCCTGTTCCTGCTCTAGCTCCCAAAGATGCTCAGGCTCCTGTAGAGCCCTAATGCTAAAGGTCTCTGCCTGCCAATGTGAAGGCAAATGGACTTGAGCGACACCTCCCTCACCTATATTGTCTGGCTGCTTGCCATGGCTGATGCCTTATGCTAGTTTTACAAATAAACTTGAGGCAGCTTCTTTTTCTTTTTTTAATAGATGTTTCAAAATGTAAATTTACCTAAGGGAATATCTAAGGTTAAATTTTAATACAGTAATATAAAACTAGAACTCAATTCGCTGTGCCTAAAGCAACAAAATTTTTCTTTAAAATATTATTCTGCTCTTAGTAACTGTGCTGGCTAGAGTCATCTGAGAGGAGAGATCTTCAGTTGAGAAAATGCCTCTATGACATCTGGCTGTAAGGCATTTCTTAATTAGTGATGGATGTGATGGGGCCCAGCCCATTGTGTGTGGAGCCATCCCTGGGCTGGGGTCCTGGGTTCTATAAGAAAGNAGGCTGAGCAGGCCATGGGGAAGCAAGCCAGTTATCAGCACTCCTTCATGGCCTCTGCATCAGCTCCTGCCTCCAGGTTCCTGCCCTGTTTGAGTTCCCTGATTTTCTTCAGTGATGCACTATGATGTGGAAGTGTAAGCCAAATAAGCCCTTTCCTCCCCAACTTGCTTTTAGTCATGGTGTTTTCATTCATCACAGCCGATAGTAACCCTAACTAGGACAGTAACATTTATAAAAGGAATTGGCTTAGAGGACAAGAGTTTGTATTTTATTTTTGCTGACTATGGGGCTGAAGAAATGGCTCAGCAGTTAACAACACGTACTGCTATGGCAGGGGATCCTGGTTTGGTTTCCAGCACCCAGGTCTGGTGGCTCACAACTAATAAAGGGCCTTGGTGGTAAGCCAGGGTTCCTATAAGACAAACAGATGACCTTCTTTGCCCAGCTTTATTTATTACCCTAGAAAGAAATGTCTGTTGGGATAGCCTGTCTCACCTTGGGCAAACAATTTCAGGGAAGCCTCCTAAGGCTGCAATACTTTCCTTATCCCTGAGCGCTTCACCCCTCCCCTATAAAGGGTTGCAGCCAGCTTTTCTCCCTAGCAGACCCCTCCATTTCCCTCTGGAAAGAGGCTGCCCCTCACTGTGTGTGCTAATAAGCAATTCTGTCTGTTGAAAGTCAGGCTCCTGTCTCTTTTCTACTTTCTATCTTTTTATGCTGCCTCAGAAACCTAACAACAGTCAGCTGTAACTCCAGCTCCAGGGATTCCATACCTCTGGCCTGTATAGGCACCGGTGGGTGAGTGGGTGGGTGTCTTTGTGACCACTATGGCCAGCAGAGTAACAACAATCCACGAGAGGCAAGAAGGCCGTTCAGTTCAACACAACTAAGTAGCTGATATTGATTCAAACTACAGGAGGAAATTTTCCTGGTGATAATTAACTCATTGTGGGTGGAGCCACCCCTAGGCTGTTGGTTCTGAGTTCTGTAAGAATGAAAGCTGAGCAAGCCATGGGGAGCAAGCCAGTAAGTAGCATCCTTCCACGGCTTCTGCATCAGCTCTTGCATCCAGGTTCCTACCCTGTTTGAGTTCCTGCCTTGACTTTCTATGATGATGAGCAGTGATATGAAGTGTAAGCCAAATAAACCTTTTCTTCCTCAGGTTGTTTTTGGTCATTTTTTTTTAATCTCAGCAATAGCAACCCTAACTAGGACAAGAGCCAGAGACAGGAGGATCTCTGTGATTTCAAGTCCAGCCTGGTCTACATAGTGAGACCTATCTCAAAAAGAAAATCTTAACTTTTCATAGAACAGTAAATCATTAAGGATCCACTCAGAAAGAAAACATTTCTCATTGTCCTTTAGCTTTGATTTAATTACAAATTTTCTATGAAAANAGAATCCTCCTGGAGAATAAGGAATTTTGTCATTTCTAAATAGAGAATTACAAGAATACTTAATGACATNCTTGTCATGATACCAATCAACAAATAAGCATCACGTATGTAGTAGCCATTAAAAGTAGAGCATAGTAGTCATAGTGTGTGGGAAATTTGAGAAGCAAAGATGAAGTTGGTATTTTTTTTAATTTTTTTAAAGATTTATTTATTATTTATACAGAAGAGAGTGCCAGATCTCATTTCAGATGGTTGTGAGCCACCACATGGTTGCTGGGAATTGAACTCAGTGCTCTTAACCTCTGAGCCACCTCTCCAGCCCCGAAGTTGGTATTTTTAAAGTTGTTATAGTTTAATAAAAGAGATGGAATCATTCCTAATAAGTGCACTGGGACATACTTGCAATTGAGAAGCACTTAGCAGGAAGCAGTTCTTTTGGGATATTATTCACTATAATGGCATCTGGGGTAAATAGAAGAAATGGGAGGGCCAGAGACACCTGGCCAATAGGTAAAAGAAAGGAGCCTAAATTTCCTAATTCCATGAGACAGACAGCCTTATGACACTGACCATGAGATAACATCCTAATTGAGGTTCCAGAGCCTCTATGACATTGATGTAGTTCACAATTTGAAAACATGAGTCAAGAGACTGACAAGAACTTAGGAGGGATTGGCATTTACCAGACCACCTTCTCAGGGATGGCAATACTTGTGGTATGCTAAACACAAATTTTATTTGTGATGCCTCAAATAAAAACTGGTTAGTATTGTATTATTTTCCGATAGCTGAGGGTATATATATATAAAATGTGATGCCATATATATGTATTATATATATCATAGGTCTAGATAGATACTCAAGGCATTCATTCTCTCTCTCCTGTTTCTTTGACATGTTAAATGTTTATCAAAGTACAAAGGGTTTGTAGAACAACTACCATGTTCATGCTCATAATGATTTTTTTAAAGCAGGGATGAGGTTGGAGAATGGGGGGAGGTTGAGGGCAGAGGACGGACTCCAAAAGCCTGAGGCATCCTCTGAAACGCTTCCTTGCTTCTGTTCTTTTTCCTAAATTAAACAGTTATGGGGACTATTGTTATTTGGTAAAGTGCTTCCCTAGCATGGACAGAGCCCCAGGGTTGATCCCCATTGCCACATAAACCAAGTGTAGTGACGCACGACTGTAACCCCAGCACTTGGGAAAGGGAAGCAGGAGGGTCAGGAGTTCAAGGTCATCCTTAGCTACATAGGAAGTTTGATGTGACCCTAGAATATAAGAAATTCTGTATCAAAAAATTTCTTATACTGCAATTTATTGATTTTCAAATGTTAAATAAGACCTAACAGAGGAGTCAGTTTTGTATTTCCCTCCCTTTAGCCTCCCAATATTAACATTTAATGTTTTTTATTAAGCTGATGTTTCTAGCCTTATGACTTTATTGTGTGGTTTCTTTTAAATGAATTATTCATATTATAATTATATTTCCTATTCTGTATTTTTTGTTCTTGGAATAAATACCCCAGTTTTTGATTTGCCACTTTTTTATGTTATTAATCATTAATTCTCTCAGATTCTGAAAGAGAAGTGTAACAGTGCTTAAGCTACTTTCAATGCAGTCAAGTATCACAGATATCCCATCAGGGTTAATCGAAGTGTTTCCCCAGAGGTGTTCATCCTCCAGGCTGACTAGGCTGTCCCTGGGCTGGCTGTGGGGACACCTTAGGATTTGATTTTCATTCCTCCCTAGGTTAATTCTGTTTCCTGTGGCCTTTACCTTCCTGTTTTGTTTTAGTGAAATGCACCATTCAGCAGTACCCACAGAAAAGTTATATGTGTATGTGGAGGAGACAATTTTCATGGTCATTGAATATCTGACAAGATCTTTATTTATTTCCCAGACTTGACTGTAACATGGCTGAGTGAAGTTCTAGATTAAAAAAAACAATTTTCTGAGAATTACAGACCAATATCCCTCATGAACATTGATGCAAAAATACTCAACAAAATATTGGCAAACCGAATCCAAGAACACATCAAAAAAATTATCCACCATGACCAAGTAGGCTTCATCCCAGGGATGCAAGGATGGTTCAACATACGAAAATCTGTCAATGTAAT
>LZPO01096790.1:39051-50070 GCA_001675575.1 Neotoma lepida
GTGTGTATGTATGTGTATATGTGTGTATGTTTATGTGTGTGTGTGTGTGTATGTGTGTATGTGTGTGTGTGTGTGTGTGTGCAGCAGATGTGTCCATTGCTGCCCATAATCTGTAAGTTCCAGGGAAGAGGGCTGACCCTCGGCCTTCTCTGTGTGCCCTGCTCCAGCTCAGGGAATGGCATCAAATGCGACAAGCCAAGTGCCTGCGACTGGCAAAGGATCAGTACACACTGGCCAAGCGAGGAGNGAGAGCTCACCCTGGCCCCCACCCCCGCTTGCTGCGCTGTGAACCTGAANGACAGGCCACAGACGGGGTGTCACCCTCTCCCCATGACTTGGCTTTTCTGCAGTTGTCGCCACATCAGGACTCCCAAACAAAGCCTGCTTCTGTCAGCCCAACACCAAACTGTGTGTATCCCCGTTACCTACACTTCTCTGGGAAAAATTCACACACACCTTCTTTATTTCAGTCACATTCTACAAAATGACATGCAAACCTTCCCCTTTNTCCCAGCCTAGTGACAGATGCATTAGACAGCCAAGATAAATATGCCATCACTGTCCAAGAGCAGCTGTGCCCAGCTCTGCTGTCCTTGGCCTTGAGTGCTGGCCCTTTCCTTGCCTCAGTGTCCTTGTTTGTACAGTGAGGCTANGTCCTAGCGGTCTCACCCTAGGGGACGCTTCAGCAATTTCTCAGAAGTATTTGGTTGCTACAGACCATGAGAGGGGTGTGACTGACATCAGGCAGCAGAAGACAAGGCCAGCATCCCACAATGCACAAGGTAGCCCCTAGACACAGAGCATTATCCAGGCCCCAAAGTCAATAGTGCTGAGATCGTGAAACTCTGGGACAGGTCAACGGTAGCCCTGGAGAAGGCACCTGTGTCATTGTTAGCTCAAGCTGGGCACACAATGATCTTGAGGTTGGGCAGTACAGGCACAGGCCTTAGACTGAACCCTGCTGGCANGGGCTTCCATCTCTGGAACGGATGTTGGGAGTCTGTCCCTTTAAGAGCTGGGAGAGTCTGTTTTCTCGGAGGCTGGCAGGGGAAACCTGCTCCCATTTCCAGCCCCAGAGGACTCTGGGCAGTCCTGCATAGAGAATAGTCTGTGACAGGGGTGACTTATAGACCTGGCTATGGTGTACCCATAGTTTGTTGCTCCAAGGCTGTATTCCTGTGCACCAGAAACAAGGCCTCCGAGCCTTAGTCCCAGATCTCAGGGAAGAGAGAGGGGCATTCACTCCTGGGGGGGCGGGTTCTGCTGCTGTGGCGGGAGTGGGGAGCCCAAGGTACCAGCCTCCCTCTCTGTGCCTAAACCAATGACATCTGCACATGTGTGTCCAGGCAACCCAGGGGCTCCCCTAATTTCACTGACAAGGNTTGTTTTATCCAGACCACCAAAGTCCTTGGAGTCGGAGCCACCCTTCCTGCCTGGGGAACTTCCAAATGNTAGTTAAGTCAGATGCTGTGCCTCAGTTTCCTGCCTCGGTAAGAAGGCCATCACTGCAAGACTGAGGTAGAATCCACCGAAGGCCCTTAGATCAGTGTGTTGCACACTCACTCTTAACTGTTCCTGCTTTTATTTCTCCACAGCTCTATATTCATTTATAAGCTGGTTGGGGACTTGGGTTCGAGTCTCAGTGATTTTATTCTTCAGCTGTGTGGCCTTGGACAAGCTACTTTCTCTCTCTGAGCCTCCAAGTCTTTACCTGTTGACCAGGGTGGAAGTAACTGAGAGCTTGCCTACGCCAGTCACTAAATCCATCTCGTCATTGGGTCATTATCCAGGTAATCTATTACCAACCCCTGCAAGCTTCATCTGGACGATAGATTCAGAAGGCCAAGTGTACAGGCCCTGGCATGGAGGGCCAGTCACCACACAAGGTCCTCCTGGCCCTGGGTCAGGCCTGGACAAGCCCCTGCTTTCCTGGGAGTGGGGCCCCACTGGGCCAGACCTGGACTCCAGGCTCCAGATTTGGAGGAAGAGACCAGCTTGGGGGGACCTGTGCCCACATTCTCTTCCCATGAGGAGGTCCTGGGCCTTGGAGTGCCCTGGGTGTGCCAAGCAGGAGAGGGANATAAGAGGGGCTCAGGGCTGCTTGGATCAGGTTTTTCTTCAAACTGCTCCAGCCTGGCAACTGTTTCCACTGTTGCTGCCACCTCCCTGCCCTTTCTTTGCCCTTCTAATACGGTAGATGAGATGGTATTGAGTGTCCAAATAGCATAAGGCTCAACCCGTCTCTATGAAGAGACTCAGCAGAGAAAGGAGAGGCTGCATCCACGGTCACTCAGCCACCATGGTCAGCAGAGACACAAGGGTCCCTGGCAAATTACTTAGGGCATTTGGGTCTCACCAGTTGCTTCTCCTACGTGTGTGTGTATNTATCTAATAACTGTTCCTAAGGACAATGTCCATAAATCCATGATGGACAAGCCAAAGATGGACTCTCCAGCTATCAGAATAGCTCTGAGCAAGCTCCTTAGACCACACCCTCAAAAGGCTCAGGAAACACTGAGAAAGAGGCATGAGACAGCAGAGAGATGCTACAAAGCNCCATTCTTTAGACTCAGTACGGTAATTGTAACCATGACCACACATTACCTGCTGGTACCTGCCCTAGGCCCACACAGGACCAGCACTAACTTGTCAAACAAGTGAGGGGACTCGTGGGACCAACTTTTGCCTCTGAACTACTGGTCACAGATAGGTCCTGGGAGAGGGGGAATCTTCTTCAGTTGTGTGCCCGCTGCTGAGCCCAGCAGGCTCCAAGTGACAGCTCCAAGCCCAAAGTCACATAGACAGCTTTGTTTAACCTTGGTGGGTGCCAAAACTAAATAAATAGNCGTGAACGTGAGAGAGATGTGTGTGGTGGGTGCGGGTGAGAGGGAGGTGGAAGATGGCAGTGGTCAGTATTTAAAGTGAGCATATGTGGAGATGTTAACAAGTAATAATTTTAAAAATGAACAACAATCATTGAATTATACTTGAGAAGTGGATAAATTGTGATATGTAAAACAAGCTTCAATAAAGTAAGACAAAGTCATTTTCTGGCCGGGTGGTGGTGGCGCACGCCTTTTAATCCCAGCACTTGGGAGGCAGAGGCAGGCAGATCTCTGTGAATTTGAGGCCAGCCTGGGCTACAGAGTGANTTCCAGGACATCCAAGGCTCCACAGAGAAATCCTGTCTCAGGAAAAATGTCATTTTCTGCAAAGGACATCTGTTGCTTTTCGTCTCCATGACCTCAGGGATGTCACAGGGTCAGGGCCTCTTTTTCTTGTTGCTTGTCTCAGACAGGAGCTCACTATGTAGACAAGGTAGGATTCGAACTCCGGATCCTCCTGCCTTGGCCTCCTGGGAGCAGAGATCACAACTGGGCACCCAGCAGCTAGGGAGGGGCTTGCCACTTGCAAATGAAGTTCTGGGATCCTCTACTTCCACCAGCCATCACTGAACACTAAGTAATGTAGCATCGGTGAGAAAGNGAGGTCGAGGCAGACAAAGGCACAACTAAGTCAGTCAAAGAGCAAGGGCAGGATCTGCCTCCTTCACGATGTCCCCAGCTCCCAAAGAGTCGGTGCCTGCTAGCGTGAGTGCAGGAAGCTGAGCAGGGAGTGAAGCCCCAGCCTCAGAGGAAGACACAGCCTCTCCAGGGTCACCCATCCTGCCTGCAGGTGGGGGATCTGGGATGTGGTCTCAGGCCNTGGGGCTCCCCAAGAAGTGCTCAAGGACACAGGAAGGGGCTCCTTTTATGGCCCTTCCGCTTCCTCGGCTTTAAGCGGGTGTAGAGGGGGATTACATCAGGGAGTTTTAATTGGAAGGGTCACTGGAGCAGATCCGATTAAAGGGATTGGGAGCAGCCTGAGGGGCTGCCCCTCCCTGCCTGCTGCTAGGGCTGGGGAGAGGCTGGAGCAGCAGGAGATGCTGGTGGGCATATGGGCCTTCGAGAAGCAGTCACAAGGAGACAGGGGTGCAGTACACGGCCCAGGGCCACCCACCAGACAGAGCCCTAGGGCAAGGACATTCATTTTCTTTAGTTGTCCATGTTTTAAAATTGGGAAGTTTTGTGTGTGTGTGTGTGTGTGTGTGTCTGTCTGTCTGTCTGTCTGTCTGTCTACCTGAGACAGGGTCTCACTGTGTAGCTTTGGCTAGCCTAGAACTCACTACATAGACCAGGCTGACCTTGAACTTGAGATCCTCCTGAGTGCTGGGATTACAGGCATGCACCACCACATCTAGTTAAAATTGGGAGATCTCACACACAAATCCAGATGTTTGGATTCNCTCAGCAAATCAGAGGTGCTCCACTGACCTGTACTTCCAGTGATGGCCACTAGGTGGTGCTAAGGAGCAGCCATCCCTTCTCAGGGGCAGGCTCCCAGTGCCTCAGGACCTTTGCACCTCATTTTAGGCCTCTGCAGCCACGTGCTCTTGCACTCCTGGGCCTACCTGGTGCCATGACAATAGCTATTAACAGAACTGATACCCTGTGTAAAGAATGTTCCAGAGATCGGCATGGCATTACAGACATAGAAATGGGGCCGTGTGTGTGTGTGTGTGTGTGTGTGTGTGTGTGTGTGTGTCTCTGTGTGTCTGTGTGTGCAGTGGTTTCCTACCATCTTGCCCCAGTTTGCCCTATATTCACATCTGGCCAATTCCTGTTTACAGACATCTCCAGATTTGACCTCTTCTTGCCACCAGTACCGCCACCACCTTGCCCCAAACCACCATCCACTCCCATTGGTACCACTGCAAACAGATGTCTCTCCTGCCCCCTCACAGTCACTGCAAAGACCATACACCCAGTGTTTTCTCCTTCCTTCTTCCACTGCTGGGCACGGACTAAGATATGGACTGCATTTCCCAGCTTTCCTTGCAGCTAGATGAGGTCCTGTGATCAGGTGTGGGCAGCAAAAGGCACTTGGAATTGGTGTGGACCCTTCTTCTCTCTTGCTGGCTGGGAGACAGATGGTGTTCTGTGCTGTGAATGAGGTTAACCCCAGCACTAGGCTGACTTTTACAGAGAAGTATGTCAGCTCTTGGTCCGAGTGGTTTAACCCACAGTGTTCGGGCTCTCACAGCCACAGGAGCTTGGTCTGTAGCCCTGGCTGCATCTGTCTCAAGCCCCCTCTGCTTATTCCTCTCAGGCCTTCCTAGGCCCCTCATAGTCTCTGTGACCCTCCCTGCCTCAGGGACTTTGCCCACACTGTTGCTTGTGCCTGGGATATCTTCCCCTCCGTTCTGCTAGCTAACTGCTTCTAATATGTGATTCAACTGGAGGTCACCTCCTCAGAGAAGCCACCCTGACTGTCCCCAGAGGCACAGGCTTCCCTTCTCCCAGAAATGTCCACAGGGTATTTCAGTAGTGAGATTTTCCATAGATATTTTCTGGTTTGTGGGCTGAGTTTCAAATGTGAGTCTTCAGGGCCCATGGTAGAGCTCAGCAAAGCTGCAGAGAACAAAGATGGACATGGTGGCACGTACGCCCATCCCAGCACTCGGGCTAACGGAGGAAGATTGCTAGTTTCAGGGCAGCCTGGACTACACAGTAAGACCCTGTCTCAATGAATGAAGGAATGAATCAATGGCCTGGATATGGCTCAGTGGTTAGAGTCCTGAGCTAGCATGCACAAAGCCCTGGGTTCCACCCCCAGCACTGCATAAACCAGGTGTGGTGGGGTACTTTTGTAACCCCAGTACTTGGAAAGTGGAAAGGAAGGCAGATCAGAAGTTCAAAGTCAGCCGGGCAGTGGTGGCGCACACCTTTAATCCCAGCACTCAGGAGGCAGAGGCAGGCGGATCTCTGAGTTTGAGGCCAGCCTGGTCTATAGAGTGAATTCCAGGACAGACAGAGCTACACAGAGAAACTCTGTCTCGGGGGGGGGGGGTTCAAAATCATCTTTGGCTACATAGGGAGTTTGTGGCCAGCCTAGGCTACACAAGACCCCTGTTTCACAAAATACAGGAGAGGGCTGGAAATATATCTCAGTGGTGGAACTCCTGCCTAGCATATTGGAGTCCCCAGTTCAATTCCCAGCACCACAAAACAATCAAACAAACAAAAAGAGTCTAGCACTGGGCCAGCAAGATGGCTCACTGAGGAAGGTGCTGGCTGCCAAGCCTGGCGATCCGAGTTCGATCCTGCTACCCACATGCTAGGAGAGACTAGGCTATCACAAATTGTCCTCTGACCTCCACATGCAGGATGTGGCCCCCACACAAGCACATGCCCTCTGTGGTGCACACACACAATGCACACTGTGGTGTACACACATACATGTACACTGTAGTCCCCATACATGTACACTGTGGCACCCATACATGCATGTACACTGTAGCACACACACATAATACACACTGTGGTATACATGCATGCACACTGTGGCACACACACATGCACAGGTACACCGTGGCACACACACATGCACAGGTACACTGTGGCACACACACATGCACAGGTACACACGCACATAATGCACACTGGCCCACATACATGCACATGATCACACATAATCAAATATAATTTAAAATCTGTAACATAGATGTACAGACGGCAGAGGCTCCCCTGTGAAGGTCAGGGGCTGGGGACAGTCACCCCTCCTGTCTCCTGAGCAACCTTGTGAGAGGAAAAGCANAGGTCGACTCTGGTTTGCATGGGTGGGGTGGAGGTGTTCCAAAGGTTCCTATCTGAAAGGGAAAGCCAGGGACTCTGCCCTTCCGGCTGGGTGACTGCCAGTCCCCTAGACCTGCTGAGGACACGAGCAGCCAAGGGGGACTGTCAGTCAGCATTGACAAATGGCTCGNGCTGTCCCTTCTGTAGAGAGCAGCACTGAGAATAAAATTAAGAGGTATGTGGCTGGCTAGGCAGAGACGTGTCCACAGGTTCTGAAGATCCTCTATGGGTGCCTTTGTTTCCTGGTATGGAGGGACAGGAGACAGAGCCTGGTGACTCACAGCTGGAAGTGCAGCCTGTGTGTCAGGAGAGATGCTGGAGTGGGGGGCCGTGTGCTAATGACTAAAGCTGCAACAAGGGCTTCCGGTGGCCATTCTTCATGGCCACACTGGCTGGCTGAGCATCAGTGCTTTCTCATGCCACTGTCCCATCTCACTAGAGGAGTCATTGACACAAAAACGGTGAGGCAGGTGAGGCTTGCCTTCTAATTCCAACTGGGCATCCCCAGGCGAGGGTCTTCATGTTGTCACTGTGCAATACCCACTGAGAGTCTTGTGGGCTCACTGTTCCCTTCCACAGTGACTCGGAGATCTAGTGACTCTCTGATCCCAGGGTACAGCTTCCACCTATACCACGGGAGGTGACATGTGACAGGAGGAGGGGACAGTAGACTAAGTAGTCCAGGCTGGCCTTGAACTTATGATCCTCCTGCCTCAGCCTCCAGCCTGTGCCCGCCTGACCTCTGTCTTTATGTGTTTAAAACAAGAAGGTGGAGCAAATGAAAACCACTTTTAGCATGGCTGGGGATCGAATCCAGGGCCTCCTGCATAGAATCAATAATGTCTGGAATGAATNGTGAGCTGTATCCAGCAGGAGGGGGCAGTGAGCATGGTGGTTAAGAACCTGCACTTTGGGCTGGGCTGTGGCTCCGTTGGTAGTACTTGCCTGGCGAGCATGATGACTGTTACCTCAAACACTGGTTCAGGTGTTTGTAATGACCCATTCATTCAGTCTTTCGCTCATTCACACACTTCCTCATTCATTCATCCATGGCTCACTCACTTCCTCGCTCGCTCACTGACATGTCAGGTCTCTGGGTCCTAGAGACACAACAGTAACAACGGCAGAAACCTGAGTGTCGNGGAGCCGATGGCNTTGATGAGAGAGGGGCACCAAGACTAATAACAAAACAGATTGATTTGGTATGGTAATTTCTCTGGAGAGTGAAGTAGGCTCGTGGGAAAGAGGTGGTTTGCTTTGTGGGGTGGCTCCAGGGACTCCCGGCAAAGGTGATGCCTGGGCTCTGGCCTGGGATAAGAAGCTGGCCTGAGGGGGTGCATTCCAGATGAAGGGATGGCAGATGCAAAGGCCCTGAGGTGGGAAGCTGCTGGGCAACTGTGTTTGAGGTAGGGGAGGAAAGGAGGGAGAAAGAGGGAAGGGGCAGACACTGAGAGGGTCCCCTTACACTAAGTGCAGCGCAGGCCAGGATGGCAAGCAGTGATGGAGACATTCCTGAAAGCACCACCATTTTTGTCCTCTGAGAGATGCCGGCAATGTTCAGCTGTGCCCACGAGGCACTGTGGGCAGCAGAGTGCAAACCCTAAGTCTGACCTTGTGGGCGGGGGAGGGTGGGACTTAGTCAGGAGCCTGTGTGGCTGCATTGCTGATTCAGGAAAAGGAGAAGAAGCTGCAGGGAACTCTAGCCATAGGACTCTGAGGTTGGGCCTCTGTTCCGGAACCTTCTCCCGGCCTCTTCTATTCCTTGATTCACCGAGTCTCAGTGGTGAGCTCCCTGTGGGCCCAGAGCCACTTGAGGAAAGCCACGTGCTGCAGACAGCAAGGGCCCATGTCCTAATCTTTCATACCAACAGAACCCCGATTTTCAACTGTCTCACACAGATTCTTGGCTTAAAGATTACATTTCCCAGCCTTCCTTGCTGCTAGATGGGTGAAGTGTTGTGTGGGCATTCAGAAATCTCTTTAAAGCAGAGAACACTGCCTCCTCTTTCTAGATCTTTCTTCATCCTGCTGCCAGCGATGATGATGTGATGGTTGGAACTACAACGGCCATGTAGCCATCATGCTGAAATCTATACTCTCTAGGAAAGGCTGAGCAGAAAGACGGGATGAGCTGGGGCCGTGTCAACCTTCTTAAGCCACCACCCCACCCCTTGGCTGTTTATGTCCAGATGAGTGGGAGAAATACACATTTCTCTAGATGTCTCTCAGAAGAAGCGGTACAACAATGGTTAGCTCAGCAATACCCCAGTACATGGAGACTAGGGAGTGCTATTTGCACATGGGACTGTCCACCTTTTGACTGGGGGTACCACTGAGGCAGTAATAGGTACCCAGTTGCTCAGAGACCTCAGGCAAGACTTGGAGCCCGATGCTATGAGCACACCTCCAGTCCACAGGACGAAGCAGTGTTTGCAGATTTCATCTGTTCCTTCCATCCTTCCCTCACCCAGACTGGCTTCACTTTTTCCTGTTGCAAAGGGGAAGTAATGGAGGCTTTGGCGCCTTCCTGTCTGCCTTCCCCTGGCCTGGTCTGCGAGTTCACACTGGAGGAAATGTCATCTCCTTCGNAAAGTTTAAAGTGAAATCAAGGACTCTTCCTGCGGCGTCCAGCGCTTACTGTCCCACCACCATGGTCCTGGCAGGTAAAAAGCTAGATCTTGTCACTCCTTAGAGTCCCACGGNGGCTTCCTGATGCTCTCAAATACAATCCAAAGCCACAGAGGCCCAAGTGGCCTCTCAGACCCCTNCCTCTTATCCACGGTGTCACCTCCTCTGGTCCTACCAACCATCTCTCTGCCCCTCTATATGCCAAGCTCACACACACAGGCAACACTTAATAAATAAAATGGCAGGACTTGAGCTCACACGGCCTGCAGGGCTGCTCTGAGGAGGCGATTCGTGAGAAAGCAAAGGGGCCAGAAAGTTTCCAGAAAGAGATGGTCGCAAGTACGAAGGTCCTGAGACCNGGAAGAACTTGACCCACAAGAGAAAGAGTAAGGAGAGCACTGGGGTGGAGGGTGAAGGCNTTCAGAGCGTGAGGCCTCACACAGCCGACGAGCTGCATTCCGAGAACCTGGGAGCCACGGAGGGTTCCTTGTTAGGCTAGTAGTCACACACGCACGCACGCATGCACGCACGCATTTAAAGACAACCTGTAGGAGTGCTGGCCTGAAGCAGCGATCCCAGAGAGGAGGCTGTGGCGGGTGTTTGGGAGGGAGATGGCTACTGAGAACTCAGAAGCCAAACTCAAGGCACAGGCTGGAGCTGAGGCTTAGCAAATCGCTGATGGGGCAGCTCTGTGGGGTGTGGGAGAGAAGAGCCAAGCAGTTGCTCCCCAGGTTTTGTCGTGAGTCCCCGGCAGAGTGGCAGTATATCCTGAGACAGGGATGGTGTGATGAGTAGCTTGGGCTGAGGACACCGGCTGAGACCCTGCAGGCAACAGGGAGCTGTGGGGGCTTTTGAGCAAAAGTGAAGTTACTCCGTCTTTTGGCGAACAGTTATGGGGAGGATAGCTCACCTCTCTCTTTCTCCCAGACAGCTAAGCTCCTTCCAAGCAGCGTAAGTCACAGGGCATACCCCTGTCATTACCAGGGTGCGCACAGGGACCTGGGCTGCTCCCAGAGGCCTCCCTTCTCCTCAGCTGCTTCACTCACGGAACAGCATTTTGTGTTCCTTCTCTCATTCCTACCTTCCCTTCTACAAGCTTCATGAAAGGAGGGAGCCTCTTTGTCACTTCTTTGTCCCCAATGTGCCCAGCACACAGTAGGTGCTTAGTAACTATTGAGGAACCAAAATTTCAAAATAAGTAAGTGAGCACCACAGCGTCATGGTGAAGGACCAAGAGAGACACAGAACCACATCCAGTACACAGCAGGCGTCTAATAAATGCAGACAAAGAAGATAGGGCCATGCTCACAGGCCTGGGTTCAGGGTCTCGAGGGTGTTGAGGCCACTCCAGGATAGGAAGAGCCTGGAGTCNGAGTGTGGCCTGTCACACATGCTCTGGTCCCTCTTGGGCACAGTGTCTGCATTAATCCCACTAAACGTGGGAAGTGTCGGGGAGCATTATCCAGACTGAGCAGACGCCCTGCTGGCTTTAGCCTGACCTTGACTGGAGGACCTGCAGCACAATGAGGGCCACCCACAGCCGAGACCCTCTCTATCCCGGCACCTCTGCCCCAGGGTCCTCCTTGCTGGATGTCAAGCTGTGCAGTTTCAGGGAATTCATCAGGTCATTCATTCACTCACTCACTCACTCACTCATTCACCCCTTTAGCAAATAATGTTGGGACCCATACCATGTTCCAGGTGCCATCTCCCAGCC
>LZPO01096790.1:50435-68490 GCA_001675575.1 Neotoma lepida
GGACTCTTGAATTAGCCCTATGGGAGGATTGTTTCTAAGGTTGGCCCTCTTGTCCCTCCCCAGTCTCCAGCTCCCCCTTCTCTCCCAGCCTCTGACCCCCATCTTCTAGGCCTCTGTGGGCCATTGATCTCTCCTCTTACTCAGACACCAGCCACTGCAATGCCACCTGCCAGGAAGCCTTGCCGNCAAGAGGCCCTCACCAGAGCCTGCTCTATGTTGTTCCGACATCCAACCTGTGACATGGTGAGCTAAATAAAGCTCCTTGCTTCAGGGATTTCATTACAGTCTTGAAAAACAGACTAATAGTGGAGCAGCTGTCTNAAGTAAGACCACAGAGCTGTCTGCAGCCCGGGAGAGGAACATCCAGGCAAAGGGAGGGGTTTTCAGCACCCGTCACATAGTCACATGAGTTGGTGCTGTGACTTCCATCCTGTAGACAGAAGAAATAATAATGTTTACCGAGCACCCACTCACTGTGTGCCACGCTCTGTTCTGAGCATTTTACACACAACAAACTACGTCACCTTCTGGATGCAGGGAAGATGGCTCGGCAGCTCCAGGGAATCTGGTTGGTGCCTTCTTCTGCTCTCCCTGCCTCATCTTTCTTTTTTTCTAGCAATTTCTTATGATCCCTCAAGCTCTGAGGCCCCGTGTCAGCTGCTGTGAGTAAAATGGCCACCAGTTCCTCTGAGACAGAGAGCACATCTGAACCAGTCAAGTGGTTCCCATTTCCTGTCCCCAGCTTCTCCTGAACCCTTCAGAGGACCCCAGTCTCACCTGGACACACAAGGTCCAGCTCTGGCCTCAGCAGGACTCTCTTAGATTTTTGGTTGTGAGCCTAGCCTTTAACGGCTGAGCCATCTCTGCAGCCCCCAGGACTCTCCTGTGAGCAATGTCATTTCTCTTGCCATTCCTCAGCTGTCCCTGGCCTACATTTAGAAGACACAGTGCTGGGCCGTCCAGGTTACAGAGGATGCACACATCCTGGCTTTAGGATGAACATGCTGCCCAGCTCTGTGATAACTGACGGCAAAGATTGGGTGCCTACTGTGTGCTGGCATAACAGGGGAAAAGGAAAAGAATGATGTCAGATTTCTGCGCGCAAGGCTCCTTCTCAGTCTGTACTTTCTCTATGGCTTCTGCAGCCTGAGGCTGGGAGTCGGCCAAGGGGAAGGACCGCCATGGAGCTCACAGGGTCAGGCCTGGAGCTGGGGTCTGAGGCCACACATCCTGTCCAGCTCTGGCTTTCTTGGGCAACAGAGTTAGGCTGGCCCCTGATTCTCTGTTCAGCTGGGCACTGGGCTTCCTGCAGGCCCCTTCCCAGGCACATGAGTATTTCCTGGCTCTCATGGGGCTAGGGCTTGGGACTGAGTGGCAGAGTGCTTGCCACACAGGGGTGAGATCCTAGCTTCCACCCCCAGCCTGACCTCTTATGCCAGGGTGGAGACTTCCTGAGTCTCAAGTCCTCTTGCCCTGGACAGGATAGACCCAGGCAGTTTCCTGTCATATTTCTTTCCAGAGGCCAAGGAGTGCGATTGTCCTAGCTCTCTTCTGCCAGAGGGCCTGACCCCTCTGCTCTGCTGGGACCAAGTGGGAAATGCACAAGGCTGGGCCAGGTTGGGTGTGAGACCAGGAAGGGTAGGCATTCCTCAGGGGCTCCACAAGGGTGTGGAGGTGTCCACAGGGTGGTCTGATTTTATGCTTCTTAATAGAAGCCAAAGAAAGCTATTATAAATATAAATAATATAAACATATATAAGTATACATACATATACACATACATATTATGTATGTGTGTGTGAACACTCCAATAAATTAAATTATGTTAATGAAGCCAGGCCTGGTGGCTTCAGAACCCTAGCACTGAAGAAGCCTCATGAGGCAGGAGGATTGTAAGTTGGAGGTCAGTTTAAGCAAATGTAGTTCGGCTGAAGTCCACACATTTAGGCCTAAGTCTTCCTCCTTCTCTAACAACACCTTCCAGTTGCTAGCTGCGTGTCCCTCCCTCCCCTGAATTATGACAAACAGCTCAGCTCCCCTGGGAGCTCATTGTTTCTGAGCATACAACAACGATAACAGCAGTCACCAGAAGCAGGGAGGGAGATGAGGGTGCCACAGGATGGCAGAAGATAGATATTAGGAGGCAAACATAGGGCTCAGAGAGGTTAATCAACTTGCCCAAGGTCACACAGCTTAGTGACAAACTGGCTTTGTGCCCAGGCTGTGTGACTCAAAAGACTATGATCTAGCCTGGTGATGGTAGCACTGTCCCTAGGAGGCATTTTGGAAACATGAGAAGGGCAAGTGTTTCTGGTTGCCATGGTACTGATATTGAGGGGTGGTCATAGTGGCTTTCAGTGGGTACAAACCAGGAATAAGACCCATCTTGGGCTATACAAGTAGCCCTGAGTCACGAAATCACATCCTGGGCTTTGTGCCAACAGTGCCCGAGAATTCTCCCTTTCCCATGATGGCATCCATAGCTGAGTGCTGGCTGAATCCCACGGAGGTGGGCACCACTGGCACCCAGTCTCACAGATAGGGATGCTGCAGATCAAAGTGAGGAGGGGGCATGAAAAGCTGGGAACTGGCAACTGGGCTGGAAGTAGAGTGAAAAAGTTAAGGGCACAGATTTTGGGGGAATGCCCCACACCCCAGTTCGTGATGGAGCAATACCCTGAGAAGCTGGAATGCTGGAAGTCAAAACTCCATTGATACAACCACCAAACTTCCCGGCAGAGCCCAGCTGCTTCCCAACATACCTGTGGTGATGTGGGGTGCCCTGCTAGAGCTTTCTCTTATTTTTTCTCACCCCTTCCTTTCTTCCTCCTTTAGGGTTCAACAATCCAGAGCCTCGCACATGCCAGGCAAGCACTCTACCCCTGACATGCATCTCCAGTCCCTAAGACAGGCTTCTTTAATGGTCTCACTAAGTTACTCAGGCTGGCCTTGAACTGGTGATCCTCCTGTCTCCCACCTCCAAACACCTGGGATCATGGGCCTCTGCCACTAGCACCAGCCCAGCGCAGAATCATTGACTGTCAAGCCACACCACACATCAGTAGCCCAGAGGGGACGAAAATCAAGATTCAAAATTCTAACTAAGGTGTCCACTGAATGAGTCACTGTCACCCACTGTCAATCATCACACAAATTCAAAATGTCTTAAGTCAAACCATTCCCAACTGGGGAATGCTCAAAATATTTTAAAGGTGATTTATTTGTTTTGGAGACAAGGTATCAGTATGTAGCTCAGGTTGACTTAAACTTCCAAGTCTCCTGATTCAGCTTCCCAAGTGCTGGGATTTCAGGTGTGTTCCATAGTGTTTGGTGTAGTATTGAAAAAAGAAAAAAAAAAAGGTTGTTGGGCTAGCATTGGTGAAGCCCTAGGTTCAGTTTCCAGCATCACATACATTGGGCATGGCAGCCTGTGCCTGAAATCCCAGCACTTGGGAGGTGGAGGTGGGAAGATCAGCCTTGGCTACACTGCAAATTCTGGGCCAGCTTGGGCTACATGAGACCCTGTCTTCAAATAAGACTTAACACAAAATACAAGGGCTTTGGATCAGTAGTACATGGACCACCTAGCATGTGAGAAGGCCTGGGTTTGGTCTCCACACACGCATTACACACACACACACACACACACACACACACACACACACACGTCATTAGAACAGTCTAAAATGAATAAAATACCCTAATTAAAAAATAAGAGTCTAGAAAAGTGGGGAACGAACACTGATCTTGTGCACGGGGCAAGTCCCTCTGTCCAAGCGTGAGTAACAGGCACACTCTAATGTACCAGCTCACCCTCCACCCTCCACTCCCCCACCCCGTGAGACATGGGGAGTCCAGTCCCCTTTTGGATCTTGGTTAAACACAGGCTGCTGCCAATGCTGGTCTGGAAGGCTGGAGGCAGACAGGCCTATTGTCAGTGCGGGGCAGCCAGGCGGCTGGTGGGTGTCCACACCCCGAGCTTCAAATAAGCGCTGCTTTTCCACCATGCTGGCTCTACTGCTTGCTACCCAGAAGCCTCTTTTGAAAACTCCCTGGTAGAAAATGGCACAGGCAGCTATTTCTGCCCCAAGAGAGAGAAAATGAGTTTGTGGCAGGGTGCCAAGCCCCAGCCCTGCCCCTCACTTCTGTGTGGCATTGGGTAAATCAGGGCCCTCTCTGAGCCTGCTTTCATCTGCCAGAGGCAGGGAAGGCTAGAAACAGTGCAAAGCCACATCGTCATCGGTTTAGTTCCATAAATAAACAGTACAAGGAAAAAAATTGAGATTCTCTCCCTCTGTGCCCTGTGAGGCCAAAAGGAGGGCTGGGCAGATCCCTAGGACCTGGAGTCACAGGTGGTTATGAGCTGCCATATGGGTGCTGGGAACCAAACCCTGGTCTTCTGGAGGAGTAGCCAGAGCTCTCAACCACCGAGCCATCTCTCCAGCCCACCAGAAGGAAGCTTTGTTATTCCGTTTTCAAAGTGAAATCCTGAGGACACAGGACCTAGAAATTGTCAAAAGTCAACAATTCTGGCTGTTTCATTTTTTTCCCCCTTCTTCTTGAGACAGGGTCTTACCATTTAGCCCAGGCCGGCCCTGAACTAATAATGTGTGACCCAGGCTGGCCTTGAACTAATTTTGTAGCCCAGGCTTTCCATCTTTTTGCATAAGCTGCCCGGGTGCTGGGCACACACTACTTCAAAGCCAGCGATGATGAGTTTCCTCTTCCGTGGGGCCTCCCTCCCCTAGACAGGAAAGCAAACTGGCTCATGCAGGGGCAGAGGGTAGAATGTGGAGGGAGAGAGACAGGGAAGGGATTTTAGTGTCCTTTCCTTCCCAAGTGAGAGGAAATCCCTTCTCAGAAGCTAGATGGTGGATGACACAGTGCTCCCGAGAAAAGGCCCTTGTCACCTGCAACTTCTGTAGACCATTTCTAAGGGATGTGGACAGAGGTCCCCATCCTCCCAGCTGCCGTCACCACACACACCTGGGAGCAGCAGTGTCCCCTCTCTGGCTAGTGCACACAGTGGGTTGTGTCAGGGCTGCTGACTTCCCTGGAGTCTTTTCAGCGCTTTCGAGACCTCTTGACTCCCAGGACTAATTAACCGAGGATGTTCAGGGACAGAGAAGGGACCCTGACAATGGCTCTGTAAACAAACCATCAGTCAGCTACTAGCTGCTAACAGTCAAGTGAGCCACGCAGGGCTGGCTGTCACTCGGGTAGGGTCCAGGATTCCAGCTAAATGTTCTGAAACTCTGTGAGGATGTTCCGTGATGGCAGAGAATGCCACGGGCAGGAGGGAGCAGAGGCTGGGGCTCCAGGTGATCTGGGAGACACCAGATAGACCTGATCCTCAGAGAAAGCTTCTTCCCTTGTATTGATGGTGACAGACCCTCCAGGTGGTGACAACTTACGTTACACTTCTCAATCCTAGAGTCTGAGGTTTTTCTTTTGTCCTTGTCTTTTTGAGACAGGGTCTCATGTAGCCCAGGCCATCCTTGAACTCCCTCTGTAGCTGAGGATAGCCTTAAATTCCTGACCCTCTTGCCTCCCCAGTGCTGGGATTACAGGGGTGCTGGGTGTGGGACCCAGGGCTTCGTGTACGCCAGGAAGGTGCTGAGCCATATCCCCAGCCCTGCTATGGTTTTAATCTATGTTGATCTTCCCAGAAAATGCATTTACTGGAGAAAGAAGGGGAGCAGAGTTGCCTTTCCTTCAGTTCAGATCTCACACGCTGGCACTGTGGTACAGCCAACAACCTGTCTGCGTGTTTCTGTCCCTGTCACACTCGCTGTAGAGTGTGAGCACCTGGCAGCTCAGTGGCCTTTTCTGGTGTCATTGTTGTGAGAAGACATTTGCATATGCAAATGAACACACATGCACATCATCTCCTTGCAATTCCCTGCTTCATGAAGTTAGGGATTATATTGATTCTTTTTTTAAAAGTTTACATGGGTAGAAGATATGTTTTGTTTTTGTTTTTGAGACAGTCTCCTTATGCAACCCAGGCTGGTCTCAAATCCCTGATCCTCCTGCCTCTGCCTCCGGTGTGCCAGGATTACAGGTATAGTAGATGGCAGGTATTACAGGATTACAGGTATAGTAGATCTATTATGTATAGATTCATTGTCTGATGACCACTGAGAGGATGAATTAACAAAGTCTCCACAGATGGAGGGACCTGGGTTTGGGTGTAGGGAGCCACAGGACCTCTGTGCCCCTGATCCTCCGAGCTCTTATCCTTACGCTCCAATCCTGCCCATGGCTAGGTGTCAATTCATCTGAATTTTCAGTGTCTGCCTTTGCTCTTCGCTGTGTACATCAGACCCCATTGGCTGCTCCTGCTACAGGTCCAGGTACCTCTCTTCCAGCCTGCAGCCCAGTGACTTCTAAAATCAGCACACTTGTACACACACACACACACACACACACACACACACACACACACACACAGATGCTCTTTTCTGTCTCGCTCATGGTTGAGATTTTCACAGCATCATTTTGACATAACATTCCGGAAAACACATTCAGCTAAAGCATGTTTTTCTGTGATAGAGATGTGTCACCTTCCCAGCATTGCAGCATGTACAATGACAGCCAATGTTTGCCACTCAGAGATGAAGAGAGAGAGAGAGAGAGAGAGAGAGAGAGAGAGAGAGAGTAGTGTGGAAGGAAGTAGCACTCAAATTGCCTATGTTCCCTTGTTCATTTTTCTTCCCTTACACTGCTGGGTGGACAGCCATGGACAGCTGCCCACGTTTCTTCCTCAGAGATATCAACAAATAAAGCAACATCAGTGAGAGGCAGCACCAACGAAAGCCAGTGCTGGAGGAGGACAGCAAGTGGGGCAGAGCATGGCCCACTCCTTTCATCAACATTTAGGGAGGCAATGGCTTCCCAGAGTAAGGATGCTTCCTGCCTCCCTTGCAGCTAGGAACACCATGTGGCTCAGTTCTGCCTATAGAACTGAGTAGATGGGTGGAGCTGTGTTTGTTCCTAACACTGTGCTGTCCACTTTCCTCTCCTCCTCCCAGCAGGAGAATCTCTTTAAGACTTCTGTGTATTTTGTTTGGTTGGTTTTGGTCTTTGGGCTCATATACCCAGGCTAGCCTCAAACTTACTACAGAGCCAGGGGTGACCTTGAACTTCTGATCCTCCTGCTTCTACCTCCCAGGTGCTGGGATTATAGGTATGTACCACTATACTCAGTTCGATGGGGTCCTGGGGATTGAACTCAGTGCTTCGTGTATGCTATGTAAGCATTCTATCAACTGAGTCATTCCTCAGTCCCCTTTTTATCTCTCTTTTCTTGATTGATCCATTTATCTGTCCATGCACTCACCCATCAATCCATCTATCCATCCACTCACCCTCCCACCCACTGACCCCATCCACCAGGAAAGCATTTATAGAGAGCCTGTGGCAGGTTCTGGGGATGCAGAAATTGAACAAATTCTACCTATACCCCAAGGAGCCCTGAGTCTCTTATGCAGAGAGAGAGGACCCAAGTGGCTTTATATAACAGCACAGGACACACAGAGTCTGAAACTGTCACATCTCTTATATGACCTCAAGGTGGTGACTTTATGTCCCTGAACTTTAACTTTCTTGTAGTAAAACAAAGACAACAAAAAATCAAAAGTCAGGAAGAAAAGGCGCTCTTGGGGAGTGTGGGGGCAGCTGACATTCACAAGCCATTTCTGGCTATTCTAAGTGGACACTGGGAAGTTGCTCAGAGGCTCCAAGGCCTGGTACAGGAGCTGAGGAAGCTGGATTTGTGTGAGGAAGTGAGGATGAAGGCCTATGCTGAAAGCAGGGAGAGTACGATTCAGTGCACACATGGACACAGCTGTCACTGCGGAGACCAATGCTGAGACACGGGGAATCAAGGCTCCACTGTCTCTTCCCCAGTGTCATACAGGAAAAGACTTGTGACCAGGTGCAGGCTCAGAGCACCTGCCCAGAGTCTCCCAGACAGACACCAGCAGGAAGAATTGCACCATGGGAGTCAATATCTGCTGCAGGTGCAGTCTTGGGAACTGTCTTGAGGCCAAATGGAGCCCCTGACTCCTACCCACCATACGCCACACTGGCCGCTCCCATGGACCTCTAATCTTTGGTCTTCGAGGCATACTTCACAAACCCCTCCTTCAAAGCACCCACGTCCTGACTACTTTCCCATGACCACTGCCCTGGCCCAGGCCACCCATATGTCCCACAGACTACTATGTCTCTCACTTGTGTCCGTGCATCTCCTTCATCTCCAGAGTCCACACTCTCCGCAGAACTAGCTTTGTAAAACAGACCCCAACCTGTTCAAAAGTCCTCAGTGGTGCCTTCTATCCCCACTTTTTCCTGGAACAGAGCCCTTGGCCTCCTCACAGCCTTGGCACTGAGACCTCTGCCCATGCTCACACTGTTTCAGCCACCTGGACTCTTCCCTGGGCTCCCATGCTCCACCTGGCTCCTGCCACAGGGCCTTTGCACTGGAATTCTCTTCCAGCAAGGCTCCGTCCCACCTCAGAAGTCTCTTTCCTTTCCAGCCTCAGCTTTCAGTTCAATGCCACCCTATAGAGAACCCCTCAGGGCCACCCTATAGAGGACTCCTCAGGGCCATCCCTATAGAGGACTCCTGGCTACATCCTAGGTGCTGTGACCTAGGTGATGTGACCCAGCTGGCAGAGTGCTGCCTAGCATGCAGGAAATCCTGGGCTTCATCCCCAGCACTGCATAAGCACACACCAGTCATCCCAGCACTCTGGAGATGGAGACAGAAGCATCAGCTGTCTAGGGTCAACCTTGGCTACATGGAGAATCTAATGACAGCCTGGTCTATGAGACCCTGTTTCAACAATAAATATAAATAAATAAAGTCACTTACCCCTCACATATCCTGTGAGTCTCTAAGGCATCATGTAAACCCACCAAGCAGCTCCAGCACACTGGTACAGGGCACACACTCACTGGGTGAGTGAACGCACAAAGCTTGCCTCGGTGGTAAAGGTGAAACACCTCAGGCTTTACTTTGGGGGCATTTTCAGGACGCGTGAATGGAGTGGTTGCTAAGGATTCTCAGAGGGGCCACACCATATTGCACAGACATAAAGCTGAGACGCAGAGGGGGAGGAATGGACGCAGTCATGGAGCCCAGCCAGCAGCCAAAGCCATGCCACAGCAGCCCTGCCATAGCAGTCCCCAGCTGGGACCTGTGTCACCCACCTCTCCTACAGATACTTGTCCTTCCTCAGAAATGATCTTACTCAGTCTTCCAACAGTCCCCCTCAGGGCCCTGCTCAGTCTCAGCTCCCTGCCCCTGATATACTTCTAGGGGAGGGGGAGGAGAAAAATCCTCCACCTTCCCCTCTGGGCTTCAGGAGTGTCATGACAAGAGCTGAGTCTCCTGCTGCCCCAGGACAGGGTGACCCAGTCCAGAAGTCCCTCTGTCCCAGCTTCTCCCAGGCCCCCCTGGTTGCTGGATGAGTCCCAAGGGACAGTCTCTCTCTGAGGCTGGCTCCATGTTTAAAATGGGATTGTCTCAGGGTTTCTATTGCTGTGAGGAGATACCATGACCATGGCAACTCTTATAAAGGAAAACATTTAATTGGGGTGGCTTGCTTACAGTTTCAGAGGTTCAGTCCATTATCATCATGCTGGGAGCATGGCAGCGTGCAGGCAGGCCGTAACTGAGAGTCTTACATCTTGCAGGCAACAGGAAGTCAACTGAGACCTTGGGTGGTATTCTGAGCATAGGAAACCTCAAAGCCCACCCTCCACAGTGACACACTTCCTCCAACAAGACCATACCCATTCCAACAAAGCCACACCCCCTAATAGTGCTGCTCCCCTATGGGATTATGGGGGCCAATTACCTTTACACTACCACAGGGATGGAAGCCATGGCACCACCAGAAAACAGGAAATCTCTTCTTGCTGCCACTATCTGCAGTCACAGCTTAAGCACCTACTGTATGCATTTTCCAAAGTGCTTTTGTGTTTTCTGGACCAGGGAGCAGGGTGTGAAATATATTTTCTGTCCAGCAGCACAGGTTCTCTCCAATGCCTGGGACCCACTGAATCGATTTATGTCCTTCATTGTTAGTTCATTCCATCTCTGCAAACCCTACCAGAGAAACTCTCCAAAGGCCCATCACACAGCAGGGGACAAAGCGTGTGGAGGTCACAGGCTAGCCACCCTCGAGGGGGAGGCAGTGGCACCTGTGCGTTTGTGCACGTGGCGGAGGAGAGGCTCTTCTTGGGGCACAGTGAAGGGATCTCTCCTTCACTGTGCCCTGCCGGCTGCTTCCTGTTCTAAGCCCTGGCAACTCCTCTTTTGGTTTCTCTAAGCAAGATGTCAGGTTAGGGAAACAGATTCCAGCCTTTAATGAAAATAATGAGTTGTGTGTCAGAGCAAGGGCGCCGGCGCCAGCACAGCCGAGGGTGAATTATGGCTGGGCCTGGGGTGGCGGCAGACAGCAGGGTGGGCATGGGTGACAGAGGTTGTGGGAGGCGAGACAGGACAAGAGAGAAAGGCAAAGCCAGACAGAGAAGAAAGGTGGAGAGGAGGAAAAGGGGGGAAGGGGAAGAAAGAAGTGGGGAGGGAGAGAGAGGAGGAAGAGGGAGGAATGAAGGAAAAGAGAGAAAGGAGAAAGAGGAGAGACAGACAGACAGACAGACAGACATGAAGGGGAGGAAGAGGGGGAGTAGAGGAGATGGGGAAATCAATACTGTTTCCATTTGGTCTTGCTCTGGCCTCCCCTGACCTCGCCTTCCAGAGAACCCTACCAATCTTTTTCCAACCTCTAATCTTGCCACTCCTCTGCTATAGAGCCTTCTAAGGCTCTGGTGCCTTCAGGACAAATGCCTGTCTCCTTCTTGTGACGGGGCCAGGGAGAATCTGACTCCTGCTAATCTCTCCTCTTCCACATCCCCCTCCATCTCTTCCCTGGGCTGTGCCTAGTTCCTCCTGCTGAGTGAACCTCAGTCCTGCCTGCCTTCAAGATCCAATACAATACCTCTGGAGTAGGGGGCAGGACTGACGCTGACTAAGAAGACCCTGAGGCTCGGAGGGGAAGTGGGGGACCAGACCATCTCAGGTGATTCCCCAGCCAATGCAGAAAAGCAAGATACAGACACTGAGCCCTGAGCCTCTGGAGTCCCCAATGCTGNGAGGCACTGAGGGCTGGCCCAGGGCTTCTAGGGAACAGGCTACTGGCCCCAAGCTCAGGCTAATGACCACAGGACTAGAGATAAGGTGGAGCTGGGGGGTGGGTGGCAGAAGAGGAGACAACACGATAGCTGGCTATCTGAAGTGATCCTCCAGCATCCATGCAAAGATAGAGGGGCAGAAAGAGGCAGCATCCTTGGGAGAAAGGGACAGGGACAGAGCACTAGAGGATTCTGGGCCCCCTCGTGAGTCCCCATGGTTCCTGGTTCAGGTTACAGGGTAAGCTAGAGCCAGGAGCACTGAAGCCTGCGGGGCTGGGCTGGGGTGGGAGGGTGCATCTCAGGGCTGTAGCGGTGCAGAGTCTTCTCTCCTTGGGCAGGCACTGAAGAAAGATCTAGAAAATGTAGCGAGAGAAGGTCTTCCTAGCAACAAGAAGTGAAGCAAAGGCCACAAATGCCTCTTGAAATACAACAGCTTCATGCATCATACAGGTAGCTTCTCCTGGCCCACCTGTCTCCAGCGGTCTGTCTCACCTCTTCCCCTAGAGAGTCCCCACTCTCGCCTCCCCTCCCCCCATCCCATGGCAGCCTTGGTGACCTTTAGGCTGCTTTCCTACTATACCAAGCTCACCGATACTCCAGGGCCTTTGCATTGCCGTTCCCTTTACTGAAAATTAACCCCTTTCATTCTGCAATGGCTTCAGGCAAGCCTCAGTTTCCAGAAAGGAGCTGGGGCATACGGAAGGGCACGCCACACACTCCAGCCAGACCAGAGTCCATAAGGATCTTAAACAAGAGTTTTCCTGATAGATTATTCATTTCAGCATTATGTATCTGGTCAAAGAGGTCAGAAATAGGCTCTCTGTTCATTACGGGTGAAGTTGAAACTCACAATGGAACACTACGAAGCTGTAAAAGAGAAGCGTCTCTTGCATGAACAGGGAACATGCTCTCAGCTGTGCAGCTAGCAAACAAAACCAGGTGAGGATTATACAAACACGGGCTCCTACTTTGGCAAAAACAGAAGAAAAATATGCATGTATATGGGCTTGCTAACACATGAACGTACTATTTCTGGAAGGGTTCATAAACTGGTGCCAGTGTCTGTCTCTAAGGAGGACCAGGTGCCCGGAGCCAGGGTGAAAGAGTATTTCCCTGTGTGCTCTTTAAACACTCTGACTTTCCAAAAGGGAACTATATTCACCATTCAAAACCCAATGCTGTAGTATTTTTAGGATTTCGACCTTATCTTTAAATGGGCCGCAGTTGCATATACAAACAGCAGCGGAGTGATGGCGTGTAAAAAGACTCCTGTATCCATCACCAAGTCACTCCCACAGACCAGCATAGAGCAGAGGAAGCAGAAACCGTCAGACACAGAATCTACGCAGTCTGTCTTGTGGCCTCCCCTCCCGTGGCCTGACATTTGTGCAGACCAGTTCGACCTGGCATTTCAAGTGCACCAACCTGAGGGGTGTTTCCTGTTTCTTTCTACGTTGATCAATATTCCAGAAGCTACAGAAAATAGAAGTGTTCCAGGCTCCTGTCCCGAGGGACCCTGCTCCTACTTTCCTGAGGGAGGAGGAAGGCCTAGTTCTCAGGAGGCACGGCAACCTCATGCCCACATTTAGCCTCCCCCGGGGGACAGTGATAAATTTGCCAAGGGCACAGGGCTGCAGGGCCTGCCCCTGGGAATGAAGTTCTGACTGAATGTGGGGAAAAGGGCATGCTGGGGGCATCTGTGGTGCCTGCTGCCTCTTCTGCAGAAGGTACCCATCCCCAGCACTGAGCCAGGGGCTCCATCTGGCCCTGAGTCCAGAGCCTAGGTATTTTACCTCCCATGTCAAAGTGAGAGACGTTGACCTGATCATGACCGTGGGCTGACTTGAGCCAGGTGAAACTTTCCTGCTAGCCAGAATGATGGCAGAGACATCAGAATGACATGTTGAAAACGAATGTCTTGCCCACTTGACAGTATCGCCTAGCCCCTCTGTCTCCACAGCTCGGCTGCCTAAACCTAAACTTGACCTTCAACACCCCCAATCCATCAGGGGAAGTGGTGGCGGCAGGCTGGTTTCTTAATGTCCAAACATCCTGCTTGGGAAGGGACTAACCTGGGGTCCCTGAGCTGAGGAATGGCTTCCACAGTGTTTCCAAAGAGCTCTCTGAGTCACCTTGGGAAAGCTGTGGGCCCTGGCAGAAGCCTTTGGTTCAAGGCACGGAAGCAGAAGCCAGACACTGGTTGCTGCAGCCCCGATGAGATTGGTGACGTGAGGATGGCTAGTCTAGACTCAGGACTTCCAGTANGTCACTAAGACCCCCTGGCCTGGCTTCTGGAAGCATCCATAAGGCACCCACCTCTTATTATTATTACTTTCTGATACACCTGAGTGTGGCCACAGTCCTGTGCATTGCAGCTGCCTCCTCCCTAGTCCCTCTGGCAGCTGGCTCCTTCTCCAGAGCTATCAGGAGGGACCCGTTAGAACCCACAGCAGACCTGATACCCTTCTTGCTCAAAACCCTTCCCCATCTCCCACTGTCCTCAAGGCAAAAGCCAGAACCTTCACACGACTCCCAAACCCTGTGCCCGGCTCCTCCCTACCTCTTGGTCAGACGCCCCTGCACAGCTCCGCTTGCTCCAGACCCTCCTGCCATCCTCCAGAGCCTCAGCATCCTTGCACTTGCTGGACTTTCTCCTACGACCTTATTCACGCCCGTCTCCTCTCCTCACTTCTAGTTCTCTGCTGAAGTGTCACCAGGACAGCTTTCCCAGAGTGCTGTTGTCCACTCTACTGTCCCTTTACTCCCCAAATGTCACATCTACAGGCAGGTATTATATATTAAACTGGATCTTATTANCTGTTTTCCAGTTTTCTCTCCATTTTAGGATGTACCTTCATGAGCCTGGGTCNCCCTCAAAAGCCTAGCAATGATCCAGTGAAGTGACAGCCTGGTGAAGAACAGGTGTTGAAAGATTTCTTGGAATAGCTGTGGAGACAGCATGGATGGTAAATTGCTCACTCTGCAAGTGAGAGGACCTGAGTTCAAGTCCCCGAACCTATTGAAAAGCTAGGCATGGAGGCTTGTGCCTGGAATCCGAGCACCAAGGAGGAGGGAACATAATTCCCCACGGCTCCCTCGCCCAGCAGCCTAGCTGAATAGCTGAGTTCTGGGCTCGGTGACAGACTGTCTCAAAAACCAAGATGGAGAGGGACTGCGGAAGTAATTTGACATTGACCTCTGGCCTCCACACACTTATGCCCATGCATGTGCACATGCACACATACACGCCTATATGCACATACAGACTCTGGTGGCTCTGTGGTTTCTCTCTTTCCCTTTCTCCCTTTCCCCTCCACCCTTCCTCTCTGGGTGGACCCCATGTATCTGCTGTCCATGTGTCTAGGTGACTTCAGAGGTGACACTCTTTAATTAGAGTACTTCTTGGCTGGAGATAAAGTCCACCATTTCCTCAAGGCTGTCAATCACAGTGAGAGCCAAGGCGACTCTAAGGGAGACAGAAAGTGAGTCTCACTAGGACACAGGGCTTTCAGGGAAGCTGGAGGAAGGCAGAGGCTATGTCTTTGCAAACCACAAGTAAGGCTTTCCCTGAGGCTGGATCCCCCTTCCAGGAAAGTCTAAACTTTTTATCATGTGGAAAAATAACCATGCACATCGATAATGGTGGTGATCGACACAGCAGCTATGGTGGGCGTGGCGCTGGGTGGAGGACACAGTGTGCCTTCTTAGCTAAACCTCAAATATCTCCAAATACTATCTCTGTTTGCCAGAAAAGAAAACTTCAGAGAGGTGAAGTGACTTCTCCAATGTCCCACAGAATCGAAGAGGGGACATCAGCCTGGAAACATCCTCAACCTCCTGATTTGGTTAAGCCAGAGCCCTGGAGCAGCCATGTGCACAGTGCCCTGTGGATTCATGTGGCCCTCACTAAGTAGACACAGCTGAGGTTGGCAAAAAGGTCTTAGATTCTACATGCTCAGCCTCTTGGAAGACACAGCAAGGACAATGACCAGCGGCTAAGGGCAGACAACCTTGGGCTGCATTCTCCTCTGCCCACCAGACAAGATGGACTTGGTTCTAGCTATCTTTAGCCACCATAGAGTGCTGAGGCTTGTCCTGTTCCTGGATAGGCTTGTCCTGTTCCTGGATAGGCTTGTCCTGTTCCTGGATAGCCTTGTAGTCTGTCAGTTCTATGCAGTGTGGTCCTTCCAAACCTGAACCCTTCTTTGACATGACCTTGTAGTCATGAGAGTCTCAGAATGTCACCCCCACTGTCTCCGAGGTAATGTTCGCTCTTCTCCTTGATTCTGGCTCAGAAACTGATGCTTACACAGGTGGTGACTATGGGATGCTGCTAACATGAACTGTCCAAGAATAGCACTGGAAAGATCCAGGATGGACCACTGGTCATCTGCCCAAGGGCAGGGAAGCNGGACAGAAGGCATACAGACATAAGGGTCTCTCAGGAATGTTCTCAAGTTGGATTGNGGTGGTGTCTGCTCAGTTCTGTAAACTTAACCAAAATTCATTGATGCATAGACTCAAAATGAACGAACTGTATACATAAGAATTATACCTCTAGCTGGATGTGGTGGTGCACACCTGTAATCCCAGCTGCTTGACCTGGACGACTGCAAGTTCAAAGCCCATCTGGGCTAGAATGCGTTCATGGTTTTAGTGAGACCCTGTCTCAAAATAAAAGGTAAAAAGAGAGATGGGGGTGTAGCTCAGTGGAAGAGCATTGGCCTAGCACACACAAAGTCCTGAGTTCAACATCTAGCAGCCCTCTGAAAGAACCAGGGGATGCGAAAGGAGATGGAGGCTGGAGGCTGGGGCTGTGGATGTCTCGTTGGGACATGTTAGGCTGATGGGTGGGTGCTGGCTGGAAAGGATTAGGGCTATGACATACAAGAGGGGAGGGATAAGGACAATGGTGATGACTCGTGAAGTGTTGATGCTGTCCCCCCCAGCACCCCGAAAAAGTGGCTCATATCCAAGATGCACTTGCTTGCCCAGAGCCCTTGTCCAGAAAGTGATGGGGGACAGCTCTTGTGGATTTCCCAAAGTCTGTGTGTCTACTGACCCTCCTCTGGGATGTCTGGTTACCAAGCAGCCAGGGAAGACAGGGCCAGCATTTCCTCTGCAACCACAGACAGGGCATCACGGCTCCTGCCAGCAGCACGACAATAATGTCTAGCAGGGCAAAGGCTGGCCAGGCTTGCCAGAGACATCCTGAGAGGAGGTTTCCTAAGCCTAGGGATCCACGGCTGTGTGTGCTGTGTCTGTGTGGACCACTTTGAATGGAATGTGAGGACAAAGAAAATCAATATGAAGATCCTGCGCCTTCTGGACTGTAATCAGTCAAGTCCTTCATCTCTCACCCAGGAGGCTCCCCAGTCTTCCACCAGTCGGCTGACGCCTGCCATGGATCAACTCAGCAGCTGTGTGCAAGCCTTTGCCTGTCACTAGACACCTCAGGCCTAACTTAAAGACGAGAGTCCATGCTTCTTATCCAAAATCACACAGCTATGCGGCTGGAGGACACTCTCAGTTAGTTGGTAAAGTGTTTGCGGTGGGGACGCGAGGACCTGAGTCCAGATCCCCAGAACCCCCGTGAAAAGCTGAGGGTGGAGAAGCGGAGACAGGAAGATCATGAGGGCTTTCTGACCAGCTCCAGGTTCAGCTAGAGACCCTGTATCAAAATATAAGGTGAAGGGCCTGGCAAGATGGCTTACTGGGTAAAGGGGCTTGCTGCCAGGCCGGTGACTTGAGTTTAATCATCAGGACCCACACGGTAGAAAGAGAGTGGACTCCTCAAGTTGGCCTTTGACCTCCACACTCATGCCATGGCATACGTGCCCCCCACAATAAATGAAAAAATATGAAATAAAACATCTGTTAAAAAATGAGGTGGAGAGTGACTGAGGAAGACACTCAACATCCATGTCTGGTCTCCACACAAACATGCACACGTGAGCTTGTTCACCTGCATCACTCAAACACACACACACACATGATCACAGAAAACCAGAAGCAGCTCTGGGGCCAAGCCCCAGGCAGGCTGGGAGAGGCAAGAACTCCAAGCAGGGATGGGAGCAGCTAAGAACAGCAGCATCTAAAGGCCTTAGTGGTACCCAGAAGGTCTCACCTCAGCCTCCCAACTCCTGCCCCCACCCCAGAGGCCACCTGTCCCCACATCCGGCTGCTGGGTTTGAGCAGCCAATTTGGGATGACCGTGATATATTTAACGGTGAGTCACGCTCTCCCCCGGCAATCAGCAGTGGCTGGGGAGGATGCAGGAGCATCTCTGGGAATCTGTGCCCGAGGGTCGCCATGGCAACCCCACCCGAGTTGCTTGCCAGCAGCTGGGATGCCAGTACCTAACGAAGGCAGAAATAGTCTCGGAGGCTGAGTGCGGCCAAGGATAGGAGCCACCCGCTGCAGCATTCTATGGGGGACAGGGGCTGACTGGGAGTGGAGGGGCTGGGTGGTCAGGAGTCTTGTGGACTCCCTGTCTGGTCCAGGATCTTGATGGTAGCCTGGAGTTCCCTGCTTGCTGNGAAGGACACAGTGCTGTGAGGGCTACTGAATGAGTGCCATTCCTTCTGCCTCTGGTACCCAGTGTGTTTGCACTCTCATCACCTCCTGACTCTCACAGAGACTCCTCTCTACATANGGGCTCAAAACAAGTACCATACAACCCCTAAAGACTGCAGCCACCCTCACAGTCACCTTCTAGAAGACTTCAGAACCTAGGAGGCATCAGGCACACCCACATACCCCATTACATATGAATGTTCCTATGAAAGCAGTTTGGAGTCCACTCATCCATCCATCCATCCATTCATCCATCCATCCATCCACCCATCCA
>LZPO01096790.1:90143-106693 GCA_001675575.1 Neotoma lepida
GTATGTATGTGTGTGTATGTGTGTGTATGTGTGTGTGTGTGCGTATGTGTGTGTATGTATGTGTGTATGTGTGTGTATGTGTGTATGTGTGTGTATGTGTGTGTGTATTATGTGTATATGTATGTGTGTGTATGTGTGTATGTGTGTGTATGTGTGTATGTGTGTGCATGTATGTGTATGTGTGTATGTGTGTGTGTATGTGTATGTGTGTGTATGTGTGTGTGTATGTATGTGTGTATGTGTGTGTGTATGTGTATGTGTGTGTATGTGTGTGTAGGTGTGTGTAGGTGTGCGTTGGTCTCTGCCGCCCCAGAGCTGGGATTACAGTTGTGCTGCCACAGCTGGTGTTTTACATGGGTCCTGGGGACTTGAGTCAGGTCCTTATGCTTGACCAGCCAGCAGTTTACTGACTGAACATCGCCTCAGTCCTAGGAACGCTTCTAAATAAACAAATACGCCTGTGCCTCCCTGGCCCCTAGTGAGGGAGCAGAAGGTTTCCATCAAAGGAACCGCTGCTTCGAGCTCTTACCAGGTTCAATTCTGCCTCTTTGAACCTCATGTGCATGGAACCAATCGCATGGTGCATCCTTCTGAAGGATGATGAGCCATGCTCACATACAAACACATGCCGCCACACATTTGCACATACATGCTCGACAGCTGACCATGCTTGGGATAGGACACACCTGCACTACGAATCCCTTTGNTTTATGACTCAGGGAACCTCACGATGAGGCAGGGCCTGTCCTAGGGGTTGTGCAAGCCCTAATTTACTCTCTGTCCCTAGCAACCTCACAGCTGTTAACAGTTCTGACAGACAAGGAACCTGAAGCACAGAGACGTCAGGTGGCTTGTCCAAGGTCACACAGGAGATGGCATGGCTGGGATTCGAAGCCAGTACAGCTCAGTGTTCTCCTCATGGACAGACTAGGGGGGTTTTGACAATGTTTATACCCTGGAACACAGTAGGTGCTTAATAAACGTCAGGAGTGTAGCTACTTACTACCTCATAGATGTCTCAGAATAACCCCATTTACATATGAAGAGATGAAGCTCAGCAAGTGACTGTGGCCACTGAGTGGGTTTGAACAGAAGGATAAGAAGTGCTGGTGAGGGTGCCAGGAGATGGGAGCACGTGCACACTGCCATTGGGAGTGCAAACCAGTAAAGTCACCATAGAGAACAGCACTGAGGTCTCCTGACTTAAAAATAGAAGTGCTATGTTGGGTGGTGGCACACACCTTTAATCCCAGCACTCAGGAGGCAGAAGCAGGCAGATCTCTTTCAGTTTGAGGCCAGCCTGGTCTACAAAGCAAGTTCCACGACAGCCAGGGCTACACAGAGAAATTCTATCTCAAAAATTAATAGAAGAAGAAGGGGAAGGGGAAGGCAAGGGAAGGGGAAGGGGAAGGGGAAGAAGAAGAAGAGGAAGAGGAAGAGGAAGTAGTAATACTGGGGGCTGGTGAGATGGCTCAGGGGTTAGTAGCACTGACTGCCCTTCCAGGTGCCCTGGGTTCGATTCCCAGCACCCACATGGTAGCTCACAATCAGCTGTAATTCCAGTTCCAGGGGATCTGACATACTCTTTTTGCCTCTCCAGGCACCAGACATACATGGTACACAGACATACATGCAGGCAAAACACCCATACACATAAAATAAAAATAATAAAAATTTAAAAGAATAGAAGTACTGAACACTACAGCAATCCCACTTCTGCAAATGTGTCCAAAGGGAATGGATGCAGTTCGGTCAAGAGATGTCTGTACTTGTATGCTTATTACAGCCCTATGCACAAGAGTTGAGGTATGAAATCAGCCAAGTGTCTATCAATGAATAAATGGATTAAAAAAACGTGGTGTATATACACAGTGGAAGATTATTCAGCCACAAAAAAGGTGAAACCTTGCCATTTGCAACACGGAGGAACCAGGAAAACATACATCATGCTAAGTGAAATAAGCCAGACACGGAAGGGCAAGTACTGAATAGTTCACTCAGATGCAGAATCTGAAAGAGTCATTCTCACAGAAGTAGAGAACAGAAGAGGGAGGGAGACCAGGGACTGTTGGGATTGGATGACTGCTACAGTGCTACAGTTAGGAGGAATAAACCTTGGAGTTCTGTGCAGTGGGGCCACTAGAGTTAATAACATAATGTGTCTTTCAAACTTGCTAGAAGGGAGGAGATGACAGAGCTAATTGCCAACTTGACAGAATCTAGAATCTCTTGGGAGATAGGCCTCTGGGCATGCCTTGGGGGTTATCTTGAGTGTGTTAACTGAACCGATAGGATGTGCCCACTGTAGGTGGTGCCATTCCCTGGCTGGGATCCTGCTTTGTGTAAAAGGGAACTGGGCAGCATGCATTCACCGCTCTGCTTCCTGGTTGTGGATATGATGTAACCAGCTGCCTCAAGCTCCTGGACCTCGATTTCCCTGCAGTGACGGACTGCAATCTTGAGCTGTAGGCCAGAATAAACTCTTTCTCCTTTAAGCTGATTTTGTCAGAGTGGTCTATTACAGCAACAGGAAGGGAATGAAGACGGAGGGTTTCGAATGCTCTCACTACAAGGAGATGATTAATGTCTGAGGTAGTGTGTGTCCTGATCCGCCTGCCTGGTTCAACATTCCATACTCTACCCCGTGACTGTGTGTGAGTGTTACGTGAATAACATTTTAAAAATAAATTAAAATCTTGGCCTGAGGAGACGGCTCAGTTGGTAAAGCATTTACCTTGCAAGCACCAGGACCCAAGTTTGATCCCCAGAATCCACATTTTAAAAGGCTAGCTTTTAAAAATCCAAGTGCTGAGGAGGTGGAGACAAGAGGATCCCCAGAGTTCACTGGCCAGCCAACCTAGCCTGATTGGTGAGCTCCAGGCCAGCGAGAGATCCTACCTCAAAGAAAGTAGAAGGCTGCTGAAGAATGACACCCAAGTTGTCCTTTGACCTCCACATGCATGCACGTATGAGCAGCTGCACACAGAAACACACATGCATATAGTCACATGGTTAAAAAACAATAAACATAAATCAAAAAGTTAAAGTTAGTGTCAAAACCCCAGGCCTTCTGATTCTAAAACCCACCCTGTTCCCATCCCCCACTAGGGACTTTTATTCCACAAAGCAGGGCTTTGCCTCCTTTATTGTCCCCAGAACCTAGGAGAGTGCCAGCCATACACATGGTGGTCAGTGGATGCNTTTCTAATGATTGGGTACAGCAGGGACCTGGGGGTGGGTGGNAATCTGTCGGCCCCTAGACTTCCTTTCATAACTGAGGGACCCAGAAAGGGGTGTGGTTTGTTGAAGGTCCCACAGTGTCTCCGAACCACTGACCTTTTGTTTCCCTTCTGCTTACCTTCTCTGCCTCCCAGCCTGGGCGGGCAAGAAGGTTCAGGAACCCTGAGGGACTCTGAAAGCCGAGCTAATGTGGAGCTGGCACGAGGCCCCTCCCAGCTTCATTAAGTCGTCCAGGGTCGGCACGGAAGGCTGCCAAGCCAAACCTCAGGAACNCCACCACCGGAGGAAACAAGGCCCAACTGGCCAGAGCGTTTGCTGGAGACAGGGGAGGCTGCGTTCCTGGCAAATGAGGCCAAAGGGAGACCAGGCCAGCCTTTAAAAGCCCTTTGCAAACAAGCACTTGGCCTGCAGCCCCTCTGGCCAGTGTCTACACCAACTCAGCAGAAAAGGCCAAACCTCTCAGGCCAGTGGGGACAGTGAGCCTGCCCTGAAAATGAAGACAGGGAGATGCTGGGGAGGGGACATGCTCCTCCCCCTTCACATTGTACCAGGGGACCTGAGGCAGAGCCAGCCAGGGACAGGGGTTCTGTTGTCCACGACTCATTGGAGAATCAGAGCAGGATAGGGGCTCTGCTGGGGCCAGGACTCAGCTGAAACCTGGTCTTGACCTTGACCTGACCCTGTGGGAGCTCCGGGCACTCTAGAAGTACCGTGCAGTCCACCTGGAAGCAAGAGGACCAAGCTCTCCTGTACCTGACTCAGGGCTGCTGGGTGTAACAGGAGAGCCAGCGCATGTGGTGACCCCTCAAGAGGCCAATAGCAAGCNTGAGGGGACAGCTGGGATGTGGCAATCCCCAAGCAGCCAGGAGTAAGCGTTCAGTGCTCTCAGCAATCAGGTGTGGCTGTACCATCTGCCATGGGATGTCAGGGGAACCCCCCAGCATTCCCATCCCAGCTCTTTGTACAAGTTCCTTATAAGCAACAGGACTCAGGGCTACCTCTGAAGCAACCACACCCAGCCCCCAGGACAGGCCACTAAACATAGCCTGAGGCCTCGGAGGGCATCGCTCACACCCTCAGGTTGGCATCACACTGATGTACTAATGTCCATCTAATGTACGCAACTCCAGGGTCAATGGGGTAAAGAGGGTTTCGGGATGGAGCTTCCAGGCTCGGAGCCCATGTGTCTGCTCAGGATCCACCAGAGAACAGACCNGGCAAATGAAGCCACATGATGAGGAAAGACAAGAAAGCTGGGCTGGGTCTAGGGGGACCCAGACCACAGAAGATGGAGAGATGTGCCAGAGGACAGACACAGACAAAGGACCTCTGGTACCTAAGGGCCTGGTCTGCAGCCTCCACCCCGGGTGACAAGGCCTCACAGCCACAATGTCCTGATACGAGACTAAGCTATAACCCCCACTTGGGCACAGAACTCTACAGTGAGCACCCAGCCTACAGCTCAACACTTTGAAGTGAGTGAATGCGATCAAGATTCTGCCCCTGGGGACAGAGGCCTCAAGAACCATGCTAAGAACATCTATTAACAAGCATTAATCAAACGATTACCATGTGCTAGGTATGGATTCTTGGGACACCTCAGTAAACCACCAAAAGTCAGGTGTGCTGAACGTGCATCCAGGAGGAGACTACAATTGCTCTAGTGAAAATACACAAGCAGGGAGAGGGGTGAGGCAGACACTGCTGTATGAAAGCAGATGGTGAGGGAAGGAGTCGCAATCTACAAAGGAGATCTTTGAATACAAACCCGGGAGGGAGGTAGCCAGTCAGGCCAATAATAGCAAGAGCAGCCTGTGCCAAGGCCCTGAGGCAGGTTCATAATGGAGGTAGGGGGAGAGGTCAGAAGGGACATATGGAGAAATGATCCTATAGGGCCTTTTGGGCACTGTAAACAACTGGCTTTTATGTGGAGTGGTAAGGCTTTGAGTGAGAGGCCCCACGGTNTGACGTGAGTTCTCTCAGGACGGCTTTGGCTGCTGTGAGAATGGACACAGGGAAGCAGGTGTCCGGTGAGGAGTGGTCCAGGTGATAGTTGACAGGAAGTGGGTCTACAGGTTATCTACCCTAGCACATTCAGCATTTAGGACTAGAACATTCAGGTGAGAGTGGGAGCCAGCCTAGGAGCTTCCCCACTATGGATGCTCAGTGGTGTCCTGGTCCTCTCTCTATTCATGAAATGCTATGCGTACATTCACCTCACTGGACACCAGAACTGTGTCCAGACATCAATAAATGACCCTGGAGTCAAAGGTCAGCCAATTACAGCTGTTAGAGGAAATACAGCCGGATGCCAATTTTCCACAAAATGACCTCAGTGCTGAGTGTCATTGTACGCACCTGGAATCGCAGCACTTGGGAGGCTGAGGCAGGTGAATCTCCAGTTTCAGCCTAGGCTTAATAACGAGACTGTGTCTCAAAATCCAAGCCGACAACAAAAACATGAAAATAAAAATGTAATGGAGACAGCCCTCCTGAATTTAAATGGTTCCGTTTTAAGTGATTTTTGTAACAGCCTGATTTGCCTCTTGGGCCACAGACCGGAAGTGTTCACTATGAGGTCCCTTAAGAGGCTGCCTGCAGCTCCTGGTCAGAGATGTTAATGGGGTGTTGAAAAGAGGTCAGATGCAGCCAGCTTGGGGAGCTGGACCTGGCGTCAGCGCAGAGTCTAGGCCAGCACACAAACAGAAGGCATATGCAATGCCTCTCAGTTTCCAACCTCTGTATCTAAATTAGATGCTAAGATCGGGGAACCCCCCTCAGAGGTTGAAGAGGAGAGGTGGGGGTTTTGCTTAGGGCATGTTATAGTTGAGGCCCATCTTGTACAAAGATGGGAAAAGCTCCAGCTTCAGAGTTAGCATGTTCATCAAACCCCAGTTTAGGCCTGGCTAGACTCCTTGCAGATCCTGGGCAAAGGATGAAGGTTCTCTGGGCCCCAGTGTCCACTGGAAAAGGCTGTTGCAGGGAGGGCTGAAGTACATGTGGCTAGGTTTCTGCACTGGGGCTTTTACAAAGAGCCTAAGGCATTGAGAACGTGCTTAGGTGTNCTGAGAACTACAAGAGGAATGTAGATCTGAGGAAACTGACCTGTGGTCTGGGGAGAGATTCAGCCACCCCAGCTGTCTGGAGCTTGGAACTGCCCTGCCCTANGGATAGAAGTTCAGTTAAGGGGCCTATGGGTTTTCCCTCCTCAACAATTCTCAAAGACCCCAGAGTAAAGATAACCTGAAGGTCTTCTAGGTCAGCAATGTGTCCCTGGTTGTGATGCTAATCATGGTTGTCACCTTGACTACATCTGGAATCAACTAAAATCCAAGCAGNTGGGCACTCCTATGAGGGATTTTCTTTCTTTTTTTTAAGATTTATTTATTTATTTTGTGTATATGAGTGCTCTATCTGCATGTACACCTTTATGCCAGAAGAGGGCATCAGATTCCACTATAGATGGTTGTGAGCCACCATGTGGTTGCTGGGAATTGAACTCATGACCTCTGAAAGAGCAGCCAGTGCTCTTAACTGCTGAGCCATCTCTCCAGCCCGAGGGATTTTCTTGATTGGATCATTTGAGAGGGGAAGACCCACTCAAAATCTGGGCCACACCTTCTGGTGGCAGCCACATCAAAGGACTTGAAAGGAGGAAGCTTTTGCTCTTTGCCTGCTTGCCCTCGCTCTCACTGGCAAGTTCATCCATCCTGCTGCTGAGGCACTCCTTCACANAGAATCTACCTATTCTGAATTCCAACACAAACTGAAGACCAGTGCTCTTTAGGAATCCTCTGGGACTCCAGCACCAGATTGAGACTGATGAGACATCCAGCCTCATGGACTGAACAACGGAACAGCTACCGGATTCTTGGCCTTTCTGAATATGAATATGAATATACCATCAACTATATTTTGGCATTCCTGCCAGACACAGGAGCCTAGTGCCTCCTCTTTGGGATAAAGGGGCCATCTGTGTGTTAGCAAGGCATCCAAATCCCAGTTGCCTCCTTCTGGGGCTATTTCCTGCAGGGAGTCGGAAAGTCTGATAAGAACCAGAGAGGGTGGTCCCCTTTCTGGGGACCAGCTGACCAATGTCTGTTTCTGGACAGCTAACCTGGTCTGGCCCACATGGGAGAATCTTCTGAGAATCTCTGTTAGAGCCATTTAATCTGAAGCTCGGAGGTGAGGCAGGGACCCAGCCACTGGTACAGAGGCTTCCAAGGTGACCTTATCAGGCAGCAAGGCCAATGAGGGTCAGGACTAAGGAGTCCACTGCAGGTGGTGTGTGTCCCATGCTGGCACAGGNGTCGACAAACCCCTGGGGCTGCAGGAAGGGATTGTCCTGTGTTGATCAAGGTGGTGTTACAGAAAGAGAGAGCATCCTTCTAGTCCCCGGGGAGTGCTCTGCACCAGAGTCTTGGGAGAACCTGTGTCAGTCTCCCAGTCCCAGGAGGGTTCAGTTCCCAGGATGAAATTCAACTCCTACCTCCATCCTCCCCAACTGTCTGGACCCAACTCCTATTACCTGAGCCAGCTGGTACCTGTTTGTCTATCCACCAGGGGCTCTAGCCACAACTCTACTGTGTGGCTTCTGGCAAGCTGCTTGTGAAGTCAATACCCCAATCATCCACTTGATTTCATTAAAATAAATGAGCTAGAAAAGAGACTNAAGTGTGTCCCACATTGGGCACCTCCAGATTTCACAGTGGCCTGAGACCCAAGCTGATCCTCCAGCCCATGTCCCTCCTTTGTCCCTAGCAGACTGTGTATCCAGAGTGTCCAACGGGAGCCAGTCCTNGGCTTTTGCTGAGAAAGCCAGGCAACAAGACTCTCTGCTGGACAAAGTTTGGGCAGTTTGGGGGAAACTGAGTAAAGTCTGCCAAGGCCCTCTATAGGGGACATGCTGCCATAGAAGGATGAGACAGAAAGGAGACAGAGAGGCCTCAAAGATCGGCCTGTGAGAAAAAAACACGAGAAACTCAGAGGAAGAGTTGGGTATCCGACACAGAGGNTGTGGTGTGGTGAGCTTACACGGTGGGCCTGGGGAGTGCCAGCCAGTGTTCCTACCAGCCCCTTCCAGCAGCACCTGCCACTTCTATGCTGTAAACAGACTTTAAAGATGATCTTTCAGTGGCCCTCACCCCACCATGGATGAAGCNCTCTCAACTGGCACCACAGGGCATTCACAGTGACCACAGCAAACAGCAAACTATTCCACTTCCCTAGCTGCCTCTGCTAGTCACACCTCCCCACAGTGCGTAGCCACAAGCCTTTGGCACATCCTGTAACCCTTGTCTGACACCATTTTCCCTTCTCTGGATGACAGCATGGTGAGGTCCTCCAGGGCCCCTGAGAGGCCTTGGGCCTTCATCCCAGCACTACACAGAGATGACAACAGACTCCAGGGACTGTGATAGGTTGGGTAGGAAAGCCAGGCTTCCACTGCTCAATGAGAGTAGGAAGAGCCTGCTGGCTAAGTGGAGGCTTGGGAACCTTCTGTGGTTTCCATTTCTTCAGGACTGCTGCCAGGAGGACATGATGGAGTCTCAGTGGCATGCAGAGGGGGAGCAGGCGCACGCTGGGATGAGCAGAGAGCCACAGCTCTTTTCTGCATGACCTTGAGCCTCAGAATTCCAGCTCTGGACATGAGTTCCAACCCAGAACATCAGCTGTCTGACCTGCTAGTTTCTATCACACAGAACGATGCTCTGGCCATACTCCCTGGGTCCAATTATGGATCTGAGGGTTCTGACCAAGGGTGACAGTGACCTTGAATTTGAATGGTGGTATTCCAATACAGGACACACAGCAGTGAGCCTGAGTGCTGGATTCCAATTCGGAAAGCCAAACCCCAGGCACCCTAATCTCCCAGGAGAATCTCTGAACGCCTAGGTCCTTCTGCCTGAAACAGAGTTGGTGTTTTCCTCCATAAGGATGCAGCACTGAATGCACTGAATGCGGGGGCTGGGATGTGGATCAGGTCAAATCTTGCCCAGAATGCACAAAGCCCAGGGCTCCATCCCCAGCACCTCATAAGTCAGGCATGATGATGCACACCTGTAATGCCCGCACTCNAGAAGTGGAGACAGGAGNATCAGAAGTTTAAGGTCATCCTCTGCCACAGTTCAAGTGTGCCTACTGGAAATCTACCAAGTGCNCAGATGATGAGCAAGGAGGAAGATGGAGGAAGCAATGGCTTACACTGCTGCATGCCACACTGCCCTGTGCTTCTTCTCCATCTGGCCTCTTGACAGCCCTGAGGACTTTATTACCCCCATGTTACAGATGAAGGACCGGAGCTTGGATCCAGTTCAGTTGACANCCATGGTTTACCTGCTTTGGCCTCTGCTGTACCCTTCTCTTTCAGATCTGGTCAGAGGCAGGGTGAAGGGCTCAGAAGTCACTACTCAATGGGTTTAAGATTTANCCATGAATTGCCCTGCCTGGTGTTGGTGTCTGCCAGGTAGAAGCTGACTTGGTCTGGGAAGCCAAGGCCCACCTGGGTGGAAGTCATTCATTTCATAAATCCTTGCCACCTTGGGCTGTGTTGATGCCAAGAATAAAACGATGGAGCAGAGGGCTGTGGCTGAGGCTGTGGCTATGGCTGAGCAGTATAGTGTCTGCCTGGAACACAGCAATAAGGGGCTAGGACCTTGGTTCAACAGTACAGCACTTGCCTAGAAACCCCAGAAAGGACTGGAGGTGTAGTTCAGCAGTAGAGCCCTGGCCTAGAATCCACCAATGAGAAGCTGCACCATAGCTCAGCAGTAGTGTATAGAATATTCTCCTAGAATCCCCTAGGGAGGGGCTGGGGGCATGGAGGTAAGACACTTGCTTAGCATGTGTAAGGCCCTGAGTTCCATCCTTAGCATCACGAGAAATAAAGGATGGTTAGCATNGCATATGTCAGGCAGCTGTGCCACAGGGTGGTCAGAGGAAGCATTCTCGGTGTGTCTACCAGCTGTTTCAGGTGAAGATGGTGAGCTTGGCATTTGAGTTGGGGACTCCTTAGACCCCTTCCTAACTGCTGAGGGCTTGAGCAAGACAAGAGGCCAGGAAGGCTCTGGTACTGCAGTTCCGAGGGTGAAGTTTTGTCTAGCATGCATGAGGCCAGACCACATAAACCAGTGCATCATGGCACATGCCTGTAACCCCAGCACTTGGGGGTGAGAGTGGGGATGGAGACAGAGGATAAGGAGTTCAAGGTCATCCTTGGCTACATAGAGAGTTGGAGGCTAGCCTGGGCTATATGAGATCCTGTCTCAAAACATCCTCCACCTACAATTATAAGTTGTAAAGTGCCTGTGGCACTTGGACAAGTGTGCAATAGGTCCACGGTTGCTATACTTAACAGCTTCTTTTTCATGTTGAACTTGGGATAGCTCACGTGACATGTCACTTTCTCTGCTGAATAGGGCCCAGCTCATCTCTCAAGAGCAGTGGCCAACCTCTATAGCCTGTACTCAGGTCTGTTGCAGCCCACACTTGTCCCTGCCACCCACCTCTGGCAGCTATCTGAGACCCACCCCTGCAGTCCTTCCTTCCAGCTGCTTCCTGTTGGTGCCACCCTCCCTGGTAGCCTTCCTATCCCCAGACGAGGAGTTTAAGTGACAGTTCCAAGGAGCCTTAGGTCATTCTGCATGGCAGCGCTGGCTTTAGCGGCACCTTAGGGACTACCCAGTCATTCAGGGCTTGCTGTTTCCAAAGTTCCATTCTAGGACTGGGGAGACGGTGGTTAGTAAAGTACTTGCTGTTCAAACATGAGGACACAAGTTCAATCCCCAGAGCCCACAGAAAAGCCAGGCGTGATGTGAGCCTCTGCATACACCATGTGTGACCTCACCACACCAACACATACAAAGTAAAAAGAAACAAATTCAGGTGCCCAAGGCTCTGCCCTATGTTTACAGTTCTTTTGGGGGGGGGTTGGTTTTTGGTTTTTTGACACAGGGTTTCTCTGTGTAACAGCCCTGGCTGTCCTGTAACTCTCTCTGTAGACCAAGCTGGCCTTGAACTCACAGAGATCTGCCTGCCTCTGCCTCCTGAGTGCTGGGATTAAAGGCGAGCGCCACCACTGTCAGGCATGTTTTGAGTTCTTTGTTCCCACCTGACAGCATTTTGAAGAAGGATGTGCCATTTTCATCTTGGCTGCACCTCATAAATGTATAGCTGGCCTTACCAATGGGTGCCTTAGGATTTAGGGGCTCCCACCCCCACTTGCTGTTCCCAGGGCTGTTCACTCATGCGGTACACCAGAGTGTAATGAGCATTCTCCCGGCCCAGATGCCAACAAGAGCTCCACTTCCAGGGGTGCAACCTGCTGAAGATGGGACAAGGGGACCTTCCGTGAGACACGCTTTCAGAGCCGTGTGGAGCTGAGATGTTACTGTACCCATTAAGGATGGAGGTGACTGTGGGACCTTTCCCTTCCCACTCCTTGCATGGTCACTGTGTGGCAGTAAAGCAGGTCACGAGGTCACTGGTGCTGCTAGGCAGGGCTGGGGACACCAAGATACAGACACCAGCACTGCTTCTGCACCCTGCTGGGCATAGAGTGGCACCATGAGTGAGACGCTTGACTCCCAACACCGGGGGCCACCATGCCCATTTCCCAGCTGGGGAAACAGGCTGAGAAAGGCAGAGATGAGCAAGGGTCACATACTTCACATAACACCCACGGGGATTAGGAACATCCATCTCCTCCCAGCTTCCACAGGTCCTCTTCTCTTGGTCAGAGTGTTTCCAGCTTCCTTTGGGGACGCTTCTCTTTCCCATTCTCAGGTCATCTCAGCACCAGCCATTGATGACCCAGACACAGCTAAGTGATTGGCTCAGACATGGGCCAATGAAAATCAGCTCTGAGCTTTTGCTGACATAGTTGGTGCACAGGAAGGAAGCCTGGAGTGCCAAAGGCATGGTGGTGCTTCCCTCAGAGAAGGCTAAGGTAAGAACAGAGCTTAGAGACGAAGGAAACNAAGTCCTGAGGACATCTGTGAGCTCTAGATCCCGATGTACCGGAAGCCTCACCTAACTCAGAACTTTCTAGATACAGTTTTGCTTGCGGTACTATGAGCTGCATTTCTGTCACCTGTAATCGAAGGGTCCCAACACTTGCCTCCTCAGCACCCAGCACAATGCCCAGGATATGGTAACACACACTAAATGGTTGCACAAATAGGTGGCATCCAGGTACATGCACACCCACGGAACCTGAGGACTGGCAACTCTGGAGCTGAAGAGACTATTCCCAGGCTAGGACGGGGGACTAAGACAAATTGCCACCACTACTTTAAGGATCCCCCAAGACGAAGAGGCACATTTACTGTGAGAACAGGTAAGAGATTTCATGCAGATACAGGGTTTCAGTGTGCGGGTCAGTGGTGGGAGCCCCGCTACTCTTCCCACTGCCTTGGACTGTCTTCTTAGGTGCCTCTGCCAGCCAAGGCTACCTCTGTGCACAGGTCGGTCTACACAGGCTCTGAGGGGCAGGGCCAGCCTGCCCAAGTCAGGGCTGGGCCCTGGCGGCCATTATTGAGTATGACTGTCTACTTTTAGAAGCTTCGTGATTCACTCACACCTCGCAGGTGTAAGTGATAGCATGGAGCNGGCAATAAACTTTGTCCTCGGAAAGCCTGCTCCTGCCTGCCAGGCCGNAGTGACCAATTTGGTGGAGGCCAATCCCACTGCCAAGTGAAAGTGAAGCAGTGGGGATGTAGGACACCTCAAGTGTCCAAAGATGTCTCGTCTCTGTAAATGAGGGCAGAGGGTCATTTCTCTTTGCCTACCCCAGCCCTCACTCTACAATACCCCAACACTCAAGACTGATATGAAAGCCAGGCACAGTGGAGCACNCCTGTGACCATGTCTGACATGCAGCACTCGGGAGCTGGAGGCCAGAAGACCAGGAGTTTAAAGTCGTCTTCAGATATATAGTGAGTTTTAGGCCAGCCTGGGCTACATGAGACTTTGCCTCAAAAAGCCAGAAAGGGGGCATGTATCCCATCCCAGAATACTTCTTATGTGTACTGAACAGATAAAGANGATGACAATGGTCACAGTGACATTGCTCACTAGAGGCAGTGGTCACTCCCCACTGATATCACCTGTCCAGTGAGCATCTATGTTTGTTGACTATCTCCCAATTCCTCTGTGGTTGCCATGGCCCCATCAATGTCTGTATTTGTCTCACTCTCCCTCCTCCTAGAAGGCCAGGGCTATGAGGCCAGCCTCTTTGTTCTTCCTTCTGCAGGGCCCCCGACACCCAGCACAGTGCTAGGCACACAGTAAGAACTCAATAAATCCTGACTGAATGGCCATGACCAGGCCCCATAGCAACAGCCTGGGGCTGTCTGTTTATGGCTTTGGTTCATCACAGTCAGCCCAGCACTGCTCTTACAGCTTCCTCACAGGTCAGGGCTNCGGTTGGCTTCATTGTGCTGTGGGGGAAACTGAGGCACTCCACCCCAGGCTAACACTGATCAGTGCCCAAGACTCCCACAGATAGACTGGATATCTGTGCCCACTAGGCAGTGGCGGGATCCCTGGAGCTGCCTCACAGTCTCACAGACACTCTGGATCCAGGATCCAGCCATCGCTCACTCAATGTTTGGCCTCCACCCTCTTACAACCCAATGTCACTTCCTNTAATCAGGATTTACCCTTGTCTTGACGATGCCCATCTCCACAGGGCACTCAGCACCCTGCGAAGCATCCTGGGCGATGTGGCCACACATCTGGCCACATGTCAGTAATGACAGTGATGGCCCTCCATACAGCAACAATTCCCCTTTTTCTAATTAGTAGGGATTCTCAGCCAGCTCTGTGACAGCTTCCTTCCTTCCTACCTTCCTTCTTTCATTCACTCTTTCATAAATCAGGTCTTGAGGTTTGATTCTGTGGCAGCCACTGCTTCAGGCATTAAACAGGCAGCCTTAACGTAACCAGACAAAGTCCTGTCCTTTAAAACAACATCCAAGGGGTGTGGTGGTGAGGAACCCACAGTTCAGGGGTAGTATACTCTGTGTGTGTGTGTGTGTGTGTGTGTGTGTGTGTTTGAAAGAAGCCAGCAGGAGAAAGGCATGGACAGAACTAGGGACAGCCTTTAATGCAGAGTCACCCCAACCACAGACTGCCTGAACCACTGGCTTCTGAGCAGACATCTGAAGACAGTGGGTTGGTGGGTGAATCGTGTGGCTGTCTCCAGGAGGACTGTCCTCAGCAAAACCAAGAGCTAGTGCAAAGGCCTGAGGTGGGAAAGTGTCTGGTTTGTGTGCTAAAGACAGGTATGAGGAGAACTGAGTAGTGGCNGGGAGGATGGTAAGGAGAGAGGGTGCAGGGCATAGAGAGGGGAGCAGGGCCCTGTCAGATTTACTGCTGTTTTGAGACAGAGTCTCATGTAGCCCAAGCTGGCCTTGGACTCACTGGGTAGTGGAGGATGGCCTCAGACTTCTGATCCTTCTGCCCCCAGCTTCGGGGNGCTGGGTTATCACCCCGCTCGCTGATAACCCAGCACCACTAGGCTCAGTCTATGCAGCATTGCTGACAGAACCCAGCGCTTCATGCATGCTAGGCCAGCTCTCTAATGACAGCTACAGCCTCAGTCCNCATGGAGGATTTTGAGCAAAGGAACCAGATGTTGGGTGTGGAAGGCAAGGTGTGGACTGGGATGGGTAAGTAGCAGGTGGGACTTGCTCTAGGTAAGAGAGGATGGGGCAGGAACAGCAGTGAGTGGTGAGCAGTGACCACATTCTGGACAAATGTCCAGAGGCTGCATGTTCCTGCTGCCATGCCTTCCCCACCATCATGGCCATATCCCCTTTAACTGCCACCAAAATAAACCCCTCTTCCAGCAAGCTTCCCTAGGTGTAAGAGGGATCTCATGACATGCATCTGAAAATGTCCATTATCCCACAGCAACGATGGCTGCCCCTGACCCAGATGGCCACTAGACACTTCTAGAGCTTCTAAAATGTGGGGCCCCATGAGCATCAGCATTTTCCTCCCAAGCCATCTGCTGCACCTGCATGGCACAACCTGCCACTCAGAGTCACCCAGGGAAACAGACAGGGTGGGAAACAGCATACCCACAGGGAAGAATGACACTCACTTCTCCACTTAAACCACAGCCAAAGGCCAAACGTGAGACCTGAGCCACAAGACTAAGAGAGCCCAGGGCTGGACCACACCCAAGCACAGGGAACAGAAGCAAAAAATAAAGGTGGCCTGAGGATGTGGCTCAGTTGGCAGAATGCTTGCCTAGCATGCTCAAAGTCCTGGGTTTGATCCCAAGCACAGGATTTGGGAGGTGGAGGCAGGAAGATCAGAAGTTCAGGGTCATCCTGAGCTGCATGGAGAGTTCAAGGCCAACCTGGGACACAGAAGACCTTGCCCAAAAAGGAGACAAAGTGGACTTCATCAAAGTTAAAAGGAGCTATGGTGCAAACGTCAGCATGAGCCGAGAGAACACACCCACGGGACGGGGGAAGACAGTTGCAAACGACACAGCTGATAAAAAATGGATGTCCTGAATATATAAAGGGTTTTAAAGGCTGGGAGATGGCTCGCTCTGTGGGTCAAGAACTCCCTGTGCAAGCATTAGGATCCGAGTCCAATCACCAGAACTCACGGAAAAAAGCGAGTGTGGTGGTGCTGGGGCTGGTGCTAGGAGGGGACTCCCTTGGGATGTGGTGGCGGTGAGGGTCAGAGACAGGGGATTCCCCCCGGCTCTCTGGCTAGAAAGCCTAGCCTAAAATGATAGGCGAAGCTCCTAGTGAGAGAGCCTGTTTCACAAAACAAGGTAGATGACTCCTGAGGAGCGGCACTGAAGGTTGACCTCTGACCTCCAAACGCACAGGTGCACCCCCCCACACACACACACTAAAGGACTTTTATAGTTCAACCATGAGATTTTAAAATTGAACAAAGGGTGCTTGTTAGTCAGCTCAGAGGGTAAAGGCATTCGCTGCCAAGCCTGACCACCTGAGCTAGATTCCTGGGACCCACCTGGTGGAAGAGGAACTCCAACTCAGAAAAGTTGTCCTCTGTCACCACACGAGGGCCATGACACACACATACCCCACCCACACATACACACATAAATAGAGCTAATTAGATANATAATAAAATAATAATAATAATAATTTTCCTGAGCAAAGGGTCCAAGTGTGTGATACTCAGCCTCCCCAGTGTTAGGGAGGGACAAGGCCACAGGGGGAGGTGGGCTCATCTGGATGGCTACTGCACACACACAAAAAGAGCCAGTGCACAGATGGTGCAGTGGTGCACACCTGGAATCCCAGTACTGGGAA
>LZPO01096790.1:118350-155508 GCA_001675575.1 Neotoma lepida
AGGCGGGACGGCGCCACCTGCGGGTCGGAAGCGCGCGCGGCTTAACCCCTCCGTGCCCGGCCCGGCCCTGGCCCAGGCCGCGGGGCCCACCCGGGCGGGCTATCTGCGTCCGGGCCACCACGAGGCTGAGTGCCTACTCTGCGCGTAGATAAAGCTGCGAAGAAAACCAGCCTCTGAGTCGCGGCGGGGCTGCCGGGAGAANGACTGTAAACAGAAGTAGGGGACTATGTCAGACAGGCTAGATGCTGGGAGGATGGGAGAGCTGGAGAAGGCAGGTGGCAATTTTAAATAGCCCTTGCTTCAATTCCATTGCAGACTCTAAAATCAAATTCTAGGTTCTAGAGGAAGGTGGACAGTATGTCTATCAACAAACAAGCATGCAAAACGAGTGGGCAGGTGGGTGGTTGCTGCTGAGGAGAAACAGAAGGCCAGGTGAGGGGGCAGTGAAGACTCAGAGCTTGCATGGCCTGATCAGTCACTCACCCATTCATGCTAGCTTGGACAGCTGCTTCTGTAGAGCTAAGTGTCAGGCTCAAACAAGGGATCCACTGCCCTTGCCTCACTGTGCAGTGGGGCGGGCAGACTCTTATCAGGCCATCTCGGAGTGACTGCGGGGTGGGAAGGTTTGCATGCAGAAGGGAACAGGCTTCCCTCCAATCGGCCACGCTTGGACCCTGCCTGGTCTTTGCTGGTTTGTTCTCTCACATACAAATCTGTTGTGTGGTATTAAGGTGGCAGAGATGCTGAAGAGAACCTTGCCCTGGAGGGGGAAAACTTAATGAGACTTAGTGCCCCGAGATAAGACCCTTCCTCTTTCCACTCTTGGCCTCATTCCCATTGCATCACACAGAACTGTTTGTAAAAACCTATCTACTCTCATCAGTTCCAACATCATGACGCAGCCCAAGCTGCCACTGCCTTCTCTCCCCGTGACCTCTGCTCTGAGCTCCCCCATCCCTCTCTGCCTCCCACAGGTCACGATGATAGCCACGGCTGTCAGAATGAATGTTCCATTTCCTGAACTGAATGTGGTTGTCACTGGTGTAAAGACTTCCCAGGGTTTTTCCTTGCTCTGGCCTGATAGATCTGGTTCAGTCCCTCCCTCTACTTCTCAGCATGCCCACCGTGGAAGCAAGACAAGGAAAAACATATTCTTATTTCTTTAATGAGAAGGTTTCAGCCAATCATGAGTGCTAACAGGAAATCATGAGTTCAGTGATGAGGAGGGGCAGGCTATACTGAGAGCTTTACCCAGGTGGTCAGGGAGGACCTCTCAGAGGCGGAAGACAGACTCCACAGGTAAGAAGGGAGTCTGCTATGGGGAGATAAGAGGAGTTCCAGGCAGAGTGTGTCCAGGTTAGAGGTCAAGGGCAAATGAGGAACAGCCACTCCCTAGCCACAACAAAATCGGCATAGAAAATACAAGATTTGCTTTCCTTCCCTATTGTGCCGTGTNGGGGGGGGGGGGGCAGGGAGCCTCACTTGAGGAATTGTCTTAATTTTCTTAATTGATGTGGAAGGACCTACCCAAGTGTGGGCAGCACCTTCTGGTAGGAGCCCAGATTAAAGGGTGTGGAAGAAGGAAGAAGCCTTTTGTTGTCTTGGCCTTGCCTCTTGCTGCAGAGTTGATTCACGTTGCTGCTGCTGCTACTGATGATGATAATGATGGTGATGATGATAATGATGATGATGATTTCTTCACTGGTATCAGAACCCGCGATTCCAGGCTTCCCTCATGAACTAAGGACCTTCAAGTGTCCAGGAACCTTCAGATTTTTGGTGCCAGCTTGGGACTGCTGAGGCACCTTAAGGATCAAGAAACTACCAGATTCTCAGCCTCATGGTGTTGGGACTATATCAGAGTCAGCTGATTAAATAGGTTCTTTAACATACTTGATATAGAAAATGTTTTCTATTTTAATATATAAGATGTATGTCCTATTGGTCTGTTTCTCTAGAATAATACAGGGTGCATGTGCACATGTGTTTGTGTGTACATATGGAGGCCAGAGGTCAGCCTTCGGTATGGTCCTTAGGCAGCATCTACCTTTTTTATTTTGTTTATTTATAGAGATAGCATCTCTCATTGGCTGGAACTCACCAAATAGGCTAGGCTGGCTGGCCAGTGAGCCCTGGGATCTGCCTGTCTCTGTGGCTTCAGCCTTGGGATTANAAACATACACTTCAATGCCGTTTTTGTTTTTGTTTGTTTGTTCATTTGTTTATGTGGGTTCTGGAGATTGAACTCAGGTCCTTGTAATTGTGAAGCAAGCACCTTACCGACAGCCATTTCCCCAGTCNCCCTCATTTCTTCATTCCTTACCGTCCGTGCCACTTCCCCGAGACTGCTCCCTACCNCATGGGCAGCACTTGTTTCCTGTTTAGTGGATTTTATGTTTTGTTTTTTCTGTATGAGATCTTGAAAAAAAATGGTGTTTTGTGCGAATATCTCAACTTATACTTTTTTTGGTTTTTTATTTGTTTTGTTTTGCCTTTTTTTCCCCCAGAAAATATTTGATTATGTAGCCCAGGCTGGATTTGAACTCACCATGCTCTCTGTCTTATCCTCCCGAGTGGTATTACAGACCTATCTGCCNGCACCACCATGCTTGCTTCAACTTACCCATGTGCTCTGTACTGTGTCTCTAAAAGTTGTTTCTTATCTTTAGGAGAGCTACTCACATCGATGTGGGTTCACCAGTCTACCAGTCCTCACAATGTGTGTCCCTTCTTCACTGTCCACTCCCTCAAAGTCACTTGTAGTCCTGGTACTCAGTGGACTCCCCTGAGAGCACCCTCTCATATCTACTCACAGACCAGTGTAGTGATTTCTTTCCAAGACAGGGTCTCTTNTAGCCCAGGTTGGCCTTGAACTCAGTTACATAGCCAAAGATGAGCTTGGATTTCTGATGCTCCTGCCTTCTCCTCAGTGTTGAGATTACAGGTGTTCACCACTACGCCTATTTACACAGCACTGAGAGATGAGCCCAGTGCTCTATCAACTGAGCCTTGCCCCAGCCCTGATGCGGTGACTTTGTAAACATGCTTCCTGAGGCTTTGGAACAACGTGTCCCAGGGTGTGTACACTCTTGACTAAGTGCACCCAGACTCCACTGCCTCTGGTGGCATCTCCTCTAAAGTGCTGGGAGTCCTTCGGCTTCCATTAGCTTTTATCTGGAGAGTGGAGCATTGAGTGTCTAGTGTGTGCCAGGAGATGCTCAGTGCTTTGAAATGTCCCTTTCATTGACTATTGATGAATCTCAGTTTCATATGCATTGGAGTGTGTGTGTGTGTGTGTGTGTGTGTGTGTGTGTGCTATTGTGGTGATGGTGGCTGTTGTGGTAGTTGTTATTGTGATGGCTGTTGTTATGGTGATGGCTGTTGTTATGGGTTTAGTTATGGTTGTCATAGTAGTGGCTGTTGTTATAGTTGTGGTGGTGGTAGCTCTTGTTATAACTAGTTATAGTTGTTATGGTNGGGGGGNTGCTGCTATGGTTGTTATGACTGTGGTTGTTGTTACGGTTGTTTGGTGGTCGTTGCTGTGGTTGTTATGATTGTGGTTGTTGTGGGGTAGTGACTGTTGTNGTTGAGTTGGTAATGGCTGTTGTTTTAGTTTTGGTTGTAGTTGTTATGGTTGAGAGGTTGTTATGATTGTGGTTGTTGTTTTAATTGTGGTTGCTGTTGTGGTTGGTAGTTGTGGTTGCTGTTATGTTTGTGGTTGTTATGCTTGATGATTGTTAATGACTGTGAGTGTTGTTATAATTATGGTTGCTGTTGTGGTTAGTGGTTGTTACCATGGTGGCTGTTATGGTTGTGCCTGTTATTATAGCTGGTGTTTGTTGCTGTGGTTATTATGGTTGTGCCTGTTATTATAGCTGGTGATTGTTGATGTGGTGGTTGTTATGGTTGTGGTTGTTTAGTGGCTATTGCATGCTTGTTGTTGTAGTTGTTGGTTTACAGGACTCCTTTATATGATCTAGATGCTAAATCCCCCGTTGACTTTGGATGTCTATTCTGTCACCTGCACATTAATTTTTTGCTTGTGGTATCTTTTGTTTCCNGAACATTATTTGAGGGGCCTGTGAGATGGCTCAGCAATGCTTGTCCCCAAACCTGGCAACCATCCTCCTGCCTCAGACTCCTGATCATCTGGGATGACANGCCTGAGACACCAGTCCTGGTTGTGGGTGGTTTTCTGGCAACTATCCTTGGGGCAAGCCACTTTCCCACACTGGTCTGAGGGGCTGCCTTTGTCATCTGTAGCCCCTCAGGCCCACTGCCTGCCCATCTGGTCTTTGTGTCCTCCTGCACGCATGACCCTCATCTGAGCAGCATGGGGTTCTGCATGCTGAGCTCATGAGGTCTCTCTCTCTCTCTGCTCTTCTGTTTTAGGGTGAGTATCTACCCTCTTCTTTCAGTGAGTCCTGAAGGGACAATCATGCAACCCTGGTTGTCATTTCATATTTCCAAACACCAGCCTGTCACCAGCTCCTACCCAGAGCTCCCATCTGCCCAGGGAACCCTTGAAAACTGCAGTCTCTAGGAAGAAACCTGGCTTGAAAGCCCAGGAAAGCACTTCTTCCCAAAAAGGAGGCAGATGTTTCATTGTTTATCCCAGAGGACATGTGACAACATCCGCACAGGGGTTTGGTTATCACAACTCTGGGGGGGGGGCATCTTCCTGGTGTCTAGTTGGTGAAGGCAAGAGGATGTCGCTAAACATCATGCCGTGCACAGAATGGTTCTCCACCTTGATAATAAATGTGGCTGCTGCCCTGTAAGTCAATAGTGCCAAGCCTGGGAAACCCCACTTAAGTCTCCCGGAAGGCAAAGGTGTTTCCCAACCTAGAACTGCTCTTCTCTCAGTGCACAGTGAGCATCTCTTTTGTGACACACTGAAGATACAGGGCAGGAAAAACAGACATCACTCAATGCCTGTATAGTTAGTAAACATACAAGCCAACCCGTCAGTGCATCCAGCTGTAGTAAGTACAGTGATGAAAAGCACCAGGAGGGAGCAAGGCACATGATTGATGGAGGCATCAGCAGTGTTGGAGGAGGTGGTCCAGGGAGGCTTCCTGAGGAGGCAGTTACAAGGAATCTGAGTATCACAGGGGGACATCAACCTTGTGAATGCTGAGGAAGGAGGTACATCAGGGGAGTCCCAAGAGCCCAGGCCCTGAGTATGGAATGTTCGNGAATATCTAGATTCAGGGCCTTTTATTTTCAAGAAGGAAGGAGTCTGAGTTTCCTTGTGTTGGGAACCCCTGGTAGTTTTCCACAGAGGGATCCCAGGCATTCAGGCCTGTTCCCAAGTGAGCCTTCCATCAAAGAGGGCACCAGGGAGAGCTGAACAATGCAAGGTAGTCCCAGGAGACTCACAAGAAGGCTTCTGCAATTGTCCAGACCAAATGTAATGAGCCCTAGACCAAGTGGTGAGCAATTCACCAGCCACAGGTCTCTGCAGAGATTCTTCTGCAAATCCGTGGCCATCACCAAAGAACCTGTGTGATTGGTCACCCTGCCACACCTACAAAGTCTAGCTGCCAGCTTAGGGGAGAAGCATGCAGATCCCCTTGCACCTAAAAATGCAGGCAGAGAGGCTGGCTCTGTCAGGCTCCATCCAGCCTGTGGCTGTGTATCTGCATGTTTACTCAACAAGGAGTAGTGGAAAGTTCCTTCAGGTGGCAGTGTGGCCTTGTGGCAAAGAGAGAGGANTCCTGAGCAGTATGGCTAATACAGAATGGTGATCTAGCCTCTCTGAACTGCAACTTTCTCACCTCTAAAANGAGTGGCCATAGAGATGGTGTCTGCTTTATTAGGTTATGAGGGGATTTTTTNAAATGTATGTTGAGAACAGAGGTCAATGTTGGGTGTCTATGAGAAATATTTTTTTAAAGATTTATTTATNTATCCTACTGCTCTATCTGCATGTACACTTGCATGCCAGTAGAGGGCATCGGATCCCACTATAGATGGTTGTGAGCCACCATGTNGATGCTGGGAATTGAACTCAGGACCTCTGAGAGAGCAGCCAGTGCTCTTAACCACTGAGCCATCTCTCCAGCCCTGGGAATTTTAATTTAATTTAATNTAATGTGTATGAGTGCTTTGCCTGCACATATATCTGTGCACCATGTNCATGCCAGCAGAGAGTATTGGACNCCTGAGCTGGAGTTACAGATGGTTGTGAACCACCTTGTAGGTGCTGGGAATAGAACCAAGGTCCTCCGGACGAGCAGTCAGTGCTCTTAATTGCTGAGCCATCCTTCCAGACCCTGTGAGGAACTTTTTAATGCCCCTTACCACCAATAGCTCTGTCTGGTCAACTGCAGGTCGCTAAGGCAACTTGAGGTTGCTAAGGGAGGGGCTTATGTGTCCAGCTCAACCTAAGTAACCAGAATGCTTAGCTGGTGGGTGAGGAGATGGCTCTGTCAGTAAGGTACATGTGCACCAGCTTGAGGACCTGAGTTCAGATCTCCAGGATGCACATAAAAGAGCCAGTGGTGTCAGTGCACACTTGTAATCCCAGTACTAGAGCAGGAGAGACAGGGGGATTCCTGGAGCTCACTGGCCATCTGGCATAGCAGGATCGGTAAGCTCCAGGTTCAGTGAGAGACANTTTGACCCTGTGTGGAGTGTGATTGAGGAAGACATCTGGCATCAATCTCTGACATCTACACGCACATACATGTGAACACACACATACATGTGAACACACACATACATGTGAACATGCACATGTGAACATGCACATACACGTGAGCATGCACATGTGAACACGCACATACATGTGAACATGCACAAACGTGAACATATACATACACGTGAACATGCACATGTGAACATGCACATACATGTGAACATACACATACATGTGAACATACACATACATGTGAACATGCACATGTGAATACACACATACATGTGAACATACACAAACATGTGAACATGCACAAACATGTGAACACACACAAACATGTGAACACACATACATGTGAACATGCATAAAACATACCACACATACANATAGATAACAGAATAAGTACATAAATGTTTTTAAAATGCTTAACTAATCCATGTAGAAGTTTGGGGAGCTGAGGAGGGAGTTGTTCCCACCATTTTGTTTTGCCTTCTGCAGCATAGAGGCTCTTTGTCCCCAGGCACGGGGCTTGATCATTACAAAAGGGCCACTGCGGTGCCAGGCTTCAGCCGTCGTGAAAACATATTCAATGTAAGGTGGGGGAAGCCTCTTGTCCTCCACAGCCAAGTCTACCTGGAAATAAAGTCGTCACAGGGTAAGGTGGAGCTGAACGGGGTCTGTCATTTGGGCTCCTGGACCCAGCCACTCCTGAAGCCAGCATCCCTGGATTCCCAGTTATGTGTGCTGTGAAATGACTCCTTCTGTCCTGCCAGCTGTCAGTCGGTCACCCACATCCAAAGGATCTTAACCAGTGACAGTTCTCTCTCCATAGACCAGACATTTTCTTAGCTCAAGGAGAAATTAGACATGTAAGAAACAGGAAAGGGGGCTGGAGAGGTGGCTCAGTGGTTGCTCTTGCAGGGGACCCGAGTTCCATGCTCAGCACCCAAATCAGACAGCTTGACAACCTCCTGTTAACTCCAGCTCTAGTGCTCTGACACCTCTGTCTTCCTTGAGGCACCTGCACTTATGTGGGCACACACACACACATGCACACGCGTACACACACACGCAATTAAAAATAAAATAAATCTTAAAAAAAACACACACTCATAAGAGAAGCCAGGAGAAACCTGGTTTGATGGCTCACACCTGTACTCCTACCACTCAGGCGGCAGAGGCAGGAAGATCAAAGTCCTAACCTACTGTAACTCCAGTCCCAGGGGATCTAATACCCTCTTCTGACCCTGTGGGCACCAGGCATGCATGTGGTACACAGACACACATGCAGGCAAATCACCCATACACATTTAATTAATTTAATTTAATTAAAAGTTCAAAGTCATCTTTGCTTAAATAGTTAGTTCAAGGTCATCCTGGGCTGTGTAAGATCTTGTCTCAAACAAACCCAGTAAACAAACAGGAAGAAAACAATGGAAGGGGGAGAGGAGAGGGAAAATGAATTACAACTGGAATATTCTATAAAGAAGGGACCCTGTATAGCCCTCTGATATNAAGACAAGCCACATTTGTGGAAGGGACAGCATCCCAGTGCAGCCAAGTTCCAACATCAGACTGTCTGATTCNAGGCCACTGCTCTCTCAAAACATGTCTACTGGGCGTCAGCCCAGCATCTTGACAGGAGGAGCCAAGACCCATCCTTCCACTCCCTCTGACAGTGCTGGCAAGAGGCTCCTNTGTGTTCCAAGTTTGGCCTTCTCTGGATTCCATGATGCCATCCATCATTTATGTCCCACTGGGCAGCCTGCTCAGGTTTCTTGGAGTTTCTGGGTAGAGTAAGGCTAATTAGTACCATACTCTCCTGACCCTACTCTGGACTGGCTGGTTTTGTGTGTCAACTTGATCCAAGCTAGAGTCATCAGAGAGAAAGGAGCCTCAGTTGAGGGAATGTCTCCATGAGATCCAACTCCAAGACATTTTCTCAATTAGTCGTCAATGGGGGAGGCCCCAGACTGTTNTGGGTGGTGCCATCCCTGGTCCTGGGTTCNATAAGAAAACAGGNTGAACAAGCCATGGGGAGCAAGCCAGTAAGCAGCACCGCTCCATGGCCTCTGCATCAGCTCCTGCCTCCACGTTCCTGCCCTGCTTGAGTTTCTGTCCTGACTTCCTTCAGTGATGTGGAAGTGTAAACCAAATAAACTCTTTCCTCCTCAACTTACCTTTGGTCGTGGTGTTTCATCGAAGCAATAGAAACCCTAACAAGATCCCCCCCAAACACACACACACACACACACACACACACACTTTTGTTCACGAATTTCATGGTAAAGAAAAGTCACTTGATGAGAGTGGACAGAGGGACCCTCAGAGACTCAGGGGACATGGATGCATCAGTCCATAACAGAGTGCATGCTGCATGGGGCTCCTGCTGCCCCAGGGATCACCCTATCAGCTGGACTTGTCCTCTCNGTCACCACTTTGTCATGCTCCATCATCAACATCATGGTGACTATAACAGGCTCCACCGGTGGGGTCCTGGGAGTGTGAATGAGGTAATACACGNCGTGTTACACATCCTGCCTGATGCTGGGAAATGCTCACTGAAACAACCACAGTGATAATGACAGGACAAGTTGACCGTGTACTGTACACTAGACATTGTACGGGGGTGGGGGATGGGGGGAACATGTCCGTGTGTATTGCCCATTGAAGATTTTGTCTCCCCCTTGCACCAGGCACTGAGAACAACAATTTAAACAAGACCATTAAACTGTTGGATGACCCCAAGTGACCCAGTGTCTGAGTCTAGTCCCTCTACATAGCCCAGGCTGGCCTCACACTTGGCATCCTCCTGCCTCAGCTATGTGAGTAGCTGGGATCCTGGCCCTGNACCATGAGACTCAGCTCCAATGCCTGCTTTTTCCTTTGTCTTTATCTTTGGGTTTCCTGGCCCAAGTTCCTGCAAATGAACAAAGCTTGTTTTCTGATCACCCCGACGTTTATTCATTCCTCCCTCTCATCTTTAGTCTATGGCCCGTCTGCTAGCCTCGCCATCCCCTCATCCATGTCCTCAGTTACTAAGCCCCACCCAGCCATCTCTTCACCGTACACTTGCCCATTCACTCCTGTCTCTCCATTCAGTCACATATCCCTCACTGCCCATCTTCCCACNCATTCACCCAACCTCTTGCCCATTGATCTCCCCACCAATATACCACTTACCTTTAAACATGTCCCTCTGTCANTCACCCACCCATCTATCCTTCCANCTACCCCTGCACCCACTTCACACTCATCTACCATCTATCCATCCATCCATCCATCCATCCATCCTCCCCCAACACACACACAATGTATTTATCTACCTATGAATCCACTCATCCACTCCAGATATTCATGTATCACTCCATTCATCCATCTATCCACCTACCCATCTATCCACCCATTCACCCCCCCACACACACCTATCCATCCTTGAACCTTCCCACCCACCACCTAACAACAGCCTAAGGCTTTGTGCACATTGTGCTCTGTGAGACTCCCCAGCAGGGTCTCCTGGGTTCTCTTCTGGGGAAGAAATATGGGTACCACCAGAAAGTCCCCAAAGAGGGAGCCTCTCTGTGGCCAGGACTTTGAAAGCCATTGACTTCCTGGGTGTGGGGCCAAAAGATGATGAAATACTGAAACAACCAAGGCGCAGGCTTCCAGCAGAGCAATTAAAGGTAAGCTAATCTCTTCCTTTTGAAGGAGCCAGGGAACTCCAAGACACACAAGAGGAGTCAGCAAAAGAAGAAACCAAAGCCACGGGGATAAAGGGCTAGCAANCGGATGCTCCTGGTGTATTTTGGCNAGAGCTCAGCTTGCCTGCCCTTCAGCCTGGTGCGTCTCCCACCTCCTCTCCTCTCTGCTGTCCTTGGCTAGTGCTCCCTGCTGTCCACCTCCCTTCCTATCTCTCTTCTTAACCCACCCTCCCAGCTCCCTATTGATAGCCCTTCACTCCTGCTGTTCACAATAAGGAGCAAGCTCTCAGGATGAGACCTGGTGGGATAGTACTTCCTGTTCACCACCTCCCAGCAGCCGACCACCTCCAGACCCAGAAACTCCCTCTTCAGAATCACACAGAGGCAGTTCATGAGCAAGGCCACTTTAATATGCACATGTCCATCTGACAGTATGACATGAAACTTGAGTGCTGTGTTGAAACGGCAAGGCATAACTGCTATGCTGTTCATGAAACACACTGTGACGCTGTGTTTATTAAAAATAACAAAACATCAAAACCAACGCCTGGGATAGATGCTCAGCGTAGGCTTCTCTATCCGGAGACTGGGCTACCAGCCCCTGCCATGAGCGCTTCACCCCTCTTTTGGACCCCTCGCCCACAGTGGGTCCACCAATGAGAAACTTGAGGAGAAACAGGGGTGAGGCCTCAGACAGCCAGCACACTGGCTCATCTAACCCAAGAACACATGCTCTAGGGCCCAGAGTCTTGACCTCCACTGTCCAGAGCCGGTTTATTCTCCACAGTTCTATGGGGTGTGGATGATATAGGTCCACTCCTGCCAGTANTGGAAAAACTAGCGAATCTGCTTAAAGGAAAACATTTGATGAACAGCAAATACCAGCAGAAACATAGTGAGACGGCCCAGGGAACACTTCATCAGATCAAACTCAAAACACTAGCACNTCTTGCCACCCTGAGTACAGCCGGGAACAGAGAGCTGAGATGTCCCCATGCGGGTGGCTAATTCATCTCTCCTCTCTAAGCTGCCNGCTCCTCTGGCCCTTCCTCTTTCTTCAGACAGTCTTGTGTATCCCAAGCTGGCTTCAAACTCACTATGTAGCCAAGTAGGACTTTTGAACCCCTGATCCCCCTGCCTCCACCTTGCTGGGATTCCAGGGGTGCAACACCATAACCCAATTTATGCAGAACTGGAGATGAACTTGGGACTTCGTGCGTGCTAGCCAACCACTCTATGAGCTAAATTCCCAGCCTATTATAAAGAAGGGAAGAAATGGAGACGGGAAGGAATTTAAATGAGGCCATGCATGACACTGTCCTCTGAGCACTGCTTCAGCTCCTCAGGTCCCCTCCAGAACTGCCTGACCTTCACCATCTTCCCCATACTTGATCTCCTCTTGATTGTGGCTGAGGAGGCACCACCTTTAAAGGGAACTAGCCCTTCGCTGAGCAGAGGTGAGCATCGTGGGGACAGCCTAGCCTGATTCAGTTAGGATGGGGCTCTGAAGGGCTTCCCTCTAGCACACCAGGACTGAAGCCTGTGAGACCTTCAGCAGCTATTTCTGCCACTTTCTTCCTCCCCTTCCAGCCGTGAGGAGGCAACTGGGGGTTGCCATGGAAACTGGCTCATCCTCCCACAGGAGGCTTGCCAGCTCTGATTTCCTGCAAAGATAAGAAGCAGGCAGCAGTGGGGGGTCACCCAAGCATGAAGATGGGTTTCCCTGGGGATGCCCAGACTCCTGCCAATCACACTGTCTATCCGGGAATCCCAGGGGTGCCTGGAGACCCAGGGCCAGGGAAGCCTTCCAGACCTAGCTCTGCTCTAAGAGGTGAGCCCCTGGAACACACAGGCACAGGGCCTCTGTCTTTCCAGTTAAAGCTAAAAGGACCTCATCACAGATGTGCCTGTGTCTCACAAGCTGCACCACATTTGGGTGTTCCTGGCTGTTAGCTCTCCAATGCCAAACAGANGTGTCCCACAGCCACCCCTGGAGCCCTAGGAATGAAGAACAGACTGCCCACCCAACATCTGCTTCTAGGAGAGGTGTGTAGGCTGAGCTCCACTGGCAAGAGCTATGTGACCCCAGGCAAGTCACTTAACCTCTCTGAGCTGGCTTTCTCATCTGGAAAGCTGGCATAACACCATATCTTCTCCAGGATGCTGTGAGGAATGGAAATAGAGGTCTGCTGTGCCTGTCTCAGCACTTAAAGGCACTTGGGATGCTGGGTATGGCAGCGTACACTTTTATCCCAGCACTCGAGAGGCAGAGGCAGGTGGACTTCTGTGAGTTCAAGGCTAGCCTGGTCTACATAGTGCATTCCAGAAAGACCTTGTCTCAAAATAAAATAAAATAAAATAAAAATAAAAAAGAATAAAGACACTTGGGAAACAGGCCTAATCGTAGTGAACATGTTTGCGGTTACAGGGAGATTCGCAAGCCACAGTCCCCTCGAAGTCACCCTGAAATTGACACAAAGGTGAGTTTTTACCACTGAGTTGGTGCAAAGGCTGTGGTGACCAGAGTCAGGTGAGCAGTGTGGCCTGAGGACAAGCTAGCTGGTTCCTTCACTTCATCCACCAGTGCCCCTAAGAGTCAGAACAGAAAGACTCCAATGCTTTCAGGACCAGGAGGGACTAGGGGTGTCAATGCTGACTTGGCCAAAAACTCATACAAGGAAGGTGACTGCTGGGGACCCCTGGCAGAGCTACTCTTGGGACTGTTGGCCCAGTGTGGCCAGGGCATTCACATGAATCCTCCACAGATAATATGATATGTACTGTGTTGTTTGACTGGATCTTTCTGTGTAGCTCTGGCTGTCCTGGACTAGCTCTGTAGATCAGGACTGCCTAGAACTCACTCACATAGATCCACCTGCTTCTGCCTCCTTAGTGCTGAGACTAGAGGTGTGCACCACCACACCTGGTTACCATGTTGATTTTATTGTTTTTGGTTTTTGGAGACAGGGTTTCTCTGTGTAGCCCTGGCTGTCCTGGAACTTATGTAGGTCCGCTTGCCTCTGCCTCGCAAGGACTAAAGGCATGCGCCACCATGCCTGGCTATGTCAATTTTTAAAGTGCAGGCTGAACAAAGCCGTTCTGCCAGCCTGTGTACATTGTAGCAGGGGTTTGTGTGTTGGGGTGCAGGGATAGACTCCCTAGACTGACTCTCCAAACATCTCACAGGGCCAGGTCTTTCCAGGTCACACTGCATCCCAGTCTTAACACAAGGAAAGCCCTGCTACCTGTCTGTGAATCAAGGACAGAGGACAGGCATCCACATGAAGAGAGGGAGGGCCATGTCTCTTTAATAATCTGGGCACAGAACTTGAAACACACTGACGAATCCTTACAGGTCCTCCCATGACCCACATCTGCCTTGCTGGCCAAGGCCTGGACTATACCAGCTGCTAAAGGTAGGGACAGCGACTGCTTTGGGAGTCAGGGGCATGGTGGTGGGGACTGCTGGTACCACAGGACAGGAGGCATAGGGGAACCTGGAGCACAGGCAGCCTGAGTTGGAAGCAAGTCTTCACAGCGGGATATAGCGCGTTTATTGGCTTTTCCTGTTCTTCATGTCCTCCATGTCCTCTAGACACAGCATTCTAGAACAACAGGGAGGCAGTGACGAAGGCACAGGAAGTCAGGAGACCCTGGGTGAATGTAGTATCTGCTCCTCAGGTCACAGCCTGATACGGTACCGGATGGACACGTCCTCCTCGGGCTGCATCAGACCGAAGCCATATCTGCTGAGGTCAAACTCAGGGATCTCTGTGTCTGCACTGACCAGCTCCAGGTCAAAGTGAGTCAGTAGGAGGGTCACAAATCTGCAGGGAGAGAGGGTGCTTCAGACTGTGTGCTTCTCTGGGCTTGGCAGAGCATGGTAAAGTGAGGACAGCTCCGAGCTGAGTGAGGCTGAGTGGCTGTGTCCATGGCAGTCATTTCTACATCACAGCCCTAGGAGCCAGAGTGTGGTTCCCCAGCTCTCCTGCCTGCAGCATCATGTGCAGACGATGGAGTGGCCAGANGGAGGACCCCAGCCATGTGTCTCTAACCCCACACCCACAGCACCTGAGTAGTCCTGAGTCCCAGGTGCATCACAATGCTCATGGTGACAAGACTGTCTCTTCCAGCCTCTCTACAAGCTTACACCCCCTTCCCCTAAGCTTAACAATCTTATAGTGAACCCTGTCCAGGACCACACTCACCAGAAGTGCCTGTAAAATTAAAACCTATACCACTCCCTCAAGACTTCTTACANGTGATGCAACTGTCACCAAAGGCCACCTTTGCAAGGCAGCACTCTCTACCACCACCTTCTGGAGACACATAAAGCTGTCATGTCTAGGATGCCATCAGTGCCTCAATGACACAANGACTGGCTCTGCCTTATGACTCACTACTGTCCATATGATCCTAATTGTCCTGTGCCTCATCACTGTCCCTCACCTCAATTCAGGGGCCTAAAGCCATGCTGAGCACACAGCAAGGACTTTCTCCTCTCACTGAAAAAAGANCTGGCAAGTAGATGGGCTGAGAGAAACTGGCCCACTAGACTTAAGGGGAAGTGATCCTCACCAGGGTCTGTTCCCACTTGGGGGTTTGGTTTTCCTATGGGGTCAAAGGTAAGCTGGCTCTTCCAGCTCTGGAGGGAGAGTTTATCTGAAATAGGTCTTACTGTGTCCCCTATAGTCAGAGCTATCACAGCTGCCATTGGCTGAGAGCTTCCTATCAGGGAGCTCACAATGACCGAGGTCACAACAAATTCACTCATTTGTTGAGATGCCATGAGTCAGGTACCACANTAAACACATAAAACCCAGCACCTCTTTTGTCTGTCCCTAAACCAGAGGAAGCAGGAACTGCAAAATTCTGTCATAGCTGTTAATTTGAATGAGAGAATCTGTCCTGATGTGATTGATATGTTAGGGTGCAAACATGAGCAGAAGGCAAACCTCACATTTGCTCACATGCTGTTTCATGTTCCAGACACAGAGGTGACTGCAGAGCCTGCACTAGCCAAGCATACATACATGAGCATCAACTGACCTGTTCAAGAGACTTTATGCCTTTTAAAAAAGTTTTATTTTTTTATTATATGCACGTGGGGGGGGTGCAGGGGAGAGGGATAGATGCACGTGAGTGCAGTACTCTAAGAGGTCAGAAGAGGGCATCAGATCCCCTGGAGCAAGAATTACAGACAGTTGTGAGCAGCCCAACCAGGGTGTTGGGAATCAAACTCAGGTCCTCTACAATGGTTTAGTCACTCTTAATGGCTGAGCCAGCTTTCCACCCTTGCGCATTCCTTAAGCATGTGTAAAACTGCATGACCACCTTCCATTTGGCTCTGATCTTCCTCAGGTGTCACTGATGACATTTTCAGATGCTAGGCTTCAGGCTCCCTTTGCCTNTAANCTGTGGTTTTACTTTGGGGTTTATTTTGTTTTGTGATGCTGAGGATGGAGCCTCATGCCTCATGTGTGCTAGGCCAGCAACCTACATCAAGATCCAGCCTCCATCATCTTGTTACTCTTAATTTTGAGATAAGAGCTCATGAAGTGGCCAAAGCAGGCTTTGAACTCACCATCCTCCTGCCTCAGCCTGCCCCATAGCTGGCATTCTAGGTCTGTGCTCCTAAGCCTGATACCTGCAGTTTTCACTGCCTGATTATGCATGACAAGGTGGTTTTGGGGAAGGCATATTAAGCATTAGGGNGGAAAGGACGCCATCATTATTTCCATTTTACTGCTGAGAAAAGTGAGATCAAAAGGTTAACATGACTTACTGTCCCCTGGCATAGTGCCTGCATGTTAACGATGTGAGTACTACAGATACTAGCTAACATTTCTCAAGCCTGTGAAGAGTCAGGTGGTGGGATGGGCACTTAGAAAACTCCATTCTGATCCACTTGGAGCTGCAATCAGCACCTACATTTTATAGCTAAGGAGACAGGCTCAGAAGGTTACAGGATGGAACAGTGGGCAGATAGCACAGTCCCTGGTCCTGGCAGTCTGTGATCCTGGAAACTGAGGCTCAGGGGAATCCCAGGAGGAGCACATAGGAGCTTCTCGGCTCTCTCGGGAGTTACAACAGCCAAGGGGGGACCCTGAAGTTCAGCCAGTTTCTGCCANAGAGATTTGAATCTGCTGCAGCAGCCACAGATGGACAGCCACGGCCAGCTGAACTCAGCAGCCAGCATTTGGTGTTCCCATGCCACCCTCAGAGGGAGACCCCTCCTGCCAGATCTGATCATTGTGTAAGTATTCAGAAATGTGGCTTTTTTTTTTTTTTTGAGAACTCTTCTGATTTTTAAAAGAGCCCATATTTTAAAAACACAAATAAACAGATTTGTGGACAGGAGTTGAGTCTCTGCCAGTTTGGAAGCTAATCCTGTAACCATTAGCCTGAGGCCATCAGTCAAAGCAGTAGAGACATCAAGTGTCACCACACCTTGGCTACATCCTGGGCCACATGCAAGCCCTGCCCTGGCCATCAATGGGCCCCTTCCCTGCTGGGCCATGCATGCTGCCCCCACTCCCTGCCCTTCAAGGACTCACTGTTTGATGCTGTTGATGGCATAGCTCCTCCCCAGGCACTGATTGTACCCTGCTCCCCACGGCATGTTGTAATTCTTCAGCCGTTTCCCATCTTTGTAAAAATCTTTCTTCTCTGACCCATCTGGGTTCAAGAATCGGTTGTATTTAAACACCTGAAACAAGAAGGTGATATATGACGTCACTCCACACAAACCTGCACCAGGACAAAGGACTGAGGAATCTCACGCAGACTTGTCATAACTCAGCACAATGGGAAGTGACTAGACAGGGGCTGGTTTTAAGGACTGTGGAAATGACAATTCCCAGGCTGCAGAAGGAGCAAAGATCACAGCAGGCTGCCACTCAGGACCAGCTGATCCCTCAGCCGCTCATTTCTCCCACACTCACAGTCCCTGAGATGTCCAGCCCTGCCCCTGCTACTGACCTCAGGCTCTGTGTAGATTTCTGGGTCCTTTTGGGGACTCAGGAAAGGAAAGAGGAGGAGGCGGTCACCACGTCGAAGAGAGAATTCCCTCCCATCTGCCATAGGCAAGGCCAGGTCTGCCATGACCTCACGAGTGATGAAGGGGGCAGCTGTGAGCCGGAGGGTCTCATTCAGCACGCTGTCTGCAAGGGCAAGGCAGGAAGGGTTAGCAAGCTGCCCTCTCCCCAGCTGGACATATAGAGCGATGGCCAGAGGCTGCATGTTTTGCACACAGTCACACAGCAAGATGGGAAAAGCCCGATGACAAAATGTGCACTCTGTGGTCCCTGAGAAATGCTTGGATGTGAGGGGACATGGGAAAGTGGGAGCCACAGGGATATCAGACAGCTGAGGGGGAGAAGTTTAGGGCCTCCGTGTCTGCTTCTACCTGCAGTGGACATTCCGTTCTGGAAACAGTCCCCTGACCTTCCTCTAGGGACCACACCCCTGTTTCCAGAAACAGGACAGTTGACCTACTCTTAGCTGGTGGGTTTGAGCTTGCCTCAGCTCACCCCCCTGAGCCCTGTGTTTGGTTCTAGATGGGCATATAACTCAAAAAGCCAGTGAACACATTCCTGGGACTTTAGATAGGAATGCTGGATGAGAGGGCACACCTCCAGCTGTTGGCAGCTGTGCAGCCTCCATAGCCCAGGGGCACCCCAGTAGAAAATGAGGCTGAAGGACAGAGAGAGACTTAACCCTGGGTTAACTGTTCGAACACCTGGGTCCACCTGAGCCTGAAGCTAGAGACCTCAAGGCTTTCAGTTGTATGACTCGGATTGATTCCTTTCCGTTACAGCTGTTTCAGAGACACTTAAGACCAAGAATCCCTTGAGACCAGGAGCCTCGGGTAGTGATACTGGGCATGGAGGACACTGAGGGACCCTTGGAGGTATCCAGGTTAGCAGGTCTGACCATCCTACCTAGCACAGGCATGCTGTCGAGAACCTTCTGAGGGAGGGAGGTCATCTGTGAAACAGGCTGCTCTGCTTGCTGGACAACACGCTTCAGCTCTTCTTGGACAGCCTCAAGGGCTTCAGGATGCTTGAGGAGGAAGAGAAGGAGCCAGAAGGCTGTGGGACCCATATTCCCCTGCAACAAAGAGAAGCCTGTCACTCGCCAAATGACCAAGAGGTCTCCTCAGGCTGAGCCACAGTGCAGTGCTCAGCATGCCTGGTTCCCATGCTGGCCCATCACCCAGGCGTTGTCAGTTATCTTCAGCCTCAGACTGTGGCCAAAATCTGCTTGGAGCTCTGGTACCTACTTGAAGGGCACTCCAGCCATCCTGACGTTGAGTGAAGCCCCTGGTCTGTAGTCACCCAGGGAAGCCTCTGTTACTCATTAGAACAAGTGTTCAAGAGAAGCAAGTCTGCAAGGCAAGAACACTGAGAATGTCTGAGGGTGGCTGCACTTGGGTCTTCCCATGTTCCTCTATAGCTTCTATAGAAGGAGCAGACTATGTCACCCTGCCCTTGAACTTGAGCTCAGCCATGGACTTGCTTTGACCAACAAGTAACATGAAGTGGAATTAATGAATAGTAGATCTAAGCTCTGGCCTTCAGAGACCTTGTTTGTGCCCCCCCCCCCATTTGAGCCTTTGGATCCAGGATGAATGACACACAGGGCACAGCTAAATTGCCCCAGCTGGACCAGTTTAGACCAGCCAGATCCACAGACCCATGAGCTCACATCTATCAGCACAGGCTGCCAGGTTTAACCAGCTGATAACAATAGCTATTCATAGTGTAGAAGACAACTTTTCTTACATGCTTCTTGTGTTACAGTTAATCTCTTGAAGGATGAGCAGAGGAGCAGTTAAAGGCTGTTAGTTTTTTTTAACAAAAATTCATTGAAACGTCTCAAAAGATCACCTAGGAAAATCAATGACAAGGTGTGCTCCAAGACCAGGTCAGACCTGCCTAAACATCTTCACCTGGGTCCTCCGTACCTTTCAATGACACAGACATGGATCCAGAGCAACCTCAACTGCAGGAAGGTTTTGTCTATCCTAAATGTGACTATAGCCACAGACTCAAACAGCATCATTAGACATCATCTTTCCCAATAAGGTCTTACAAACATAACTGCATCGGGCAGAGGACATGAACTGCNGTCCTAATACAGAACCCCNAAATTGGAAATAAGCTGACACCAGTGAGGAGAATGATGGCCTACCATGTGGTAAGTTGTTTAAAAAATAAATTAATTAAAAATCCCNGTTTCTTTGGGTCTGAAAGACACATGGGCGNGAGCAGGCAGGCTGCAAGATGTGGGGCAGAGCTATGGAAAGGTGGCTGGGCTGAGGGGGGACGACAATCAGCTCCCTATCACCAGAGTCCCCAGGGCAGTGGTTGCCTGAGACTAGAGCCAGCCTGTCCCACCTCTAGACAGCTTCCTCCACCCCCAACACACCCCAGCCTGGACCTTAGATCTCGGTCTTCAGGAGCTGCCTCCTCCCAGGTCTTGGGATGCTGGGATGTGTGCTACCTCCCCCATCAGTCTCCTCCTGGCCCTGGGGCCCCAGTTTCATGTAGCTTGGAGAGGATCCGGATGATGTTTGCAGAGTGCTCAATGGGACGGTTGGCCCACAGGACAGCTCAATATCACTCGGAGTTATTACTCGTGACTCACNGTCTCCAACCTGCAATAGCTGCCACAGCCATTGTCCTCGACTTCAGCAGCTTCTTCCGACTCCTCACCCTGACTCCCAAACACTATTTGTACGGGTATTCCCCACCTCCTCAGCACCGCCCCTCATGTCTCCTTGGCTGGCTCCCCGACTTTCCCGCCCTTCTACCTGGAGAGCCCTTGGGTTGGNATCCTGCTTCCTCTCCCCTCATGCCCAGTGCAATGGCATTCACTGCCGTCTGTCCACCGTTGGGTCCCATAGGTCTGTCTCTGGCCTACATCCTTACCCTGAACTCTAGACCATCTGCATCTCGTGTGACCAAACCCGAGCCTCTGCCTTGATTACTCCCTCCACTGTCTTCCNCAGCTGTTAACAACCCTTTCACCCTCCTGGGCTCAGACCCAAAGCTGACTGGGTATTGCTGATACTGGCTCCCAGCCTTGTACCTACCATGGGGGACTCCAGAACCTGCCACCTGCCTCCTGCCCTCTCCACCCCACCTTCTCTGACCTAGAGACTGTACTTTCCTGGCCTCCACCCCACCTTCTCTGACCTATAGACTGTGGTTTCCTGGCCTCCATTTCTCTCTAAAGCACAACAGGCCACACTCTGCTGCTATGCAGAGCCTTTAACGGCACCCACTTGGCTTGGAATGAAGCTCCTTCATTGGAGGGGTCTGAGGGGACTGGAGGGGTCTGAGGGGCTCTGTGACACTGCTACTTCTCCATACATCACCCCCATGTCCACTTCATGGCCTTTGCACCTATTCTCTCTGCCTGGAACTCTTATTCCAGAGACCCCCATGGTGGCTCACCCTTCACGCCAAGTCTCTGCTCAGATGTCACCTGCCCACTGGTGCCTCTCTACTACTCTCTCTCCTGACCTCACAGACTCACCCATCCATTAACTGTGCTCGTCTCTGCTGGAAGCTTGCTCTGTAGATGAGAACTTTGGTCTGCCCTGCCCNCTACTCTAGATCCAGTTTCTAGAATGAAGCCATGTACACGTACACGTGGAGCCTGAATACATTTCTGTTGCTGATGTTTCATTTGGTTGGTTTTTGGAATCAAGGTCTCCTGTATCCCAGGCTAGCCTCAAACTCACTGTAGAAGAGTGTGACCTTGAACTTGTGAGCCTCCTGCCTCCACCTCCCAAGTGCCGCGATGGCAGGTGTGTGCTATAGGCCTGGTTCTACAGATCTCTGTTGAAACACCTAGTGAAGCTTTGTCACCTACTGGGGGCAGGCCCAAAGCTCCTTTCACTGTCCCACCATACCCCGAGGAAGGAACAGCATAGCTATTGTAATGGGTGGGTAAACTGAGGCACTGCAGGGTGTGGTGACTGACTTGCTAGAAAATGAAAGCCACCTCATATCCAGGCAGGCCCCACCGCTGGTGTCCAGAGCTGTTGACTCATACAGCCTCCTGCTGTATGTCATGACTCAGAGTCCTCCAGGCCCCTCTGCTGGGAGGACCTNTNCCCACTCCTAGCCCTTCTAGAGGCCATTCCCTGGAATCTGGCTCTCAAGTGCCTGGCCAACGTCCTACTCTGTGGACAGAGGTCATTTCCACAGGGGGCTCTGAGGACACTTTGGAGCACCCTGTCCTTCTGGCCCATAAATATGTTATCAGGCATGCGTAGGGCCAACTGCTGATTAAGCCCTGGCCTGCCCCTGCCAGCTTTTGCCTGCAGGANAGTTAATAGCTCTGAGGACAACTAAAAATAAGTTGCCAGTCNATGGAGAGGAATCACCCAGGGACATCATCAGCCTGTCCGACAGTCACTGCCAAGTGGGGCCTAGAGAAGGCAAGGGACTGGGCAGGGTGAGAACAGTGACCAGGCCTCAGACTCACAGCGTCCAAACCACTGCTCCTTTTTCCCATGTCAACATTTGCTCCATTTCTAACATCACTGATGCCACCTTAGTTCTCCACATCTATCTGATTCTCCAATATCTCAGTGGCCAGCATAGCCTCCTTAATGGTGACCTGTTCCTGTCTATAAGGGGAACCTTAAGATCTCAGAAATCAAGGTTGGAGGGATGGCTCAGAGGTTAAGAGCATTCACTGTTCCTTCAGAGGACCTGGGTTCAATTCCCAGCACCCATATGGTAGCTCATAACCATCTATAACTCCAGTTCCATGGGATCTGCCACCCTCTACTGGCCTCCTAGGCACCAGACACACAGGTGGTACACACACACACACACACACACACACACACACACACACACACTCTTAAATAAATCTTCAAAATAAATATTCTCTTTAAAAAAAGAAAATCTTGGAAGTCTCGCTTGGCCCCCACCTCTCCCAGAGGAGCTCATGCTCTTCCTTTTGTGTGCTTACTCACCTGGCTTCAGCCACACTCAACTCCATGCTGTTGCCCCTGGCAGGCTCCAACACTCTGCACTTGCTGTCTCCCCTGCCTGAAATATTTCCAAATTCCCAGATCTCTGAGACTAGCTTTCTTGACATCTAGAAACAGCTCAAACATCTCTACTGGAGAGGCCTCCCTAAGCCTCCAGCTGTGACACCCAGGACAGTCGCAGCCCTGCTTCCTACCACACATTCTCCTCCCTGACCACTGAGCATGTTTCCTGGATCTCAGCTCCCTGCCCCAGCCCAGCTGAAATGCAAGCGTTCCCAGAAGGTTCTGCCGAAAGTACTCAAAGGAGCTTTTCAGGATTCTCAGAATCTCTGGTCTGCACACTTCAAAAACAAAACCAAACAAAAATGCCAAGGTCGTGGAAAACAGTGAAAAGAAGAACACGGGAAGAATGGAAACTGAAGAGGCAGAATGGCTTGGTGCCACGTAGGATGCTGATGCAGAGGCCTGGACCAGGATGAGCTAAGTGGCTGCAATGGCTCTTCTCAATTGTCAGTTTGAGATGTAAAATCGCCAGGGAGAAGGCCTCTGGCATACATGCCTGTGAGGATAATCCTGCTTAATGGAGGGAGGAACCACTCCCTGGGAGCTGCACTCCTGGGCTGGGTCCTGCCCTGTGTCAGGGGACANAGGAGCTGAGCATGATGTTCCCTCTTTGCTTTTTGACTATAAGTGCACTGTGACTAGATGTCAAGCGCCTGCCACTGTGACTTTCCCACAGTGATGGACTGGGACCTGGAACTGTGATTAAAACACATCCTCCCTTCCTGAAATGGCTTTTGTTGGAGTATCTCATCACAGCAACGGGAAAGTAAGGAAGACAGAGGCATCACTGGGTTGACCGTAAGACACGGTTAGACTACAATCATGGGGCTGGGCTAAGCCTCCTAGTTTGGCATCAGGCTGTGGTCATGTGGGAGGAGGTTCTGAACCAGGNTCTCTGCAACTTAGCCATAAATGGGACAAAATCACAGCAGGAGAGAAGGAAAGGAAGGATCTGAGGTGTGAGGGGCTGGAGAACCAAGGCAGTGTGTCCAGGAGTTCATTAAACTACGTCTGAACTTTCCAGTATGCACAAGGCCTCATCCACCCCAGCACATTATAAACCAGGCATGATGGCACAGATCTATAATCCTAGCATTCAGGAGGTGGAGGAAGGAGGATCATGTGTTCAAGGTCATCCTTGGCTACATAGCAAGTCTGAGGCCAGCCTGGGCTACATGAGACCTACTTTTCCATCAGTCTGCCATTTTCCCATACGTTAAATAAGCAATGCCTATTGTATGGACCGCCTGGTTACAAAGCTGCTGGATAGGACAAAGAGTGAGGGGTGGGGGCAGCCAGCAGGCTGAGTGCTCACACCCTCATCTGCTCACACCAGCNCACACACATGAATTCCATACCTACACACCCCTGCCCACCTGTGTGGCCCAGAGCTGCAGCACCAGTGCCCGGGCCTGCATTTCCTCCGACACTCCCATCTCCTCCAGGTGCCTCATATAACTCTCCAGCCAGCCGCTCCGGTCAGCCCTGGTGGCCAGTTGGGCTGGGGACAGCAGCTTCCACAGGNGGCCTTTGACACTGCATGCACGGTCTTTATCACCTGCAGGGACAGAGCACAGAAGGGAAAGATTTTAGAGTCACCTCCAGGCCAGGGCCACCCAGCCTCAGCTTTTCACAAAGCCACAAGTATTCTGGGTGTCACTGGTGGGAAAGCTTAGCATGGAGCTCTGTGAGAGTCCCCTTGCCTGGAACCCATGTCGCTTAGCAGGACAGAACTCTCCATTGCAAAAACCAAATCAAGACTTGATAAATGTGTGTGGCACTATGGGGACCACACTCCAGGCAACAGTCTCCCTCCTTGGGACCTAGCCCAGAGCAAGGCCAGACCATGCACACAAGACCAGAGGCTCAGCATACCAGAAACAGCCACACTGGCCATTGGTGGGAACACAGATCTGGGGTCTCCACTCAACTTCCTCTAGAGCAGAAAGGTAAGGTCAGTGAAGGAAGAGACCCTGAGGAGGCCATGTAGACCTGAAGAACAGGGAGACCTCCAGGCCGATACAACACACCCTCCTGCCTGGCAGAACAAGTAGCTCCACCCAGGCAGAGTTGGTGCTTTCTACAGAAGCCAATGATGATCCAGGTGCTCTTGTAGAAACTCGTATGTGTCTGTCTGTCTGTCTACAGTTCCTGGTGCTGGGGATGGAACTCGGGCCTTCTCACATATGAGCTGCACCCTAGTCTCCTTCTCACATTTGTAACACTGGCATTGAAGCCGGCAAAGGCCATAAAAGCACCTTAGAATATCTGCAGCTCAGCCTTGCCTCAAGGACACCAGCCTGGACAGGAAGCAGGTATAGGAGAGGACCTCTGTCTACAGAGGTGACCCACAGGGCAGTGTGCTTGAAACGAAGTCAGGCACTGAGAGTCTACATGGAACACTGCTGGCATGTGGTCTGTGAGCTACAAGGCAAGCCTGGGTTGTTGACGTGAATGCTGTACAGTGAGCTGTCTATTACATTCCCCAGTGACACCACAGTGGTTGTCCATCTGTAGCAGGGTGACATTGCCTGACAATGCTTTTCTAGGAACTAGTCTCATCTTTATACCCCATCATAGCATACACACAAACATGAGGTTCACTGGTCTCCAAAGTTACCCCTGGAGAAACTGAGTGCCACCTGGGGTTGCTAGAAGCTCTCTTACTGTATGTCAGGTGACCTGCCCAACAGACTGAGACCTGGCAGCCTCAAGTCCCAGGAGCTTGTGTGGATGGAACGTCCGGCTAACCATTGGCTTACAAGTGTGCATGTGTTGAGGGGGGCATGCATGCATAGGCTTACAAGTATGCATGTATATATGGAAGTTAAAGCTCAGTATCAGTAACTCTTTAGCGTCTTTCAGAGACAGTGTGTAACTGTCACTGAACCTGGAGCTTGTGGATTTGGTATACTGGCTGGCCAGCGAGTCCCAGGGGATCCCACCGAAAAAAGATGCCAATTGACTTCAAAAATAGTAAACCTGCCTGGAGAGATGGTTCAGCCATTAAGAGCACTGACTACTCTTCCAGAGGACCAGGGTTCAATTCCCAGCACCCACATGGTTGCTCACAACTGTCTGTAATTCCAAGGGACCCAACACCCTGACACAGACATACAGCCAGGCAAAACACCAATGCATATAAAATAAAATTAATAAATAAATTATTTTTAAAAATGGGCTGGAGAGATGGCTCAGAGGTTAAGAGCACTGACTGCCCTTTCAGAGGTCCTGAGTTCAATTCCCAGCAACCACATGGTGGCTCACAACCATCTGTAATGAGATCTGGCGCCCTCTTCTGTATACATAATAAATAAATCTTTTAAAAAAAAGTATAAAAAAAATAGTAAACCCAGTGCTGGGACTAAAGGTGTGCTGTCACACCCCACTTTTACGTGGGCCCTGGGACCGGAACTCAGGTCCTCATGCCTGTGCAGTCAGCACTCTGTGGACTGAGCCATCTCCCATTGTTTACTGTTTTTGAAGTTGGTTGGTAACATTTTCAGACAATGGGCTTAACTTCTCCGTACCATTTCGGGTGGTGCAACATTTCAGATTTAAAGCAGCAAGCCTACGGGCTCATCTGAAGCACAAAACTTTCTGTTTCCCACTGTATGGGGTTCTGGAGAGCTCCTCATGTCCTGGGAGCCCAGACTCCAGCCAGGCTGACTGTGAATCCCGGGAGAGATCAACATGGGGGATTTTAAAAAGTCACCAAGGGACACAAGAGGGTGACATCACCTCCAGCAATGCTTCAGATGTCCTAAAAGCCACCTGACAAGATAGTCAGAAAAGAGGCAAAGGGCGGCAGTCTGTGTGTGTGTGTGTGTGTGTGTGTGTGTGTGTGTGTGTGTGTGTATGTGTGTGTATACACATGTACACATGTGTATTCTGGTGCACTCACATCTGTGTGGATGTGTGCATGTGGAGACCAGAGACTGATGTTGGGAGCCTTTCTCTAGAGCAGTGGTTCTCAACCTTCCTAATGCTGTGACCCTTTAATACCGTTCCTCCAGTTGTGCTGACCACCAACAATAAAATAATTTTCATTGCTACTTCATAACTGTAATTTTGCTACTGTTATGAATCGTAATGTAAATACCTGTGTTTTCTGACGGTCTTAGGTGACCCCTGTGAAAGGGTCATTTGACCCAAAGGGGTTGTGACCCACAGGTTGAGAACCACTTTTCTACTGCCTTCCACCTTTTTTTCTTTGAGACAGGGTCTCTCGCTAAACTTACAACTTGTCCTTCTAGCCACACTGGCTGGCCAGTGAACCCCAAAGGATCCCAGTGGATCCCCCCACTACCCAGTGCTGGGGTTACAGGCAGAGCCACCACACTCAATCTTTACTTAGGTGACAGGGTTCCAAATCATGTCCTCATGCTCTGATATCAAGCACTTTACCCACAAGCCATTTTTCCAGCTCTGGACTTTTATAACAACTAAAAAGCACGTCAGGATGGTTGGCCCCATCCGTTCCTGTGCCCAGAACAGTTCTGAAGACACAGAAGGTGACCCAGAGATGGGAGATGCAGAAGCCTAAGTTATGGGTCTGACTGAGGCCTGAACCATTTCTGGGACTCAGTCACTTCCTTATCCACAGAGAGAAGCCATCAGCCTTGTAGCTCAAGTGTCCTCCCTGGACACCACAGCTCAGAGATGGTCCAGCGGAGATAAGCTAGGAGTGCCTGGTGTGTTACCTCAGGGCCTTTAGAATTTTGATCATATCATGATTCTTTCTGTGAATGACTCTTCTTGAGTGTGGTGGCCCACATTTGCACTCATTAGGCAGAGGCAAGAGGATCACTAGTTTGAAGCCAGCCTGGGCAACATAGTGAGTTCCCAGCTATCCTGGCCTACACTGCAAGATTATCTCTCAAGCCCCTCCCCCTGCTATCAGAAGCCCTTTTTCATAAAAAAAATTCAAATAAAACACACACACCCTTATTTGTTACTGCACAAGACTCTCGAGACTAGAGGCCCTGGAGGGTCAACTTCCCTTTTACACGTATGATTTTGTCAACATGAATACATTTATATTTGAAATATACTTGAAAAGATGAACTCCACATATATACAGGGAACACTGAGAGAAAGCAAACCAGGTGTGGGTGCACACTTGTGATCTCAGCACTCAGGAGTGGAGGCAGGAGGATTGGAAGTTCAAAGTCATCCTTGGCTACCTGGTGAGTTTGAGGCCAACCTACAAGAGATTCTGACCAAGTATATATGTGTATATATATATACAAATATATATATTTGTGTGTGTGTGTGTGTGTATGTATGTATATTTTTTTAAAGGAGGAGGAAGAGGGGGAGGAAGCAGCGACCTAAGAGTTCACTCTGGATGTGCTGTAGAAATTCATTCTCTCTGCCTCATCTAAATCCTTGCAGGCAGAAATCCATATACATCACTGCCCCATCTGGATCGAGGTGGAAGGTTCTGGCCAACATTCTGCACCTTGGTCAGCAACCATCATGGGTTTCATCCCCTTTTATTTCACAGATGTGGGGTCTGCTCTCATATGATGCCTCTGCTCTAGCTCAGGTGAGTTCTAGCTCCTGCTGTCACAGGCAATGTGGCCATGAGTCTCTTTCTCTGCCACCATATGTATGTATTTCTGGAGGATCACTTCCTGGGAGAGAGCACAGGAGAAAAAGATCTACAATTGATAATTTGGTGGGCTTTGCCCAGCTGGTCTTCGGTGCACTCCACTCACATAGTCCGTGAACTACTTGGTTCCACCTGAGGGCATATGTGTCCAACACTGCCACCTGCTGCTCACACTGGGAAACATAGACTTTCATGGATTTGTCCAGTGCCATCACTAGACATTCCCATGGGAGGGACAATGAAGAAACGCCAAGGTTTTCTGGAAAAGCAACTGGTGCCGGGATGGGACACATGTTTAACACACCGGATTTTGCAATCAGACAAAGGGTGCATGTTGCCTACTTTGCTACCCACCCGCTGCATTGAGTGACAAGTGCTTTCATCTGTGTGAGCCTCGGTTTTTCTATCTGCAAAGGGAGTTCTGTGACGTCAGCCCCCAGGGACTTCGTGGAGATGATGAATAATCTCTATAAAGACGATTGTGTGGACGGCTCACAGAAAAGGCATGCAGAGGCCGGAGAAGCCAGACGATGCCTCAGCATGGTAGGCGGGAAAATGAGCAGGGCGGTGATGCCCTTCTCTGCCCTCCAGATTGGCAAGACGTTAAAGACTTATGACTGCATTCTGACAGATGCTGTGACGCTATGCAAGTGACAACAGAAAGCCACCAGCATCTACCCAGCGGACTGGCAAACCAACAGAAAAACAGGTGGTGGCCCTACGGTATGGTGGATGCCTCATCTTCAGGGGAGGTGTGTGAATTGCTCCATGCCTGTGCACACTCGTAATCCTGGCTCTTAGGAGGCTGAGGTAGGAAGATTCTAAATTTAGGACCAGCCTTGTCTACAGAGAGACCCTGTTTCAAAAAAGCAAAATGAAGCAGAAAGGAAACATTAAAAATACAAAGATATGCCATGTGGTCATGGTACACGCCTTTAATCCCAGCACTCGGGAGGCAGAAACAGGTGGATCTCTGTGTGTTCGAGGCCAGCCTGGTCTACAGAGTAAGTTCCAGGATAGTCAGGGCCATGCAGAGAAACCCTGTCCTGAAAAACAAACAAACTAAGCTGTATTTCATATGTGACCACACTCAGCCTGGTTGATGTTCAGAACAAAAGTCCTCAGCAAACAGTGCTGCTACGACCTCGGCCAACCCTAACTGCCACCTTCTAAGATGGTGTCATCCTTCCCATCTGACACAGTGAGACCATAGAAACATGGAGAGATGGAGTCCAGAGTCTGTCTTCTCCCCTCCTTTCTGCTGTGCTGTGCCACCAGAGCAGGGGACAGAGAGAAGTGGCTAGCTCAAAGCCGCCAGCAGAGCAGAGATTCCGGAACACATGGCTGTTCCTGGCCTCCTCATGGCTCCCATCAAATGTGCACTTGGCTTGGTCTCCTCCAGAGCTCTGAATCCAAATGGACCACCACGGTCTGGATATGAAACATGTCCCCAACAAGCTCATGTACTGAAGGTTTGGTCCCCAGCTGGTGGCATTATGGAGAGAGAGCTGGACTGTGAGGACACTAGCCTCATGGGTAGGTTAATGCCCAGAGGAGTTCACAGCTAGAAAGGGCTAGTGGGAGTGGGGACCTGGAGACAGCAGGTCATGGGGGTGTGCCTTTTCCCCCAGACCCACCCTCCAGCTTTCTCCAACTTCCTGGCTGCCATGAGGCAAGCAACCTCCTCTGCTGAGTGCTCCTGCCCCATCAAGTTCAGCCACACCACACAGGCTAACAGCAATGCAGCCAGGTGGCTGTGGACTGAAACCTTTGAAATCCACAGACAAAATGCACCCTTCCATCTTTAAAGTGTTTTCCTTGGATACTTTATCACAGCAGAGTTCTCATTGCTTCTTTTATGTTAGTTAGTAAGTTAGCTAGNTAGTTAGTTAGTTAGTTAGTTGTTAGTTTAAATTTTGGTTGTTTGAGACAGTGTCTGACTATATAGCCTTGCCTGTCCTAGAGCTTGCTATGTAGACCAAGCTGGCCTCGAACTCACAGAGAACTGCTTGCCTCTGCCTTCCGAGTGCTAGGAGGAAAGGCGTGTGCCACCATGCCTGGCTCTTATTTCTTCTTGAGGGAAATACCATCCGGTCTGTGCATGGGGCCTGTGGTGGTTTGAAAATGGTCCCCAAAGGAAGTGGTACTATTAGGAAGTGTGGCCTTGTTGGAGTAGATGTGGTCTTGTTGGAGGAAGTGTGTCATTGTGGAGATGGGTTAGAGGTCTCATATATGCTGAAGCCACACCCAGTGAGACAGACCACTTCCTGTTACCTGTGAGTCAAGATGTAGGACTCTCAGCTCCTTCTCTAGCACCATGTCTGCCTGCATGCTACCATGTCACACCATAATGATAATGGACTAAACCTCTGAAAATGTAAGCCACCCTAATGTTTCTCCTTCATAAGAGTTTCTGTGGTCTTGGTGTCTCTTCACAGCAATAGAAACTCTAAGACAGGGCCCACTACCCATTTCTGATGTGACTTCATGGTGCTTACCCACTGACAAGGAGCCTCGAGCCAGTTTGGGGAGCAGCAGATCCAGCTGGCGGAAGGTGTGGAAGACATCAGCTGAGTGGACACGGTCCTGGGCTTGGCTTTCATGGGTGCGTGGTGAGGCCTCCACTCCATACAGGGTCAGGTAGCCGGCTCTTGGGGTGACAGTGACAAGTCAGGTTCCTGTCTTTAGTTCCTGCCTTGCCTCAGGTTCCTGTCTTTAGTTTCTGCCCTGCCTCAGGTTCCTGTCTTTAGTTCCTGCCCTGACTACCTCAGTGTTGGGCTGTGACCTGGAAATATAAGATGAAATAAACTCTTTCTTCCCCAAGTTACTTCAAGTCAGAATGTTTTACCACAGCAGCAGAATGAAACAGACCACCACCCCACCTTCCTGAGCTCCTCTGGTCATGGATCTCCCAAAAGAGGATTTTCCAAGCAGGAAACCGGAATGAGGTAGGGTGAGACAGAGAACCATGCCTAGTTTCCACCCTGTACCTCACCCACACAGTGTGTGCAGCAGTAGGCTCGCAATGAATGTTGGGTCGGGGAGGGGGTGCAGGTAGATAGGTTGATGGAGGAATAAGTGAGTGAGTGGGTGGATACAGACGGATGAGTGGGTGGATGGATGTGGATGGGGAAGTGGATACATGGGTAGATGGATAGTGAGTAGGAAGGTGAATACATGGATGGATAGGTGAATGGGTGAATGTATGGATGGATGTGGGTAGATGGTGGATAGGATGACTAGAAAGATGGGTAGATAAATAGAACACACTCCTGAGGACTCTGGTGATGGGTTATCACAAGTCTGTCTGACAAGAGCCATCCAGGCCTCCATTACATCCCCTGTGTGCACCCTACTTCCCTTTCCAGCCCAGCCTAGTATCTGTGTCCCTGGAGACAAGCCCTTAGGGCAGGGGACTCACATNTGCTCTTTCCTCTGGGCCAACAAGAAGCCCACTTCTGGTCAGAGGTCAAGCTCAACCTTCCCCATACCTCAGCCTCAGCCCAGAAGTTTCTCTCCCTCCCCTCNTCTGACTATACTCTGGGTAGGTGTGGGGAAGGCATAGCCCAGAAAGTAAGCCAGCTCCCCTACAAGCTAAGTGAATCTAGAAGGCCACTAGGTGGCGCTCGGGGCCATAAACAGTCAGAGACAAGGTTCAGCTGTCTCTAAATCAGCTCTCCGTCCTGAAGGACAGGGAGCCCCAGCACAAAGGCCAATGCAGCCCTTCTATGTGTGCAAACTCTCAAACTGAGAAGGGAGAAGTGTCCCACTAAAGGTGTGGCTGACAGCAGCCACCTATGACCCCGACAGGGACTCTAGGTGAGTCCCCAGGTCTCAGTTTCCCCATCTAACAAGTGAGGTCTGCAAATTACCACCTTATGGAGCATGAAGGGAGTTTACCCATCTCGTCTACCCAGACTTGATGTCACCTGTGTGCACACATGTACATGTGTCAACAAACAGCTGCCTTTTATCAGAAATGCACACACCTTGCTCTGAACTTCTGGGGATAATTAAAATGTCTTTTTTTTTTTTAATGGTGCTACCAACCACTGAGATACACAGTCCCTCAACCCTTCCCACCTGTTAAAAGCCTTCAGTAGGCCCTATCAACTTGTTCTTGCCCTCTCTCAGTTACAGGATACCACTGCGACCCACCTAGGAGACTACACACGTCCTAGTGGGTCCCTCTGCCTGGTTCTCACCTACAGATGTCCCCTACATAGGAGCATAAAGCTTATAAATGAGATTGCATCAGGGACCCCTTTGTAAGTCCCTAAAGGATCGCCGCCACCATCTGGCTGAGCTCACATTCCAAAATCTTCCTTCTGGCTGTGAGACTGGCTTCTGCAGACATCTCCACCTGTTCTTCCCTCTGCCACTCGTCCTCCTTGCTCTAGCCACTTCACTTTGCACTGGCCCCTTCGCCCAGCTTCTTCCCACCTCAGGACCTTTGCACTCACTGTTTCCTCACCAGGGTCTTGGTACAGCAGGCGCCCCTCTGCCCCACAGTTAGACCTCATCATTGAGGCTGAAAGCACCCGAAAGCACCCTCAGGTGTCCTATCCTTGGATCTATGCCTTGTCAGGCATAAGGAACCCATTTGCTGTGTCCCCTGCTGTGTCCCATGGGACCATAGAGGACCCAGCACAGCTAAAGGAGTTGTACTTGGCTGCACTGTTTTTACTACAATCATGAGGTCTGGCCTCAGGACAAGCTCCCTAGGTCCCCCAAGCATCCTCTCTGCTAGCCTCTGAGAGCCAGAGTCTAAACCCAAGCACAGATGCTCTGTGAAGTCCAACTAGGCGACTCCTGCTCCAGGGGATGCTGGGGGCCCTTTGGCAGCTAGCATCCGCTTTACAGCTCAAGTTGTCTGAGGTGAATTTGGGGTCTCACCTGAACCACCTCCCTCTTACATTTTCTGCTTTGAGCATCTCCCATGGTGTCCTCGCCCACAGGATACCCCCAGTTCCCTTGGCCATGACAAAGCTGTGGGCTCACCTGAGCAGGGAGCTGTAGGAGAAATCGAGGAGGCCTGTCTCGTGCCAGCCACTGGCTGCCTCTGTGGAGTCACCCAGCAGGACTGTGCGGAGGTTGGTGTACATGGCTTCCGTGAGTGCCTGCAGATCTCTGTGCATCAGCATGCTGAGACCAGTGACAGAAGTTAGTCACTCGCCACTTAATGTACTCAGAAAAAAGACTGTGTGCATGCCAAAGGAATGACAGTTACCACCGAGACACTGTTTTACAGTAGAGAAACTGAGGCATGAAGGACAGCACCGGGACAAGGCCACACAGCCAGTGAATGGCACAACTGCGGATAAACCCTAGTCTGCTCCACTCCACATTATGAGCTCTTAGCCAGGGCAGTCTGTCCTTGCCTGTGCACAAACTTGGACAAGGGATCTGTGGGTTTCCCACAGGCTTCTGGACAAGGAGGGCCTAGGAAGCCAGCTCCTCCTCTGACCTGGTCTCCTCATGTGGACCTGAGTGACACAGTCTAAGGGAGCATGTGACAAGAGTGAGGGGGGTATTAGGCCTCCTTCCTGCTGAGCAGAGCCTGGGGAGCTGCTGCCCAAAGCCAAGGGTGAGAGTGGTCTCTATAATGTAAGGTTCCATCTAAGCCACAATTGGCAGCAAGTGACTGGAGTGACTAGGGGGTGGTGCTCCCTTTGGAACCTAGTGGTGGTGACAAGAACCAGCAGGTGTGGACCAGACAGGGATTTCAGTTGCATTTGTTCTCAACTGTCTCTCCTGGACGGTGGCTTCAGGGCTGTGCGGCTAGTTTTATGTCACAGTTTTACTTGACACAGGTTAGAGTTATTTGGGAGGAGGGAGCCTCAATTGAGAAAATGCCTTCATAAGATCTGACTGTAGGCAAGCCTGTAGGACATTTTCTTAATTAATGATTGATGAGGGAGGGCCCAGCCCACTGTGGGTGGTGCCATTCCTGGGCTGGTGGTCCTGGGTTCTATAAGAAAGCAGGCTGAGCAAGCCATTGGGAGCAAGCCAGTGAGCAGCACCCCTCCATGGCCTCTGCATCAGCTCCTGTCTCCAAGCTCCTGCCTTGTTTAACTTCCTGTCCTGACCTCCCTCAGTGACGAACTACGATGTGGAGACTATAATGTGTAAGTGTAAGCCAAAAAAACCCCTTCCTCCCCAAACTGCTTTGGTCATGATGTTTCATCACAGCAATAGTAACCCTGACAGGGGCCAAGCACAACCCACATGAGATGTGGGGTTAAAGGTCCAGCCCAGTCCTGCCCACATGCCCATCTCTGTACTCACGGCTTCATCCTGGCCTTCTCCTCGCTGGGGTTGAAGTTTGGAAGCTGCAGATCAAAAATCCTCTCCATGAGGAAGATGGCATAGGGGTGGAAGTCCAGCCGTGTACGCTGCTCCCATACCACCGTGTCATAGGAGTGTGGGTCCAGGAGGACAGTGACATACCTGCCTCCCACCAGCACCTGTTGGAGGAGTGGGTGAATGGGAATTATGGCAGCACTCTGCAGTCAGGCATCTGTGGGCAAGCACCGGGCAGCAGCACTCTGGCTTGTCCCGCCAATCCTGTGAGCTAGGGACTGCCACTAACCCATCTAGGCTGGAAGAAGGGACACCATGCCCAAGATCTCCATGCTGAAAAGTAGCAGAGCTAAGACCAGCCAAAGCCTTCTAAAAGCAAAGATTGTAGCCAGGCNCATAATCGCAGCTACTCAAGAGGCTGAGGCAGGAAGATCCTAAGTTCAAGGGCTGATTGGATTAGGGTGAGTTCGAGGCCAACCCAGGTAACTCCAAATGAGGAGGGAGAAGGAGGCTGTGGTATGAAAATGAAAAATGGTATGGTATTTGCCTAGCATGCATGAGGTCCTGAGTTCAACCCCCCAGTACCACAGAAAGGGAAAGGGTAAGTGGATAGATGGACATTGCTGGGTAAATGCCAGCAGACTAACTGGAGATGAGTGGGTGGGTGGGTGGCTAGTGAGTGGATGAATGGAAGGATGGGTAGGTGAATGGGTAAGTGCTAGTGGTGACTGTAGATGAATTGGGTCGATAGATAGATGATAGATAGATAGATAGATAGATAGATAGATAGATAGATAGATAGGTGGGTGGGTGGAGGGGGGCGGGTGGGCGGATGGATGGACGGACGGACAGACAGACAGACAGACAGATAGATAGAGGAAAGAGAAATAAACTGAAGAAAAACAGATAGGTAGGTGAAAATAGGAAAGCAAGAGGAAGGAAAGAAGGGGTATTAGGTGGAGAGTGTCAGGACAGTGGGGGAACAGGACAGATCGATGAATCNGTTAGGTTGATGGCTGCATGTTAGAATGTTGGTGACATGGGTGACAAGATGCTAAGTAGATCAAATAAAAGCCTAAAGGATGAATACTGGAGGACCAAGAGCTGGAAGAATTTGAGAATGAGGGGTGTTTGAAGGTGCGGAAAAGACAGATGATGATGAATGAGTGGGTAGGTGAATGGGTGGGTGGGTGTATGCATAGATGGGTGGATGGGTGAGTGCTGGGTAGGTGAATGGGTGGATGAGTAGGTGGGTAGGTAGGTGGGTAGGTAGGTAGGTGGATGAGATGGATGAAATGCAAAAGTACAGTGCAGAGAGTAGACCAGAGTCAGGTGCTGAATGGATAGATGGTGAGCACTGGGTGAGCTGTGGTTGATGGAGAGAAAGGTGGGGAGATGAATGGAGGGAAGTCAGTGGAAATGGAATCTAGAGGTGGACGCTGGGTGGGTGTTCGTGAATGAGTGGAAGAATGCTGGGAGAATTTTGGTAGGTAAGCAGAGGCTGGAGAGCAGTTAAGAGCACTGGCTGCTCTTCCAGAGGACCTGAGTTCAAATCCCAGAACCCACACGGTGGCTCACAACCATCTGTTAAGTCCAGCTCCAAAGGATCTGACACTTTCTTCTGGCCTTTGCAGTCACCCAAACAGATGTCATGAACACACACACACACACACACACACACACACACACACAGTTGTATACATAAATAAAAGTTAATCTTAAAAAGACTAGATAGATAGATAGATAGATAGATAGATAGATAGATAGATAGATAGATGATAGATGATAGACAGACATATTGGGTGAGAATACAGAGGGATGGATAAATGGATGGGTGGGATCTGGTTGCATTGAGAAGCACCTTAAATGGAAGCCCATTCCTGGGTGTGCCTGTGAGGACGGTTCTAGACAGCCTTAGAGCACAGCACTCTGCTGATGACTGATAAATGGTATGTACACTTGGACAGACAGACAGTCAGCCTCCCCAATGGGTGATAGATGGATGGGTCAGTGTAGGAGTGGGTGGCCCCAGTGATGAGCCTGCCACTCAGCCCTTCCCTCCTAGAGATACTCACAGTAAATATATCACCATGCTTCTCCTTCATCCTGGTAAGGAAGCTGGCAGCATCTCTCCCAAACTCCAAGGCATGGCCCAGCCACGGGATGCTGCCCAGGTCCAAGGGAGGCTCTCCCGGTCGCCTGCAGAAACCACAGCACTTAGCACCGTGTGATAAAGCAAGGGAGGGGACAGAGAGTCGAGGCCATGGTGACATCAAAGGAGGCACTCAACAGACAGCTGGAGGTTTCCTTCTGGGAGAAAAGCTTTCCAGCAAGAGGAACAACATGAGCAAAGGCCCTGGGGTTAGTGCTATTGGCTCAAAGAACAGTATGGGNGCAGGAGTGGGTGAGTCAACAGAGTAAGGACAAGTATATGTAGCTGTAGCCAGAGCCAGAGAGGTTCTGGGTGAGACCCTATGATCATGTGGGTAGTAGGACTGTGGCTTTGTCTCTGACTGAGGTGGGGTTCCTGAGTGGGTCTGTGCCGAGGATGACCTGTGTGGTGAAGTTCTGTAGATGTGGCTCAGTGGTGCAGTGTATGCCAATCATTCACGAAGCTGTAGATTCGATCCCCAACANTGCAGATAAATATATATTTAAAAATGAGCCAGACCTGGTGGCCAGGCCTGGAATTCCAGCATTCAAGAAACTGAGACAGGAGAATCATGAGTTTGAGACCAGCTTTGATGAAGACTCTGTTTCAAAAAACCAGTAACTATTAAAATGTCCAAAGGGTTTGAATGGGATGTTCCCC
>LZPO01096790.1:166260-187051 GCA_001675575.1 Neotoma lepida
AGAGATAAATAAATAAAATTTGTCTAAAAAGAAAGCTCTCACAACAACCAAAGAGTCCATGGACAAATACATGGACAGAAAGGCTAAGAAGCGCACAAGTGACCTGGATGGAAGCATGAACAGATGTCACATCTAACATCTGGTGTGAAAAAAAGAAACTCTGGAAAACACAGATCTGATGCAGAGAGAGCAGACAGCTAACAACAGCCAGCTATGCCTTACAGGAATGGCTTTTGAATCTTCCTTCCCTCCTTTTGGGGCAGATAAGCAAACACATAGTTTTAACTTTCACCTGGAAAAGTGCCTGGAATGAGCTGACTGTTGGAAAACTCAACTCACACGTTGTTTAAAATGTAAGGTTCTCAGTGTTTCTGGGATTTTAAGGCGCTGTAATGTAAACACACACCAGAGCTGCCCTGTAATACCAGAGCTGGAGTCTGTGTAAGGGAGCAACTGTTGAAACATCAGGGGATGTTGGGTTAGACAACTCTAAAGCACTAGTGGTGCAGAGAGACCCTGGAAGTTAACTAAGAAAACTAATGGACTTCCACAGTCTGAAATTCAGCTACCAGCCTTGGACCAGGGCTGGCTTTTAAATGAAACAAAGTTCCCACAAGAATGTCGGATGTGAGCCCTGAGCGGCTAGAGCAGTAGCCAGAGGGAAGTGCGGTAACTCTTGCCACTTCTCTGAAACTTCAGACCAGTCTGAAATAGTGTGTATGTGTCTGGGTTTTCTTTGTTTTGTTTTTTGCTTTTTTCTGGAAAGTTCCTCCCAAACTGAGCAACAGGAAAGGCCTGGAGAAGGGAGGAGAGTCAGGATGAGAGGGTACTTGGTTTAAGTCAAATATATTCTGGTCCTGTGCAATTCAAATTAACTTTAAAATACCTTACATAAAGACCTACTGCCAGCTGAAGTCCCCAGAATGAAGAGAAGTTTTTAGTTTTTCTTCAAAATGGCAGAGTCTCTAAGGACACTACACTTTTTAAGGACCATGAATCTGGTTCGACCTTACCCAGTCTGTGGGACTGGTGGACCTCAGTTTCTCCTCTGGTGGGTATGCTGTGGATCATGGGAAGTCATCCATAGGTGGGAATTCCTCAGAATCAGTGTGTCCCTAGCTGGGCCTCGAGTCCAGCCTCAGCATTCCCACCCGGGATCGAGCCACAACGAGTCTAGAGGTAAGTGTGCGCGGAGCACCGTGGAGGCTGCAGCGTGGGCAATAAATAGCAACTCTGTCCCCGTCGCACACCTCCAACCTTCGGCCTCACCTGGCATCTCTTCCCCACCATAGCGGGTCCCAGGGACACTCACCGAGCGCGCCGGCGGCTTAGCAGCAGCAGCAACAGCAGTAGCGCGACTAGGAGACCGAGCAGAGCGGCCCAGGACATGGCTCGAGGGTGCGCGGCTGCAGGGTGGCAACAGGTCACCGCCACCAACACCCGACCACAGGAGCCCAGTCCAGCCAGCCCCAAAGGCCCCCACTCTAAGGGCCGGGCTGGAAAACGTGGGATGGAGAGGGAGGAGCGGGAAGGGAGGGGTTGCCAGGACTGCTGCTGAGGGGAGGAGAGGGGATTGAGGAGGCGGGCTCCCGGAGGTGATGGGAGGGGGCAGAGAGGAGGAGACTGAACTAGAGCGACTAGGGGAGCCTTCCCGACACTTTCCTGCAAACCACACTTCCCAGCCCATCCCCCGCCTGCCCTGACCTGCGTTTCTGTCCCTGTGGTCTGAGCTGTGGAACTGTCCACCTCGCCGGGAACTAGGGCCACTCAGGACTGCCCCGAGCCCCAAGTCCTGACTGTGGTGGGGATCGCAGCAGGGCCTCAGGATCCTGTGGTCACATTATATTAGGGAGTCAGCCCCTAGCCTGTTTTACAGACACACTCTTGTGTAGGAGGGCTTGACTCCAGGCTTACCCTAGAGGGCAGTTTCTTTCGAAGACCAGTGGTCAGGGCTCTACTTAACTGAGAGCCGCTGACGTGTCTGTCAAGAAGAAAGATTGCAGACTTTCTCCCAGGTTGTCATGAAAAGGGGACCGAGGTAGAACTGGAAGCCTCCCCAGCCCCCCACCTCCCACCCCCAGTCCTGGCACTTGTTCTCCCTGTACCTCTCCATTTGCCCCTACCATCCCCAAAATTGTTACCCCAACTGGCCCTCCGTCTTCCATGCTCTTTTTCTGTGGCCAGTCCTCCCCACAGTATCAGAAGGATCCTACCGGAGCTGAGCCTGCCCACCAGGCCTGCAATTCCCTAGCACTTGGAAGGTGAGGCAGGAGGATCAGCGGTTGAAGGCCAGCTTTGGCTCCATAGTGAGTTGGAAACCGGTCTGAGCTTCGTAAAACCCAGCCACNCGTGCACACACATGGAACACGTGCACACACCCTACCAGAACCTTCCCTGTATGTGCCCAGAGCCCACCCTGGCTCCTTGTTACTCAGAACACAGCCACATCCCTNCCTGGTCCCCCAGGAACAAGCCTATCTGCTGAGCCCACCCTCACTACTAGACCTTGCCCTCTGCTCTGGTCACACTGCCTCAAAGAGCCAAGCTTGTTACCTGACACTCGGTCCAAAGCCCACTACCTAGGTTTCTCTGTATTCCAGGAGAAATCAGGAAAAAGAAATTGACAAAGGAGAATGGATCTATGTATGGCTTGGCCAAACCAGGATAAAACCTAAGCTCTTAGAATTTATAGACACCCATGAGACAGAGGCCAGAAGGTAAGGAGAGGGGTAGATTCAGCTGTCNGAGTTGTGTCAGTCCTTCCCTGNAGTACTTTTCAGGAGGGTAACTAGGGCCACAGGNTGACCCCATTACCTGGGCTCTGGCAGTCTGTTATACATTCACAAGTCAAGCTGACAGCCCCCACCAACACTTTCTTCATCTATTCCCCAGTCTTGACGGATGTGAGATGCCGTGTCATCTATTGGACCAGTGTGAACATTTCTGAGCTATGTTCCTGTTGGAAAGAACTCTGCCAGGAGCTGAATACTTTAAGGAAACAGGCAGCCAAGCAAGCAGGAAGAGTCTTGCTTCTGCCTCAGTTTCCAGCTGCAGCTATGTTGGGAAGGGCTGGCACAAGCCAGCCTGCTCTTTGCTGAGGACTCTGTGGTCCAGGCTGGTTTGGCCTCTCACCCTGTGTCATTTTGGTTTTTAATTTCCTCCCTTGTCTTGGTGCAGTTTCTGAACACACTGCTGCTTAAATACCACTCATTGTGGGGCCTTTTCACTTAGTCTGATCTGATACTACAAGGAGGAGACAGTGGCGGGCATGGACCAGTGCCCAAAGCCTACTTTCTTGATCAAAATTAAGCATCTGAAGAGTCTAGAAGACCTAGTAGAACTTAGGCTGTTTACTTGCAATCTATTCTTACTTCAAAAAAAAATGTGTATATGAGCTGGGTGGTGGTGGCACACGCCTTTAATCCCAGCACTCAGGAGGCAGAGACAGGTGGATCTCTGTGAGTTTGAGGACAGCCTGGGCTACAGAGCAAGTTACAGGACAGGCTCCAAAGCTACACAGAGAAACCCTGTTCCAAAAAACAAAAACAAAAATGTGTGTATGTATGTTCTGTGTATGGGTATGTGCACGTGAGTGCAGTGCCTGTGGAGGCCAGAAGAGGGCATCATATCCATAGGAGCTGGACTTAGAGGCGGTTGTGAGCAACCTTGCATGGATGCTGGGAACTGAACTTGGGTCTCTCAAGAGCAGTATGCTCTCCTAACCCCTGAGCCAGCCTAAATTCTTATGTTTTAAGAACACTGAGTCTTGGGTGAAAAGAATCCTTTTTAGCTCTGCATTCTGCCCTGACCAGAGCTCTGTCTCAAGGCCCACCTAGGCCCCTTCTTTGACAAGTAGTCCAGTAGAAGCTTCTCCATGTTTGTCTCTCTGAGGTCACCTTTAAGTTAGGTTTCCAGTGGTAGCAAGTTGACAGACTAAACTTCCAATCTAGATTAATTTTCGCTGCTGGGATAAAATACTCTGACAAAAAAAAAGGCAGTTGGGGGAGGAGGGGGGTTTACCTCCATTTACAGTTCCAGGCACAGTCTATTATAGTGGAGAAGTCAAGACAGGAACTTGGAACAGCTGGTCACAACATATCCACAGTCAAGAGCAGAGAGTAACAAATTCATACATGCTCACCTGCTTGTTTGTTTGTGCTCAGCTCTATTTCTCCCTTTGTCTTAGTTAGCGTTTTATTGCTGTGAAGAGATGTCATGATGGTGGCAGTTCTTATAAAGGAAAACATTTAATTGGGGCTGGCTTACAGTTAAGAGGTTTAGTCCATTGTCATCATGGCGGGAAGCATGATGGCAATAGGCAGACATGGTACTGGAGAAAGAACTGAGAGTTCTCCATCCAGATTGGCAGACTTCAGGAAGAGAGAGTGAGCCACTGGGCCTGGCTTGAGCTTCTGCAACCTCAAAGCCCACCCCAATGACACACTTCCTCCAACAAAGTCACATGTCCTAATCCTTTAAAATAATGCCACTCCCTATAAGCCAATGGGGGCCATTTTCATTTAAACCACCATATGTAGTTCTTAGATAGTTCAAGATTCCCCTGCCTGGGGAATGAATGGTGCCTGAGTCTTCCCACATCAATTAATTAAGGCAATCTCATAGACTCAGCCACAGGCTAACCCAGGATAAACGCCCTTCATTGAGTCTCCTCCCAGGTTGTAGCAAATTGACACAGTAACCATCGCACCCTGTAATTGACCAGTTTGTGTTTTAGGATTGTAGCCAAGGTATCAACAGATACAAAGTTTCAAAAAGGGCACCAAAACAACAGAGGAAGGCTGAGGACTTTAGGGTTGTTTTAGGACTCCTTCCGGTGATCAATGTTTAATCCTTTAAGCTATTAGAACAGAATGCTTGGAATGGGAGTACTTAGGCACATCTAATTCATCTGTGCTCAAAAACGAAGATGATGGCCTTGCATGGTGATGCACGCCTTTAATCTCAGCACTGGAGAGTCAGAAACAAGTGGATCTCTCTGAGTTGGAAGCCAGCCTGGTCTACAGAGAGTTCCAGGCCAGCCAAGGCTACATAGAGAGGCCCTGTCTCAAACAAACAAACAAACAAAAAACAAAAAAACAAAACAAAAAAAACCTGAAGATGATGAGTCAGCAAGATGCACATGATGGAAGGGGAAAAGCAACTCCTGCAAGTTGTCCTCTGACCTTTACACAGACACACACAGACACACAGACACACACACATGCACACAACATACACGTGGACTCTCACACATTTAAGTTTCTTGCAACCGTGTAAATTAGTGGTTCTCAACCTGTGAGTTGCAACCCCTTTGGTTGAACAGCCTTCTCACAGGGATTGCATATGAGATATTCTGCATTACAATTCATAACAGCAGCAAAATTACAGTTATGAAGTAGCAATAAAGTAATTTTATGGTTGAGGGTCACCACAGTGTGAGGAACTGTATTAAAGGGTCACAGCATTAAGAAGGTTGAGAAGGGATGTCATTCTGACTTACAGTTCAAGAGTGCAGTCCATCATGGTGGTCAAGACAGCAAGAGCTCAAAGCAGCTGGCCATACATCACCCACAATCAGGATATAGTGATGAACGCATGCTGCCACTCAGTTCCCCACTCCACTTACATCCACTATAGAGTCCGGGTTCCCAGCCAGTGAATGGTGCCACCCACAGTGGGCAGGTCTTCCCACTTCAATTACAACTGCCCACACACTCATCACCCAGGTGATTCTATAGTCTATCAAGTTGACAGTCAGTGTCAGCCATCTCACCATATCTGTGCCATTACTCTTTAAATCATTTATTTTTCTTTTTCAAAAAATTGGCTCAGAATAAAACCAAATAGAATTAGATGTTTTGTTTTATTTTTTGTTTTTTGAGACAGGGTTTCTCTGTGTAGTCCTAACTGTCCCAGAACTTACTTTGTAGATCAGGCTGGCCTCAAACCCAGAGATTCACCTGTATCTGCCTCCTGAGTGCTGGGATTAAAGGTGTGGGCCACCACTGCCTAGCAGAATTAGATCTTTTGAGCCTAAGAATGCTGATATTTGGGCCAGGAAGTTGGCTCAGCTGCTAAAGGCACTTGTGGCTAAGTTTGATGAGCTGAGTTCAATCCCCAGGGTCCACTTGCTGAAGGAAGGAGAGAAGCAGCTGCTGTAAGTTATTCTCTGAGCTCCACATGACTCCGAGACACAAGTGCACCAGCATGCACACCTCCCACAGGCACTAATAATCTATAAAATACGAATTTAAAAACTGGTAACTTCTGGTGTTAGGTATCAAAAACAATTCCAAAACTCTTGAATTTCACCTCANAGCTAAACTTAGCAAGCAGCCTTCTTGACAGCTTCACAGATATTACTTGGCTAATTACATGTGTGTGGGCTCATATTCTTACTCCTGACAGACTGTCTGGCACAGGAAAAGTCTAAGGGTTTATTCGGTTTTTGTTTTGTCTCTGAATCTTTTTTGTGTGGATGTATGTGTGTGTTTGTGTACATGTGGAGGCCAAAGGACAATATCATGTGTCATTCCTTAGACNACATCTGCCTGGAATTTGAGACAGTCTCTCACTTGCCTGGAACTTGTCAANTAGTCTCAGCTGCCGGGTGGGTGAGTCCTAGGGATCCACCTGTCTTTACCTCTCCAGCTGGGATGATAAGCATGCCACCAAGCCCCNCTTTTTTAAAATAGATTTTATTTTTATTTTTTAATTTTTAATTATGAGTGTGCATGAGAGTGTATGAATTTTGCACATGACTGCAGTACCCAAGATGGCCAGAAGAGAATGCTAGCTCTCCTGGAGGTGTTACAGGCAGTTGTGAGCCACTTAAAGTGGGTGCCCAGAACCTCTCTGCAAAAGCAGTACATACTCTTAATCACTAAGCCATCTCTCACTTACCCACAATGCATACACACATCATATACACAAAAATAAAAATATTTAATAAAAAGAACAAACATATACATCAATGTATATGGTTTTTTTTCAGGTGTCTGTGTGTCTTTGCATGTGAGTGCAGTGCCCACAGAGGCCAGAAGAGGGCATTGTATCCTCTGGAGCTGGAGTTACAGGGAGTTGTGAGGGGTCCCATGTGGGTACTAGGAACCCAACTTGGGTCACCTGCAAGAGCTGCAATCTCTCTTAACCACCAAGACATATCTTTTGCCCAATGTTCTTTTCTTTTAAATTATAGCATGCATATGCAGNTCAGAGGACAACTTGCAGGAGTTGGTTCTCCCCTTCAACCATGTGGGTCACTGGAATTGAACTCAGGTCCTCATGATTAGGGACAAGCGCCTTAACCTGATGAGCCGTTTTGTCAGCCCAAACCACCTGTCATCTTACATGTAGTCCTTTCTTCCTAAAATCTCCTATTTAAAATTACAATCCTGTAAAACAGGCCCACAGCAATAACATAATAAAAATGTTAATGAACATCACTTAGAGGGATTTTGATCTCATCTCCATAATTATGCATCAAGCTATTCATATGTCTCAGTAAGCTCATGTGTGGCAGCCTCCATATATGAAGAAAATGTCATAAGGCAATTACATTTGGATTCCTCCAATGTATTTCAAATAATATATTTTGATTAGCATAAAATGTTTTTGTATCCTCTTGATTTTTTTGTGTCCCTTGGCTACTCAGTAAGAAAATAAATATAAATTTAATTTTTTTTTCAGAATCTAGTTTAGAAGAAAATCCTTATCAAAATCTTTATAGTCAATACGAAGATTCTCAACTTAAAACTTAGGTTGTGGGTGGCATGGCCCCACTGATAAAGGTGCTTGCTATCAAGCCTAAAGTCTAGAGTTCAATCCCCAGGATCTATATGGTAGAAGCAGAGAACTGATTCCCACGAGTTGTCCTCTGGCCTCTTCATGTGCTCAGTGGCATGTGAGTTCCCCGATATAAGATAAATGGTTTTAAAATGGTGTTCAAATTTAAATGCAAATAGACAGGTTTGCTGGGAATTTTGGCTTTCTNGATTTTCATCCAACAACAGTGGTACCCAAAACTAAGCAACATTGCCACCCACTTGCACCTCAGACAGCTGATGCAGTGAGGTGTCAAACCACCTCTCCTCCTCAAATGTGGAAATAAAGATTAAACCTGAATGGGAGCTGGGCGTGGTGGCACACACCCTTAATCCCAGCACTCGGGAGGCAGAGGCAGGCCGCTCTCTGAGTTTGAGGTCAGCCTGGTTTACACGAGAGCCCCAGGATAGCCAGGCCTACATAGTGAGACTCTGTCTCCAAAGGGGGAAAATAAGATCAAACAAAATAAAGAAATAAATAACTCACAATCTGGACAGACAGATGCCACTTCGGGCACTGTGGATGAGCAAACCCAGATGGACAAGCCAAGCCNCTGTACTCAGCATGCCAGATGAACCCACAGATGTCCCAACAGACAAAGTGAAGCCTCTTGCAAACAAAACCTGAGCTCCCTTGTCATGTAGCCAAGCAAGTCTTCGGCTCAGGCCCCAGTGANAGGCGTCTCCAAGGCCCCTGGCTTGTTTCAAAACATCTTTACAAAACCGTGCCAAGACAAAACAAAACCAGGTCCTGACCCCGGGCATTTACCAGGGACATTCCAGATCATAACAGCAATCAGTGTGCTTCCAAAATAAGACCAGGATCTAAAGTCCTGTCCGATGTCACTGGTGCAGCACCCATGCAGCACCCATGGCCTCTTGAGAGAGACACACTCAGGNCAGCTCTTACCGCCATGTTGCTGAACTTTAGGGCTTGCTTAGCTTGCTTGCTTCACTTCCTCTGGGTGGAGTGAAGTAAAACTGTTACCAGACACGGAGGTCCACAACCTGCTGACTCAGTTTCTCCATGTTCCAGCAGAAATCAAGAAACATAAAAAGGATTGAAGAAGTTAATTTCTCTCCATTGTGCCCACGGCAACCTTATAACCTACAGAAACCCATGAGACAAAGGCTAGAAGCTGTGGAGATTTAGCTGTGACACTGTACTGGCTGGTTTTGTGTGTCAACTTGACACAAGCTAGAGTCAACAGAGAGGAAGCAGCCTCAGTTGAGTGCTGTGGGATGTCTTTCTGTATGCTGTGAATATGTGTGGCTCCCATCGGATAATAAATAAAGCTGTTTTGGCCTAATGGCAAGAAAGCTTACAGCCAGGTNGGAAATCCAAGCAGAGATACAGAGAGAAGAAGGGCAGAGTCAGGGGAGACACCAGCCATCGCCAAAGGAGCAACAAGATGCCAGCAGACCGGTAACGCCATGGCCACATGGCAACATATAGATTAATAGGAATGGGTTAATTTAAGATGAAAGAGCTAGCTAGCAAGAAGCTGAAGCCATAGGCCATACAGTTTGTAATTAATATAAGCCTCTGTGTGATTATTTTATAAGTGGCTGCGGGACTGCAGTGCAGGAGGGACAGAGAAACTTCCAGCTCCATTTGAGAAAATGCCTCCATGAGATCCAGCTGTAAGGCATTTTCTTAATTAGTGATCAATGAGGGAGGGCCCAGCCCATAGTGGGTGGTGCCATCCCTAGGCTGGTGGTCCTGGGTTCTATAAGAAAGTAGGCTGAGCAAGCCAGTAAGCAGCTCCTNTCCATGGCCTCTGCATCTGCTCCTACTTCCAGGATCCTGNCCTGTTTTAGTTCCTGTCTTGACTTCCTTCAGTGGTGAANAGCAATGTGGAAGTGTAAGCCAAATAAATCCTTTCCTCCCCAACTTGCCTTTTGGTGATGGTGTTTTGTCACAGCAATAGAAACCCTGACTAAGACAGACACTGTCAGGTTGGTCCTTGGTATGTATGGAATTCACCCAGCTTTCCTTCATGGAGTCATGTGGCAGCATTAGAATCTGTTGTACTTTACAAGTTGCACTGTTAACAATCTCACACTGACCCNAGGGCCTTTGCTTGCTGCTCCCTCCTTGAGAGACTTTCACAGCTCTCTCCTATGCCCGTGTCTCTCTCCATGTCTCTGCACAACTGTCTCCTCCTCCTAGTTCATTATGTTGATGTGCCAAAAAGGGAAAAAAATACCCTAAGAAGCCTTTAGTGGGCAGATCTCTGTGANTTCAAGTCTAGCCTGGTCTACATAGNAAGTTNCAGGACAGTTAGGGAAACACAGGGAGACCCTATCTCAAAACAAAAAAANAAAACTCACCCTGAAAAAAGTCAGTCAGAGAGAAGGGGTCTCTTTCAGCTCACAACTCTATTACAGCAGGAAGTCAAGGCAGGAGCTTGAAGCTGCTGGTCACATCACATCCACAGTCATGACCAGAGAGAAATGAATGCACACATGCTCACTGCTCAGCTTCCTCTACTCATACAGTCCAAGACCCCATAGGTAGAGATTGATGCCTCCTGCTTTCAAGGTGGCTTTTCCTGCATCAGTTAAGGCCATCAAGGCACACCCTCACCCCCACCCCACCCCCACCCCCACAGGCACAGGCCAGCCTGATTAGACAATCCCTCACTGAGACTTTCTTCCCAGTGATTCTAGACTGTTTCAAGTTGACATTTGAAAGAAACTGTCACAGCGATGTTAATCTGACCGTCACTGAGTAATTCCTTTTGCCTTCCGTGTGGCTACTTCTGGGGCCCTATTTCCCAAACTCTGTCATTAGGGACTCATTTACCTGCCTGCCTCATGTTGGCCTTCAAGATAGCCACATGGATCTTGAGTGTACTCAAATGATTCAGAACAGCAAGAGAAGTTTCCAGAACCTCTTGTTTATGTATGCCACCTCTCTGCTGGTGAAGCCAAGAGTCCCCACAATGCTCCTTGGGACTCAAAAGTGGCCGCAGGGTTCACAGCCTGCTCAGCAGTTTCCAGTCCCCAGGCAGTCACCCTGCTTGCTTAAGCTGGGGAGAATGGAGAGAGACCTTCATGAGACTGCAGCTGAAGGACAGACACCCAAAGTCCCTGANACAGAGCATGCATCCCTGCCACCTATTCCAGTTGAGCCCCTCAGGGTCTGATCAGGGTTTCAGTTTTCTCATCTGAGCAATGGGACATGCCTGTCCTTCCTCCCAAAGCTCTGTGGACTGGAGGACAGAGGATGAAATCCCCCAGCCCAAGGCTAGGTTCACTGTCTGCACTCAGGAAATGTTAGTTCTTCTTCCAGCAGGGACTCAACCTGAATCCCTCTCACCTCAGAAAAAGAGCCCCTGCTCACACACCAGGGGTGTGGGTGTGGTGGTTCCAATGAGAATGGCCCCCATAGGCTTACCTATTTGAATACTTAGTCCTCTGTTGGTGGAACTGTTTGGGAAGGATTAGGAGGTGTGGCCTTGTTGGAGGAGGTGTGTCACTTGCATAGAGGTGCTTTGAGCTTTAAAAGCTCAATCCATTCTCCGTCTCTCTCTCTCTCTCTCCCTCCCTCCCTCTCTCTCTCTCCCTGCCTTCTGCTTGTGAATCAAATGTGAGCTCTCAGCCACTTCTCCAGCGCCATACCTGCCTGATGTCATGCTCCCCACTATGATGGCCATGGACTCTGGAAACATGAGCCCCAAATTAAATGCTTTCTTTTATAAGTCGCCTTGGTCATGGTGCTTTGTCACAANGATAGAAAAGTAACTAAGAGAGAAGGTATGTGTTTACTTTTGACTCCTGTCCTTTGGTGGAACTGAGTGAACTGGGGCCTGTTTGACCCTTCCCAGGAAGTATGGGAACCCCTCATTCAGGAGCTTNGTCCAGAGGCTGGATCCTTCTGGATACCTGTTGGGGCTCCTGGGAATGAAGTTGTCTTCTATCTTCTCTGCCTCCTCTTCTTTGGGGCCAACTGGGTGAGGATGAGGNGAGGTGGGCCGCCTGTGCCCTGAAATTGCAGAGTGAGCAGGCCTGAGGCACCTGTCTCTAGACTTCAGCTCAGCGCAGTAAGCTGCTGCTAGCAATAGGGCACTGGGTCATTTTGTCCACACTGCAGACAAGCATGTCTGAGAAACCTTTCCCTGACTACAGGGGAGGGCTCACTGAGGCATGAGAAACCAGTCAGGGTGTTTAATAGGAGAACTCGGAGCCACTGCCAGGCCAGTTGCCTCATTTGGGGTTTTTTGCTTGNTTGTTTGGTTTGGTTTCTCGAGATAGTTTCTCTGTGTAGCCTTGGCTGTCCTGGAATTCACTTTGTAGACCAGGCTGGCCTCTAACCCAGATCTACCTGCCTCTGCCTCCCGAGTGCTGGGATTAAAGGAGTGNGCCACCACCATCTGGCTGGTTACCTCATTTTTACCACAGCAGGACTGTGGTACAATACATCATCCGATAAGAGGGTGTGGAAACACCTCAGGCTCTAGCTAGGGAACTTGAAAGAGCACACAGGTAGCACATGCTGTAATCCCAGNACTTCAGAGGATGAGGATTCTGAAGCCATCCTCAGCTACATTGTGGGTTTGAGGCTAGCCTGAACTACTTAAGAGTCTGTCTCAGGGCTGAAGAGATGACTCATCAGTTAGAAGCCTTTGTTGTTCTTGAAGAAGATTTGGGTTCCATTCTCCACACCCATTACTGCTCACAGTCATCTATAACTCCAGTTCCTGGGGATTCAATACCCTCTTCTGGTCTCCATTGGCACCAGGCATGCATTGGTACACATACATGTGTGCAGGTAAAACACTACCACACATAAAATAAAATGCATGAAATAAAATGAAAATTTAAAACACTCAGAAAACCAAACTCTCCCTGCCTCTCAAAATCCCTATCCTTTGTTCCTATACCCCTACCCCCTCAACCCCATACCCCTTACCCTCAAGTCCCTCACTCCTACACCCCTTACCCCTACCCCCCTGAGGATTAGTTAAAAGGAGTCTGCTGCGGGCCCGAGGGATGGGCTGGTATTGCCTCAAACAGGAAGAAGNGTGAGGGCTGCCCAGAAGATGACCTCAGGCCTGTCGTATCAGGGTGGCCAAGGTGGAATATAGGACTCTGAGAGCCAGGTTCAGTGACCCCAGGCCTCAGCTGCCCTGACAAGGTGTGTGCCTGGGACTGGGGACAGAGGGAGATGTCAGCAATGTTCTAACCCTGGCATGGGGCAAATAGGGTTGCTTGGTGCCACCAAGCCAGAAGACCCAAGTTCAGTCCTCAGAACTCACATGGTGGAAGGCAAGGACTGGCTCCCACATGTTCCCTGANGGTGACCATGATGTNTGCANACACAAACACACGATAAATAAATGAAATANAATAATTTCAAAATAAAGCCTGCCGCCNCAGCATGAAAGCCTCCCTCTGGGGTTTGAAGCACTGTGTCCTGCAGACACCCAGTGGTTAACAGTCCCTGATCTGGAGGAGCCTCTGCATCCAGATGTCCCCTGTCTGCAGCAGGCTGACAGCTGGGCCAATCTCCTCTCAGCCTCTGCTCTCCTTCCTGAGGCTGCAAGGTCAGAGGACAGTGTCAGGACACACAGCCTCAGAACGAGGGGCTCTGCCCAGGAACACACAGCCCTTTGCTCCTCACTGATCCCGTCTGCTTCATGTCTGGGCCAAAAGACTACAAACTGTCCAGAAGAGGAAATACCATGCTTAGCTCTCTTCAAAGCTGAAAACTGGCCCATCAGAGAAGTCCTGGCTTCAGCTGGTAACTTAGGGCATCTGGATCTTTTTCATAGCTCATCTAATTCCACACAGACCCTGAAAAGTGGGTACTGTTGTTATCCCCAATCTTTANATGGTGAACTCAAAACTCGGAGATGGTGTAGTAGGTAGCTGTTCCAGTTTTGACCTTGAAACACTGCCCCTAGAGGGGCAACAGGTAACTGCCACACCTGCCTAGGACCTCTCCCTGGGGCGTGACTCAGAGGGAGCCCCTTAAGACTCAGGCGCCTATGTACTTGCCCCTTCTTCTTCTGGGATCCCTCATGGTCCTGGATGCTGGGCTGGAGACCAAGCCAGAGTTCTCCGCTGGATTGTGTCTCCTCTCCCGGATCCTGTACCTGAACCCTTACTGGCTGTAAGTTATCCCAGAAATAAACCTCTCTTGATTGCTAGATAAATTACGTGGAATTGCCTTATTAATTACGGTAATAGTCAGTAACTTGTCCAAGGCTGTGGCTGTGTAGTACTTCCTGTGCTAGGCTGGANTATGGGAGTGTGATGTCNTCTGTGTACATGCCTANTCCGCTCTGCTGAGAACACAGAGGCCTCCAACTTCCATCCCTGGTTTATGCTGTTGGCCACCTGGATGCCTTCTCTTCCATTTTTTGTGGGTGATATACATCAGCTATGGGACAGGTGTTTGACCAGAGTCCCTGTCAGTTAGAACAGGAAGAGGGTGCTATGCCCTAGAGGACATACTAAGACAGGGTACTTCTAGCTTCTTATTGCTGCAACCAAAACCCTTGAGACACGGACAGGAAGGGTTCTTGCTGCCTCATAGGTAGCTTTTGTGACAAGGGGTCTGTGGTGAGCAGAACACTGTGGTGAGGGCCTGTGACTGAAAAGTCTGCTCATAGCACCCAAGAAGCAGAGGGGCAGGAGGCTAGGGGATCACAGAGGCCCACCGCCTCCAACCAGACCCCGCTTTCCAGTTCCCACCACTTCCAAGGGGTCCACTGACTGATGAGTCCGTCAGCGGATGAATCTNTTGATGAGGTCCATGATCCAGCTATCTTCCCAAAGCCTACCCATGAACCCTGCCTGGGGGACCAGGCCTTCAGTGCAAACTAGAATGGAATGCACTTGAGGGGAAGCCAGAGGAGGTTGGGAGAAGGGGAAGAGAGAGTGGAGAAAGAAGGAGGGAAGGAAGGGGAGGAAAGGGGAGGGAAGGAAGGGAGGACAGAATGGAAAGGAGGGAGGAGAAGAGTTGGGAGCTGCAGGGAGTTCCAAGAAGCCAGAGAACTCCCACTTCCCTCGCTGAGCACCAGGAAACATGACTAACACCCGGTGCAAAGAGGAGCCATGATCTCTGTGCATAAGACCCCAACTAGGGAGCCCTGAGAAGGCCTTGGGAGCTGTGCCCAGTGTCCCTCTTATCTCCTCTGTGCAAAGGGGGCAGCCTCCACTCACAAGAGCTAAACAGTGAAGTGAAAAGATGGAGACGCCCGACTGCCAAGTCTCTGCTGTTTCATGCTCCTGAAGAGAAACGGGCAGTTCTGTCTCCCAGCAAATGTTGCTAATGAATGTGTAAGTCGGCATGCCAGGGGAGGTACAGGGGAGGGTGGGGACCATGGAAAACTGGATGGTGATGTCCCATCCCAAATGACCCAGCCTCTCAGTTACAGCCAGTACAGCTGGATAGCGAGACAAGCCCTCATGGCCAGGTCTCCTGACTGAAGAGAAGCCAGAAATAGCGGTTCAAATTATTTCAAAACACAAGACAGCCAACAACATATATCTGTCTCCTAGTTTGATCCCCNGAGTCTAGCTGTGCCAAGGGTCTGTGTTTGGAAACAATCTGTAATTGTCTGTATGAGAACCTGCCCCAAGGTGCTGTAAGACCAAAGAGAGAGGCAGACAGACCTAGGAAGGCAGAGTGAGACCTACAGGACCTCAGTTAGGGACACTTAGCAACAGCAAGACCAAGTGACTTGCATAGGACTGGTGAGGAGAAAAGTGACTTTATCCTTGCTGCAGAGTCCTGATTTGTATGACACTGAGANCAAGGTGGCTCTTTCTCTCACTCTGGCTTTTGAAATTTGCTGAGAAACTACAAGAAGCAGCAAGGGTCATANAGGTCAGGACTCGGGTGGCAATGACCCGAGCATTTAGTCAAGCTCCTGCTTGCCNGTAAGGTGGCTCAGCAGGTTAAAGCCTGACAACCTGAGTTCAAGCCCTGGATCTCACGGTGGAAGGAGAAAACTGACTCCCCAAATTGTCTTCTGACCCCCATGTGGCCATGTGGGGGGCGTGCACGGCGCGGCGCGCACACACACACTCCAAATAAAATAGAAAGGACAAAGCATAATAATTCATAAGCACCCTATCAAGTACTTAAGTCTCTAGCACCATGCCAGTCTCTCTGTTGGGAATTTTAAAGGAGGAAGTCAAAGACACCTCACTTCAAGTTTCTGTGCAGTAGAAGAAGTGTGTCTGGGTCAGGAGCCAAAGCAAGAAATGACTTTCCCCCAAAGCCAAGCCTTTCCGTTCTCAGCTGCAGCAGCCCTCCCCAGGGAGAGCCAGGAATAAGTGGAGAATGTAGTTGGACAGATTCTGGGGCCCAGGGCAGCCTAGATGAACACAGAGCTGGCTGGTAGCCTCTGTTCCTTGCCAGGCTAATCCCACCTGGGCCTCAGCTGGGGCTGGGAGATGGCATTCACTGTGTCACCCCNCTCACACAGGTTGTCTTCCACCTTTGAGTGCCCAGGACTGGGGTATAGGCAGCTGTGTGGCTCCTGACCAGCCACTTTGGCAGTCTGGAGTAGAGAAATAATTCAGTCAGCCCTCAACCTCCTTAACTCCTGCTGTCCTGCCCGAGGGCTAGCCTGGCAGGGAGGACAGAGAAGAGGAGCCATTGCTCCTCACTCTGTTCCCCACACACCCCAGAGCTGGCTCACTCTCTTGCCACTTTGAAGTCCTCCTCGTCCCAGCCTGGGAACCTTCCTTTCTCTGTGGAAAACGAGGACCAGTCATGGCTNTTCTGCCTGTGTCTAGAGTTGCTAGCAGGACCAAATAAAATGGTGGGGTACAGGGATTGGGCTGCCTAGCAACACTCCCTTCTGTACCAAAGCATCATGAAAAATAGAGAAGCAAGCCAACAAAACCTACAGAGAAGGGAGTCCATGGACTTNAGTGTGTGGGTGACATTTCTCCTGAAGCATCTGAGAAAGGAGAAGTCACACAGGGAGTGGGGGGTCAGTGGTGACACCCTGGGAAGCTTTAGCAAAACATTTGCTAGGGCCAGATACACACCTTTATTCTTAGCACTGTGAATCTGAGCTCAGCCTGGTGTACGTAGCAAGTTCCAGGCCAGCCTGGTCTACATAGTGTGAGCCTGTCTCAAAACAAAANAAAACAAAACAAAATAAAAAAATAAACAAAAAATAAAACACTTCCCGGGAAGTTGCATTCCCTACAGCTACAGATGGAAAGGANTTAGGAATGGTGGTGGGTGCCTATCATCTCAGTACTGGGGAAGCTGAGGCAGGAGAATTGTGAGTTTAAGGTCAACCTGTGTTACATAGCAAGCAAGACTGTGTCAAACAAATGAAACAGAGCAGTTTCCACATCACGTTGCCANGAAATGTGCTGTGTGCGCTGTTGTTGTATGGAAACAGAACATTGCTATGTATTCTAGGTTGGCCTCAAATTTAGAGAAGTAGGGAGAATCCTCCTGCCTCAGCCTTCCCAGTGCTGGGGCCACCATGCCTAACTAGAAAACAAAATTTAAAAGTTTAAAAACCTTTAAGAACAATCAATGACAATTGTGTCCAGGAAGGAACACTATAAGCAGAAGTTCATGAGCTCAGAAGGAACTTGATAATGGAAAAGTCAAATGACCACGAGGCAGTCATGCCAGGACAGGAGGGATGATGGATGGTGTGCTCGTGTACCCTGCATTTCAGAGACACGCTCCANATTGAGGAAAGGAGACTGAGCATGGGTGTTACTGCNGCTCAGCACGTGCACACTGTCCTGATGGCCCTGGAGAGGTTGATATGGCAGAAACTAACTAGATTCACTGTTTAAGAAGTACCTGAGGGCCTGGAGAGATGGCTCAGAGGTTAAGAGCCTGGACTGCTCTTGCAGAAGACCCAGGGTCACTTCCCAGGACCCACATAGGGTGGCTCACAACTACCTGGAACTCCAGCTCCAGGGCATCTGATGCCCTTTTCTGGCCTCTGCAGGCATCTGCATGCATGTAGTGCATAGACGTACACACAGGCACACACGCATACACATAAAAAATAGTTNTATCTTTTGTTGTTCTTTTATTTCAAGACAGGATTTCTCTGCGTATCTCTGGTTGTCCTGGTCACTCTGTAGACCAGACTGGCCTTGAACTCAGAGATCCAACTGCCTCTGCCTCCCAAGCATGGCCTGACATTATTTAAAAAAAAATAAAAATAAAAAAGTCTGAACCCAGACATCCAGAGAGCAGGGCAGAGTGCACAGGATGATCGACAGAGGCACAGACGTCACAAGTCTCAGCCATATGGCTGGCCACGTGACCAGAGAGACAAGCCCATGCACAGGAATGACTGACCGCTTCTGTCCTTCCTTCCTTCATAAAGCCAGCTGGCTGGAGATGAGACAGGGCAGTTTTTAGGGTGTCAACCTGCCGCCTTCTCACAGTGCTGGCTCTGAGAATAAAGNAGAGCTTGAAGCCTCAATTCATGCCGCTACTCATCAGCCTCTGAGGTGACAGGCAGTGAGGGCCCTGGCTACAATCACACACCAGAAAGGATGGGGCAGGGAACCTGAGAGGAATTAAGACAAATTGGAGTGTGGTGGCTCATGCTGCAACCACAGCATTTAGGAGGTTGATGCAGGAGGATTGTTGTGAGTTTGAGGCTAACCTGAGGTTGGTCTGATGAGTTCCAGACCAACCTGGGCTATAGAGTGAGACGTTGTCTCAAACAAACAAACAAAAGACAAACTTGGAAGGAGCATAAATTGGCACCGCAGGAAATACTGTGATGGAAATAGTCATGGGAATGAGAAAAGAAAAATAAGTAGTTAGAGGTAAGAAAGCACAAGCAAGACGAAGAAATGGCAGGAGCAGGACCAGGGTAGATGAGGCGACAGATGGATGCATAGCTGCCATCCTCAGAGAAATACAAGACAGCTAAAGAGAGCAAATGTGCAGAGACACACACAGTGAGCACAGCTGCAATTCCAGCACCCTGTCTCTAAATAAGGCAAAGAGAGAATCAAGCTGGGCCATGGTGGTATATGCCTTTAATCCCAGCACCAGGGAGGCAGAGACAGGCAGATCTCTGTGAGTTTGAGGCCAGCCTGGTCTACAAAGAAAGTTCCAGTAGCCAGGGCTACACAGAGAAACCCAGATTCAAATAACCAACCAACCAACCAAAACAAATAAACAAACAAAAAGCTCAGAGTTTAGGAGAGGGCTAGTGGATACAAAGTCTGCTGTGCAAACATGAGGATCTGTGTTCAATCACCCGCTTTGGTGTAAAAAGCCAGCTGTAGTGGTCTGTTCCAGTAGACCCCTCCTCCCCACCCACCCCACACCCTCGGGGCAGACAAAGGCCAATCCTAAGGGCTCAGTTAACACTCAGAGTCAGTGAGTTCCCAAGGGAGATTAGGAAGGCACCTGGCTGGGTGTGGTGGCTCATGCCTTTAATACAGGGGGATCTCTGCGAGTTTGAGGCCAGTCTGAGCTACATAGTGAGTTCCAGGATAGCCAGGGCTGTACATAGAGATACCTATCTCAAAAAAGAAAGAAAGAGAGAGAGGGAAAGAGGGAGAGAAGGAGGGAAGGAGGGAGGGAGGGAGGGAAAGAAGAGAAGGAACCTGTCATGGACATCAAGTCTCCGTGGGNCAGCTCTCTGTATAGCTGAGTTGGAACATTCCGTCTTGGAGGGAGGCTTGCCTGGCTCACAGCCCATCCCCCAGGCGTGGATGAAGCCCTGGAGGAGATGCTCTCTATGGAGCTGTTTGTACATCAAGCAGAGAGTGCCAGGGTTGTAATTTCTGTGAATTGTCACCCGTGTTGAGATGGGCTTTTCAGCGATGCGGTGGCCTTTGAGCTGTCCCCGTAACAGTAACTCCTTATCCACACTTCTGGAAGTAAGCCCATAAACTCATTGGTTCATCAAGTTGGGCTTTAGGGGGGCAGGTGTACCACAGAATGCAACACAATCCCCCCCAAAAAATTTTAGATTAATTCTCTAGGAACAAGAGATGTAACAGACTTGCCCTNGAGAGAATTTGACCTGATCCCTGAGGGACACTGGAAGANATGGAGGGGTATACCATGATCATGACAGGAAGGCTCCTAGCTACACNATGTCTGTCACCCCCAGAGTGATTCAGAAGGTCACATTGCTAACAGAAGTACCAATAGTCTTTTAAATCTAATTTTAAAAGTAATAATGAAAAATTACAGGAGCAAAACTCTCCAGACAATTCTCTAGAACAAGGAGAACAAGAGTCCCAGTGAGCTCCGGATACTAGGGCTCCATCAGGTATTGTAAAGTTGANAATTTAAATGTTTTTGAACTGATGTATCAACAGATTTGGGGGGAGGATATCCTAGGAATACACCCAAATCCATTCAGAAATTAATATACAGTAAAAATCAGTGTGGCNGAGTGCATTTGTATTTTTAAGATTATTTTATTTTAATTATATGTATATGGGGGGCAGGTATGTGCAGGTTACAGTGGAACAGTTAACATTGGAAACCCCTGGTAAAAAGATGTGCTATTCTGTACATGGTGTTGGGGCAGCTGAGAGACTGTCTAAAATAATTAGTGCAAGATGCATGCTTCACACTTCTGTTGGAAACACACATTCTCAGAGTCCCACAAAGAAACATAGGAACAAAGCAGAAATAACCCAGCAAGGCAATTTCTATTTTGCAAAAAGGGTGCTACTCCATGATCTCTAGCAGGCAGGCTGGGGCAGGACNGTCACTTGGTTTTTATTCTAACATGGGTGGCGACTGTGTCTTTTCCCCAGTGGTTGGGGTCCAACCCACAGTCCTTCACAATTGGCNTAATAGAGTCTGAACAAAGGAAAAGTAGCAAAACGCAGCGGGGGTTGTCAGCTGATCTAGGAAGGCAGCAGGNCCTCTGTGTAAGCAAGTCTCACCAGGTGAGGAGACTGAAAGAACGCTCTAAAGCTGGGCGGTGATGGTGCACACTTTTAATCCCTTTAATCCCAGTGCTCAGGAG
>LZPO01096790.1:187341-203330 GCA_001675575.1 Neotoma lepida
GACTGTAGAAAAGGAAAAGTGCCAGGCATGGTGGCACACACCTTTAATCCCAGCACTTCGGAGGCAAAGGCAGGTGGATCTCTGTGAGTTTAGGGCCAGCCTGGTCTACATAGAGAGTTCCAGGACAGCCAGGGCTACATAATAAGAATCTATCTCAAAGAAACAAAACAATAAACAATAGTAAATAATAATAAAAGCCTTCCTAGGGCTGGAGAGATGGCTTAGTGCTTAAGAGCACTGACTGCTTCCAGAGGACCGGGGTTCAATTCCCAGCACCCACACTCGGCAGCTCACAACTGTCTGTAATTCCAGTTCCAGGGGACTCAACATACATGACAAAACACCAATGCATATAAAATAAAAATAAATAATTTTTTTTAAAAAAAGCCTTCTAGAGCCATGTGCAGTGGCGCACGCCTGTCACTACAGACTCAGGAGGCAGAGACAGGAGTTCAAGGTCAACTTTAGCTACATAGCAGGTTTGAATCGGGGCTACATTAGAACTCGCTTCACAAGAATCAAAACAATACAATAGTCATCCTAACAGAAGGGAAGCCTTCTTCACAACCTTGGAAAGGGGCCCCACAAACCCCACCACTAATCCTGATCTGAGCAGTCGCTCCATCTCCCAGCTGAGCAAACTGAGGCTGAGCTCAAGGGCTCAAGGCTACCTAAGCTCCTGCCATCCTGGGCCGGTGCCTAGGTGACCCTGACTTCTGCGCAGTCTACACAGCCCAGGCCATTTGACGCTCACGCCAGCTTTAACCTGATGTCATCCTGGTGGCTTGGGCAAGCAGCAGAAACNGACATTGACTCACTGGAAGGAAAAGCTAACCAGAGGACTTAGAAGACACAGGAACTGCCGCTCCAGGGCAGGGAGGAACAGAGTGAGACGCCCCACCCCCACCCCCAACTCCCACCCAAATGCTTCTAGCTCAATACCCTCCTTTGTTGCCATTGGCTCCCCTGGAGGACTAAGTCTCCCAGGAGAGCCTGGTTGACTGATCATGGATTGTATGACACACCCACCCACTAACCCTGATGGACGGCCAAACAAGGAAGAGGGTCAGGAGGGTGTGTGTCCATTTCACAGATGAGAAACATGGAGCCCAGAGAAGCACAGGCCATGGCAAGGTGGCCGGAGAGCTGGGATGTGGGATCTGTGCTGTGAGCAGAGGCCTGGTCGCCCTTCACAGACAATGGCTGGCAGAACAGGACACCTCATCCTCCCTGCAGGATCCAGTCTGCCCAGAAGAGGCCTCCGGGCAGGGCACAGGAAACTGCCTCAGAGTGGCCTCATCCCAGCTGGGGCCTCAGCGGTGAACTGATTCCCTTAAAACTCGCCCAGCCCTACAGTTTTATAAAGAAACTGTGGCCAGGGGCGATGCCTGTACTCCAAAGTGTGTTTTTCCAACACGTACACACAGTGCTCANCAAACTAAATATGCCCTGACCTGGAGGCGGCCCAGGCATTGCTGGTTCGTCAGCCCTGGAATGTTTCTTTCTGCACACTAAAATGAAGGCCCTTTTTACACAGTTTTGCTGAGGGGGACGGGCTTGGGTAGCAGAGTCCCTAAGTTCAGTCTTGCTACCAAAGATCCCCTGCAGAAACTAGCACAGGAACTGGCCGGAGCCCAANGACCTGGGTTCACATCTCAGCTCTGGCACTAACTGTGAGCCTCGTGTAAGTGACCGACCTCTCTGGGCCCGGAGGAAGTGGGATGGGGACAGGTAGACAACAGCCTGGTCTAGAGGAAACTTCACAGAAAGCTCTGCTTCAGCTCTCCCCAGCCCGCCCAAGGCCACGAACCCTCACCCAGAAGGAGCCACAGGCGCTTGCCAAGCTTTCTCCCCCAGGGTCAGCATCACTGGGGTGCTGGGGAGGCAAGGCACTCTTGGTCTGCCTCCCTCCTCTTCAGGGATCCGAGATGGTGGCTGCCTGGCCCCACCTTGGTGACAAGGAAACTGAGCCCCTGGGAGGAAGATGAAGGTGAGGAGGGCTCATTGAGCCAGTGTCAGGGTACACTGGAACCTCACTGGGGGGGGGGACAGTCATGCTCAAGGCAGGGAACTGACTGCACAGCTAGACTTTCCCTGTCCTGTGCTCCAATGGCTGGTGATGACACAAGAGGCAGAGGCACTCCTCTTGACACATGTCACTTGGTCCCTAAAGGCTAAANACTCTCTGCCTCACTGGCCAACAGAACAGTAAGTTGTAAGTTCATGAAGGGAGAGGCGGTNGGTAGAATCTCNGCCTCAGGAATAGCAGGATCCAGGGCTCCAAGGACATTGTCCGAATTCATGTCCACTGCTTTCTGTAGAGTGACTCCCCCTGGGACGGCCTCTGCCACTGTTTTTCCCATGTCTGTGATCTAGTTCTCAGTGAGTGTATTTCCACATGTGCTGCCACCGAAGCAGGCCTTAAAATGACTTCGGTGGATAGAATAGAAGGCAAGGGCTCCTTGCCTCTCCCAGCCTGAGCCTCCATGAAGTGCCTTCTCTTTGTCCATGGGAGAGTTACAGTGACTGTCAAATGAGGAATCACATAAGGGCCTTGGAACAAGGCCAGTTCCTTTGACAGCACTGTCAGTAGCGACCCATGTGTATGGGGGTGTCCGTGTGAAGGCACAGGCACAGGTGTGCACATGAATGTGGAGGACAGAGGACAATCTCTGGTGCCTCTCACCTTTTAGTTATCATTATTATTTTTTATTGATATATTTTATGTATATGGGCGTTTTGTCTGCATGTACACCTGCACATCATAAGAGGGCATTGGATCCCATGGGACTACAATTATAGATGGTTGTGAGTCACCCTGCAGATGCTGGGAATTGAACTCAGGACCTCTGGAAGATCAGCCAGTGCTCTTAAGCCCTGGGCCAGCTCTCTAGAGTTATTATTATTTTTCAGGAGGGTGTCTCCTCAGCCTGAAGCTCAGCCAGTAGGCAAGGCTGGCTGGCTGGTGAGCCTCAGGAATCCTTGGACCACCATGTTGGCTGGAAATTGAATCTCCATCCTCATGTCTTTCCTGCAAGCACTTCCCCCAAAGTCATCTCCCCAGCCCTTTGACATGTTCACCTGCCTCCCGGCCCCTGCTGTGGGACCTGCACATAGTAGGAACTCAGAACCTTGATGGTGATGGCAGGTTCTGTTCCTCTTTGACGTTTCTGTCTCCTCCAGGAGGAGGTGCTGGTGGGATCGTCTCTGGGATCGTCTCTCCTCTTTCTGGAAGGGTGTGGTGAGAGCTCAGGGCTCAGAGCATCACTGAAGTATTCTGAGTCATGACACTTCCCAGCGGGGGACTGAATGTCTGACTATTAGGAGGGAGCTGGGTCCAGATAAGGTGCTGGGGAGGATTGGCACTCACTTGCCGGGAACTTCCCAGCAGGATGGTTAGATTTCAGTGCCTGCTGGGGATGCAGCCACTGACTTAAAGCCAAGCTAGTGACCCAATTTCAAGGGGAGTGGCCCAGACACCTAACTCAGACAGGCACTGGCTGCAGTGGTCAGCTGCTCCAGGAGCCTGGGGCTAGTCAAATACTCATGGACCAGCAGGGAAATAGCGGATTGTGGTGGTACCGTGATATCCTGAAGAGCTCACGTTCAAGGTCAAGGCTGAGCTATGCCTGTGGGGACAGCATGATGGTCTGAGTTTCGTCCAGGGACCCACATGATGGAAGGAAAGAACTGACTTCCTCAAGTTGTCCTCTGACTGCTACATGCACCTCTGACCTTTACACACAGGGGCACATGTGCCCACACTAAAATAAATAAAATGCAAAATAAATAAAAAGATTTAGTTCTTGGTTTAAAAACAAAATGAGGAAGTGGAGCATGGGTGGCAGCACCTTTAATCCCAGCACTTGGGAGGCAGAGACAGACGGATCCCTGTGACATGAAGTCAGCCTGGGCTACAGGGTGAGTCCCAGTCCAGCCAGGACTCAAAAACAGAGAAGCAGAGGCCCGGAGAAGAGTGGAACAAGGTTGTGCCATGGATGTGCTGTGGTGATTATATTATGTCCCCCAAAATATTGTGTACCCTAATAAAACTTATTTGGGGTCAGAGAACAAAACAGCCACTAGATTAAACATAGAGGTTAGGCAGTGGTAGCACATGCCTTTAATCCTAGCATTCCCGAGGCAGAGATCCATCCAGATCTCTGTGAGTTCAAGGCCACACTGGAAACAGCCAGGCATGGTGGCACACACCTTTAATTCCAGCACCTGAGATCTCATGTCTTTGCTTGAGAAAGACACATGCCTTTAATCCTAGAAAGTAGTGGCAGGAAGCAGAAAGGTATATAAGGTGTGGAAACCAGAAGCTAGAAGGCCTCTTAAGCTTTCAGGCTTTGAGCAGAGTTCAGCTGAGATTCGTTCGGGAGANGACTCAGAAGCCTGCAGTCTGAGGAAACAAGATCAGCTGAGGAGTTGGCAAGGTGAGGTTGGCTGTGGCTTGTTCTGTCTCTCTGATCATTCAGAATTTACCTCAATACTTGGCCTGGTGTTTTCAATTAATAAGACTGTTTAAGATTCGCTCTACAATGTGCTATCCAAAGCCACACCCCAGACGCTAGCTCCCAGCCTGGCCCTGCAGGAGCCAGGAGCACAGGAGGGAAGGCCCAAGGGCATTGTACACAAGGAGTGCAGAGTATAAACCCAGGGATGACAGAAACCTGGCCCTCTCCATACTAGAGAGAGGTGCTATATGTCCAGGATCTGGCTCCTGGGGGTAGGGGGCTTAAGAGAGAGCAATGGGGACCCCAGAGTCTGTTCCAAGTCTGATCCACACACCACCAGCATCAGGAACTACAGCAGGGCTAACAGGGCTCATCAGTACACATTTCTGGGACCTGCTGTTTGCACTGCACCCTCTCAAGAGATTCTGAAGCACCCACCATTTCTGTCAACGTGGGGGTGCCGTTGACATCCCGGTTAAAAAGACTGGTCTCAGAGAAGCCTGACTTCAAGTCTCAGCTCTGCTGCTTTCTTGCTGTGTGACTTTAGGTCAGTTTCTGTACCTCTCTGAGTCTTGTTTTCTCCTCTTTTAAAATGGAGGCAATCTTAGTGTTTGTCCCATAATCCTGTTCTAAGGAATGTTGAGGGTGGCATTCATAAAGCCCTCAGCATCAATCCCAGACACTCTGAGTGTGGTGGCTGTAGTGGGGAAGAACTAGCCAGAGGCAGGAGATAAAGAGGCTGTAGAACACAGAGGCAAGGCCTGTGGCTGGCTGTGGAGTCCTGTGTCCCCTGACTGCTCTCAAGTGGCAGATCTACCTTAATGTCCACTTCAGCCACCATGATCAGGCGAGTGACAGCCTGTGTCTTCTGCCTGATGACTTCTGCGCTTCCATAGCCCTCTCACGTATCTGGGAGCTGGATAATGCCTCAGGGACTTCTTCCCTCAATTGAAACAACTGACAGTATCCCTAGACCAAGTATTTCTGGCAGGTGAAGTCAGCCATGTTCAGACCACTGCTGTGTTCTCACAACGCAGGGGAGCCCAGAGACCCCCAGCTCCGTGTCCACTATCACCCAGCAACAGAACTGTAAAACTGGGAAGAAGCCAGATACAGGGTCCCGGATGTTAACCTCAGCTATGAAGAAGTCTCTGTGGTGACAGACCCCTTGTCTGTGTGGGAGGTATTGGGGGACAATGTCTAGTCTCAAGAGGTGGTTGCCAATGCCTGCTAAGCAGGTAAGTGATGAGGGACATAGACTCACTGAGGGCAGCTTTGGGATCACTGGGAGCCAAACTCACACAACACCATCAGCCCTCTCCAAGGGCCATCACTCATTGCTCCCCAACTGGTGAGACCAAGAGGATGGGATGCTGAGGGAGGCCAGGGGACCAAGATGACTCCTTCTGGAGAAGCTGGGTGAAGACTCTGTGCCAGGACACCTCCATCCCCCGCCAAGTCCCCAGGAACTGCAAGCTAAATATTTACAGTGGATTCTCCTTTCCTGCCTGTATGGGCAGCTAGAGGCTTAGAGACAGGAGACAGAATGGGGGGTGGGGGGTGGAGAAAGGCCCAAGGTCAAAGGTCAAAACTCAGTAGAAAGAACTCCCAGCTTTCAGAACAGTCTGTTCCCTCACTTGGTATCCAGTGCCACCAGAATGGCCCTACTACCACTACAGTTAGCTCCTGGGGGAGGAGTGGAATCCAAAGTATGTTTTGGTTTCCTTAAAGATACTTGGGAATAAAATTATATGTTTCTTTCTCCCAGTTTTGATTTTTTTTTTAAGAAGGGGAGTTGGAAGTGAGGGCACAGCTAATTCAAAAAATCTTACCCAGAGGAGACTGTTCTCCTAGACCCAAAAATTTTGTTTATACAGATGGCTGGTGAAGGTCTACCTGAGGCCTGAAGAAAGCGGATGTGATGGGGATAGCCACCATCTCCGCCCCCGTATCTCCTCCCATCTCCGTTATAGCAGAGTCAGCCAGCTCTGCTCTCCATGGACAGAGAGGCACCTCCTCTACACATTGCTGTTCCAGGTGATGGATGTAGAGACTGTACCCTCTGGCTGCCATTTCCTGTCACCTCTGACCTCTAGGCTCTGATGGCCCCAGAGCCAGCAGATCTCAGTGGACAGCTACAGGAAATAGAGTCTGTCAAGAAAATAAAAGGGGGCTGAGGAGGATGGGTGAGTGGATAAAAGTGTTTGGTGTTTGAGCATGACCCAGAACCCATGTAAAAGCCAGGCGGGGTCAGGTAAAAACCTGGTGCAAGGGAATCTCCCAGGAGTCTGCAAGGAGGACCCCAGCTTAGACCCCTAGCAATAGTGGTAAGTAGCTTGATTTGGCCATCTCCTGTGACCAGACTGGTGCCTAGCCCAGTTGTCATCAGAGAGGCATCATCCAGCAACTGAGGGAGACAGGTGTGGACCCACAGCCAAACATTAGGCGGAGTTCAGGGAATCCTGCATAGGAGCAGGGGAGGGGATTGTGGGAGTCAGAGGGGTCAAGAACATCACAGGAAAGCTCACAGAGTCAACTAGCCTGGGCTCATGGGGGCTGTCAGACACTGAGCTGATAGCCGGGGAGCCTGCATGGGACTGACCTAGGCTCTCTGCCTATATGTTACAGTTGTGTGGCTTGGTCCTCTTGTGGGACTCCTGGCAGTGGGAACAGGCACTGTCTCCTACTCTTTTGCAGGCTTTTGGGACCCTACTCCTCATGCTGGGTCGCCTTGCCCAGCCTTGATGCATGAGGGAGGTGCTTAGTCTTGCTGCGGCTTGATATGCCATGTTTTGTTGATACTCATGGGAGACCTGCCCTTTCCTAAGCAGAAATGGAGGAGGAGTGGATTGGGGGTGAAAACAGAGCAGGGATGGGGGGACTGGGGAGGAAGCTGCGTCAGGGATGTAAACTAATAAACTAATAAAATGAATAAATAAATATGTTTTGGCACCACACATCTATAACACCACGAAGAGGAGGAAAGCCCCTCCTGGGGCTCAGTGGCTAGCCAATCTAGCCAATACTGTAAGTATTGGATGAGTGACAGATCCCATCTTATACATATAAGGTGGAGAGTAAGAAAGACATCCACATCAACCTCTGGACTCTACACATGTACACACACAACTCCCCCCCCCACACACACACAATACACTCAAAAATGTCAGTGAAGTTGCTAAAAACAGAAACCCAGCAACCTTACTTTATAAATAGTGGAGAAACTATATAAAGTCCCCAGCACAGTGATGTTATCCACCAAATACTGCTACTGATGGAGCCTTTAAGCCCAGAGATGACTCAGGGTCTTGATATGTAGCCTAGGCTGGCTTAGAACCCATGGCCCCCTGCATCAGCCTCCCAGCTGCTGGAGTGATAGGTATGCTCCCCATGGCCAGCCTCCATCTTTCTTATGAAGGACTTGGCAGATGTTGGAGAGGCTCAGGCAGGCTAGCTCCATGCTAAGGCTCCCTCATTCTGTCACTTTAACTGCTCATACCCCAAACCTTCTGCAAAGAGACAGGCAGTGGCCTTCCGAGGGCTCCCCTGTTACCCAAGCACAACTGAAGCTGTGAATGGCCCAAGACTTGCTTGTCCTGCCAGCAACAGTAATTTTCCTCCCCAGTGAGCCACCCAGTGTCCCCATCACAGAAAAGTCTGAGTCCCGTCATAGAGAGAATCCAGTGATCTCACTTATAGGAAGAGGCAGAGCAATGACTACAACAGAACTAATGATGGGTGCTAATTGATATCCACAGCCTGCCAGGCCCGTGGAGGGCGGGGAGCACCTGGCCTCACTGCGCCCTCCACACCCTCTATGTGATGGATGCTGTTTACCCTCTGGCAAATGAGGAAACTGGGCCTCTGAAGCCAAGTGGTGAAGCCCCCACCTAGGCCACAGCAAGGAGGTGGTGAAGCGAGTCTGACCAGATAGTCTGCCTCCTGGGCTGTGGGGAGCTGGAGTGCCATTGCTGTTTGTCTAGACTCTTCTTCCAAGGTCACCTCGTCCCAAGCAGGCTAGCCTCTCTCCCACTACCTGGGCACCTGTTCTGAGGAGACTCCCTTCCTTGGGACCCTTGGGCCTAAGGGTCCAAGAGGGAGGGAAAGTGGGGTGACACGGGTGACTCTGAGACTAAGATGGTGACTTAGTTTTCTCCAGACTCAGTTTCTCAGAATTAGGCCCTGGCCATGCATCCATCCATTTCCCTTCTACCATCCATCCATTCAGTCACTGACCCATCCCCCATCCATCCATCCATCCATCCATCCATCCATCCATCCATATACCCACTCATTCATCTACTCACCCAACCACACCGCCATCCACTCATCTACCCATCCACCTACTCATCTATCTATCCCTCTCCTTATATATCCACACATGCTCATCCATCCATCCATTGTCTCATCTATCTATCCATCCATTCGTTTCCCATCATCTATTTATCTATAATCCATCCACTCACCTATCTATCTACCATATATCCATCTACTCACCTACTCATCTACCAATCCACCATTTATTCATTTATAATCCCATCCATCCACCATTTATTCATGCATCTCACCATCTACATCCATCTATCTTTCCATTTACTCATCCATTTTTCCATCCACCACCAACCTATCCATCCATTTGCCCATCTGTCTATCCTCACATCTACACATCTACCCATCCACCCAAACCCCCGTCCCTCTGTCTACCTATCCCTCTATCTAGTTATTTTTCCACATTCAGCCAGCAGACATTTATTACAGGCCTACAATGTGCCTACATTGCACAGGCAGGGGACAGAATGGTGACTGAATGGGCCTTTCTGAGCCCTAGTCATTCTGCAACTGGGGTTTCAGGCCAAGAGTTCCAACATGTCATGTCTGATGACACCCCTCAGTTACGGACATATCAGAGAAACAACAGGAAGGAAATTTAACCAAAATGGACATTCCATAGTGTCTTAGTTAGGGTTTCTATTGCTGTGAAGAGACACCATGACCATGGCAACTCTTATAAAAAAAACAAAACAAAACATTTAATTGGTGCTTGCTTACAGTTTCAGAGATTTAGTCCATTATCATTATGGCAGGACATGGTGGCATGCAGGCAGACATAGTGCTGGAGAAGGACCTGAGAGTTCTACATCTTGATCCACAGACAACAGAAAGTGAACTGTTTCACTCCATGTGGCTTGAGCATAGGAGACCTCAAAGCCCACCCCCACAGTGACACACTTCCTCCAACAAGGCCACACCTACTCCAGCAAAACCACACCTCCTAATAGTGCCACTCCCTTTGGCGACCATTTTCTTTCAAACCACCGTGCTGATGCTGGAAAGCAAGAGCCTTGCCCATCTCCAGGGTGCTGAGTGGGCGTTCCATTTAAATAGAGAGAGAATGGGGTGGGAGGGACTTCTAACAAGCAGACTTATTGACATGGGGTTTGGCTGATCGTTATCACCACCCTGTTCCTGCATGATTCCCCAGAGATCACCTGAGGGAACCAGGCTCTCCTCATCAGATTATTGCTCCTGCTTGGAGGGGATCTCTTCATGGGATTATCTGTCTGTCAGCCTTCACATTCCTGGAACCAGACGTGACCACAGGTTTAAGACAAGACTGGAGATCCCAAGTGTCTCTCAGGTCTGGAGCAGGACACAAAACCTGACTATAGGGAGCCTTGGGAATGCTTATCTTTGCCCCTTTAACCTCAAAGGGNATGAGATAGGTCAGCTGCCAGTGTTTTCTAGACAGACAGTCCACAATGACTCACAGTTCTTCAGCAATGTGCCTGAGGGGAGAGGCAACGGATAGGTGAGGGCCCAGCTTCATCTTCTTCCTAGTTCCCTTGGGGCCCAGGTGGGCAGCTTCCAGCCCCTCTCTTGGAAGAACCTCTCCTGGGAGGCAGGGCTGGCTGGGCGGGTGGGGAGATTAGGTTCAGGAGCATCTGTCCACTACGGCCCATGCTGTCTGGAAAAGTGAGAACCTGAGGTAGGGCCGAGCTGAGGCCAAGCTGGGCTGGGTTGTTTGGAAGTGGCTTCAGCTTCCCTCTGAGAGATTCCTGTCAGTGCTGTGTCTGTCTCAGGGTTGGAGCAGGTGAGGGTGGGGTTGGAGGGTTTAGGGGTTTGCACAGAATACTGCCGGGAAGACAGATAGCACTTTCTGGGTCCTGGCCTGAAGCCTAACTCCCCAGGGCTGGGCTCCAGGCCCTGCTGTCTCCTCCTACACTCTCCAGGTACCCCAGTTTACCACGGTCACCTAGAGAACAGAGGACTTCTTGCCCACCCTGGAGTTAGACAGAACCTTCTGCTGCCATGAGAAATAGTCACCACCACCACCATGACCACATGGACATACATAGCAGGGCCACATCAGCTCCAGCCTCAACCTGGTGGCTTCCCTGGTTCCAGCCCTCTCTCACCATGGCCTGTCTGCCAGCCCGGGGTTCATGCACACTCTGTAAGGGTCACTTGGCTCTGAGAGCCACAACAACAAAGCTTTGTCTATCTGTTCACGAGCCGTGGTCCGGCCAGAGCCAGTACTCAAAAAATCAGGGTCAAAGAACCATGGGCAGCTTGGGTCAGATGCAGACCCCACCCTGTCTGTGTGGTCCCCAACCACCACATGCTCTCTCTGAGCCTCTGCTTTTCACCTGAGACATGACCAGGCCAGGCTTGTCACTTGGTCCCCACGTGTACTTAACATTCAAAGAAGCATGACGTGGTGGTACACACCTGTATCCCAATATTAGGAAGGCTGAGACTAGAGGATTATTTCAAGTTCAAAGCCAGCCTGGATAACATAGCAAAACCCTGTCTCAAAAAAAGGAAGGAAAAGGAAGGAATGTGCCAGGTGTGGTGGCGCACACCTTTGATCCCAGCAGAGGCAGAGGCAGCAGACCTCTGTGAGTTCGAGGCCAGCCTGGTCTACACAGCAAGTTCCAGAATGGCCAGGGTTACATAATGAGACTGTGTCTCAAAAACAAAAACAAAATAATAGTAACAAGATGAAAGAGCTAGAGGAAGAAAGGAAGAAAAAAGAAACAAGACAAGATGGCTTGGTGGGTGGAGCCTGGTGACCTGAGTTCAAGTCCCAGAACCCAAGTCCCAGAACCCAACTCCCGAGGACTGTCCTCTGAGTGACAGCCACATGTAGAATGCATGGTGTGCCCGCACACAGGAGTTGTACCCCAGGAAATAAAAGAGGAAGAAAGGAACTCAGCTGGAGGGAACCTCAGAGTCCAAAGCNGAAAACTCAGCTCACAAGAGCCCAGGCAAGAGCCAGCAATGACCACATGAGCTGGGTGGAGACTTGGCAGTGGCTCCCTCAACCTGGTCACCCACAAGGCCAGATCTTCCAATTGCTCAGAAGAAGTGGAGAATCTTGAGTTTCCAGGAGTTTTCTCTAGTTTTGAGTGTTGACAACTAATTTAGAACAAACACATAAACACATCTATGAGCGGGATGTAGCTATCACCTGTTCACTTGAGGGCCCTGATTAACCTAAGCACTCAGGGCAGAGGGGAGCTAGAAGCCCAGAGGGGGTGAGCCACCAACCCCAGGCCATGGAGCACAGAAAGGGCGGAGACATGATGACCTTTCTTCTTGGGCCACAGACAGCCTCCCAGGCTTGGAATGGTTATCCTCTGACCCTCAAGAAGGCCTCAACCTAACCCTCCAGGCCTGGCAGCTGGTGCTAAGGGCCATGCTATCCTCACCAGAGTGCTGCAACCCTCTCCTCTCTGGCCTGCTCAGCCTTGTCAGATACCAAGTGTTGTGTGGTATCCATGAGAGAAGACTACTCAGACATGGGTTTAAGCCAAAAGAAAGTCTTTATTAGCAAGCCGGCGACCACACTGGGGATCTGGATCCCAGTGGAGCCCCAAGCCTTTCTCAGGGTGAGCTTTTAAGCACAAACACCATGTTCTGTGTTGACATACTTCAGTTAACAAGAAAAGTTAGACAAGAACAGATCTACGGAAGTCAAAAAGCAAGGTACTTTTGGAGACTTTTCTCTAACCACGGACTTCGGTAGATTAGGCCTTTGTTTTAGTTCTGGCAGGTAGTGCTGCCTGCGTGCTGAGTTTTACAACCACGGCACTTCCATCATGGAGCCAGTTGTTCTAAGGTCCAGAGTCTGTTAACACTGCGATCAAGAGAATGGTTCCAAAACGGAACCACCCTAGGAGCCAAGAACCAGCAAGTGGCAGTGAGGAAGGGCCTCACTCCTTCCATGTTTTGGTGACTTGGAAACCACTTTGGCAGGCTTGGGCAGAGGTGGGGAGTGGGCACCTGTAGAGTCCTGAAGCGTGGGGTCAGGGAAATGGGACAGTTGGTAAGGCATATGCCACACGAGTGTGAGAACCAAGGTGAGGGCAGGGCAGGGTCCGCTCTGGAGCTGTCTCCTGCCTTTCACAGCTTCTAGAAGCTGTTGCATGTTGGCCAGCAGTTCCCTCTATAGTCTTCCAAGCCAGCACCTGTCTATCCAGTCCTGTGTCGTGTCCTTCTTGTCCTGGCTCCGACCCCTGGGCTTCCTGTCTGCACCCCGTTATGACACTGGAATCCCCTGGCTAATGGGAACAATAACCCAGCCTGAGGCCAGCTGCTCAGCCACCTAAACTCCATCTGTGACTTTTGTCTTCTTTCTCATAACCAAGCACAGTCAGAGGCCCATCGAGAGACCCTGGGGAGTGTGACATCATTCTGCAACCACTCTCTGCAACCACACAAGAGTGAGCACACACATGAGAACACTTGTGTGCCAAGTGCCATCTTTAGGAAGGCACGCTGGCTCTACTTGGTGCCTGGCATGGTGGGTGGCTTTGTGGCTGAGCTCATGGGTGACAGAGAAGAATGTGGTGGCTAAAGGAGGGGGAGGCAAGAAAAATGACTCAGACAACCACACATCTTCTCTCATCAGACCAAAGAAGAAACGTGGAGGCTCGAAGGGGCCTCCATGCCAAGGGCCAGGGACCAGAGTTGACAGCTTCTTTCTCCGTCACTTAGGACACACCTTGGAGGGCTGGGAGTCCCAGGGAGCAGGCTGGAGGGGAGGGGTGTCAGCCTTGGGTGGGGGTAGGGCTTTGAACAGGCCAGGCCAGGTGGTGGGTAGCCCCCAGTCCAGCCCCAGGGACAGGACAAGGTTAGTTTATGACAGCCAATGTAAGGCTGCTCCCTCCTGCCCTGCATGTCTTCCCGGCTTTGGCGTCACTGCAGACAGGCTCCAGCCCAGGTTTCCTCATGGCTGAAAAATGTTGTGGCTGGAAGGATATGAACAGGGAACAGGAGGCCTCAGAAAGGAAACAGAATTAAATTCAGAAAGGAAACAGAATTAAAGGGCTTTCAGCCCCAGGGCAGGCGCTGGTCCACAGAGACCAGGGACCAGGAGGGCTCCAAACACTCGAGACCATTGTGGCATAAGACAAAGCCAGGGCCTAGGTACCAAGGATGAAGGAGGAAAAAAAATAAGATATCAAAAGCTATCAAAAATAGCTATCAAAATAGCTATCAAAAAATAAGATATCAAAAGCTGGCAGGGCCAGCTAAATGGCACAGCAGTAAAGGAGCTTGCTGCCAAGCCTGATGACCTGAGTTCAACTCCTGGGACTCACAGGGTAGAAGGAGAGAACCAATTCCTGTGAGCTGTTCTCCGACCTCTACACACTCATAAACACACACACACACACACACACACACAAAACATAGGTACACACATACATACACACATAGATACACAAAATATAGACACACATATAACACACACACAGCATAAACACACACAGACATGCACAACACAGGCATATTCATACATACACACAGACACACACTCACACACACAGAACACACACACAGTGCACACATATACATACACACAGACACACTCACACACACAGAACACACACACACACACACACACACACACACACACAGCTTCCTGACAAGGGAGACGCTCCCGTACAAGGCTCTGCTTCTGAAAATGTCATTTGGACTTTTCTCCTGTTGCAGTGTGGGGGTCAAAGCCAGGTCTTGCCCATGCTGGGTAAGTGCTCTATCACTGATGCTCCCCTGCTCCCTCTGCCTCTCCTGGTCCTATAGTATGTCCCCTCCTCTCCGGTCTCCTTGCTATGCCCCCATTACCCTCCCAGCCACACAGTCGGCTGAAGTTCCGCTCTGATCCACCCTTAGCCTGCTCTGGGGCAAGCAGAGATGGAGTGAGAGGGGCACCTGAGGAACTGGTGTTAAACAGATCCCTTCAGTGAGGCCTTGTCCCTGCCAGCACTCTCTGGGGTTCTGTCCCCTCAGTGGCCACCTTGGCCTTTCAGAAATTTCCAGAGTCCAGAGCAGGCCTTGGGACCCCAACTTCACCCAAACCTCAACTCCGTCTGCCAAGCCAGTGTCCCCAGGTCACATCTGTACCTCGTCCAATCTGTTCCCACTGTGCCACTCCTCCGCACACCTCGTACATGGCCACCATCCACTTCCACACTTGGAATTAGCTTTTCCTTCCAATGTTCTCACAGCTCTTGACTGCCTTGAGGTCCAGAGCCTGCATGTCACCTGGCACCAGTCCCTAGCATGGAGCCTCTCTGCTTGTCTCATGCTCAGTGCAATGGGCCTAGAACAAGTCCAGTGCTCACAGCAGGGACTCATGCCCTCTCCGGGCAGGAGGCCACTCAGGACAGATGGGTTCTGCAGCCCAGATGAAGGTAGTGTTGTGATCTGAATTCCCACCATGTGCCCACGTATCGGAATGCTTGGTCCCTAGCTGGTGGCACAGTCCTGGGAGGGTATGGAACTTTGGGAAGCTGTAGCCTGGCTGGTAGCTGCTGAAGGTCAGAGCCCAGCCCTGCTTCCAGTCCTGATCCATCAACGTGTGAGCACCCACACCACAGGTGCCACCAGCACAGACCCAGCTGCCCTGCAGCCTGTGTCTTCTGCCAGGATGGGTTGTGGTTCCTGTGCAAACCGGCCCTTTCTCCATTAAGTTCCTCCCTGACACAGGTGGGGACCTGGGAGCCCTCAGGGTGGGAAAAGCACACAGAGCATGTGTGTGCAGGAAGCGCTGATGGCAGGAAGAGAAAAGCCAAGGTCTGATGGGCATTAAGCAAGCCGGGGAGAATGGAATGCAGAGAGAAATGGAGCAAAATGTAGGAGATGGGGGCTGTGGAAACTTCAGACTTTCTTTTTTAATATTTTTAAATTTTATTTTCTGTGAATGAGTGTTTTGCCACCATGTGTGTGCCTGATGCCACAGAGACCAGAAGAGGACATAGGATCCCATGGAACTGGTATTAAGGACAGCTATGGGCCACCAAGTGGGTGCTTGGAATAGAACCCAGGTTCTCTGAAAGAGGAGCCAGTGCTCTTAACAACTGAGCCATCTCTCCAGCCAGCATTTTCTTTCTTTCTTTTTCTTTCTTTCTTTCTTTCTTTCTTTCTTTCTTTCTTTCTTTCTTTCTTTCTTTCTTTCTTTCTTTCTTTCTTTCTTTCTCTTCTTCTTCTTCTTCTTCTTCTTCTTCTTCTTCTTCTTCTTCT
>LZPO01096790.1:225912-244195 GCA_001675575.1 Neotoma lepida
CGACAGCCTACAGAATGGGAAAAGATCTTCACCAACCCCACATCTGACAAAGGGCTGATCTCCAAAATATATAAAGAACTCAAGAAACTAGACATCAAAATATTGAACAATCCAATTAAAAAACGGGCTACAGAGCTAAGCAGAGATGGCTGGTCGCACTGTATCCAGTCAGGAAGAGAGATGAATGCTGGTGTCAGCTCACTTTCTCCTTTTCACTCTGTACTGGACCCCAGCCTATGAGATAGTACAGCTCACACACAGCGTGGGTCTTCCTTCCTCAACTAACCCAATTAGAAGCTCGCTCACAAACATGTTTCCATAGAGATGCTAGAGCCTGTCAAGTTGACAGCCGATAGTAATCCTCACATTAGGAATCTGGAGTCCCCTGATGACTTACTCCTAACTGTATGAGAATACTAAGTGCAATTGGCTTGGAAGAGTCAGTGAACCTGCGGTTGNCATTTTCCCACTAAGCCACACTATGTTCCTTTGCCTCTCAGAATCTGTTTCCTGTCTGTAAGGCGGGCTGAGAGAGAGAATAGTGAGTCTCCAGAAGGAGGGCCTTGGGTCATTTGGTCAAAGGTAGGGAACACAGGTTTGTCTAGAGGCCACCCAAAAATCTGCTGTCTTTCTGAAGCTGTATGTTTACTCAGGGTGGCTGGGGAGTTATTATAGTAAGCAAGAGGACCAAAGGCCCCTCCTACAGCCTGTCATGATGTCACTGCTATAAGACAGGCCCTGAGACTGCTGGTTCCCCCATACCCTGGCCCCTCAACACTGCAGTATAGCAGTGAGATGTTCTACTTCATAGGTTTTCTGCCCCTCATAATAAGTTTCTTCACCAACCCAGGGAGCCAGATCAAGTCAAACTGAAAAAGTTTAACAGCAGGTTTATTGAGAACAAAGCAACTCCCAGGTGGGTTCACTGGTCTCAGAGAAGGCCAGAGAAGTCATATGCCTAAGCTAAGTCATGCGCTTAAGCTAAGGCAGGGAGGTTTCATAAACTGTAGGTGATGGGTGATGACTTGTCCACCACAAGCTGAGTTTGTGCCCAAGTATGATCAAAAGCTGAGCGCTTAGGCCGGGACTTGAGAGGCTGGACGCATCAGGGGAGGAAGCTGGGCTTTTGCNGAGCACAAAAGCAATGTGAGTGAGTCCCTTCCTGCCCCCTCAGCCATGAGTCAGAAGTTCAGAACATGGAAGAATGGACTATTTGGACAGCTTCCTGATTTCCAGGTATTTGGTTGAGTCTGTTGAGTACACAGCCCAGGGACAACAAATAAAGGTCTAACGAGGAAAAGCCCTGACAGATTGAGCTTTAGTCAAGGTCACTTACCCACATACAGAGCCCCATTGATGTTAAGTTGCCTCATCATGCCAGGTGACTTGCCTGTTCTGGCTCCATAGTCATCTACCGTAATCTTCCCAGATTGGCCATCCCTGCAAAGCAAAGTAAACTGAAANCGAACGAAATAAACTATCATCTTTCGTGTTAATTCAATCATTCGGATTTAGAGTATCTACCATGTGCTAAGTACTGAGGTTGTAAAACACACACACACACACACACACACACACACACACACACACACACACACACACACACGGGACGGGACATGGACACTGCAGGGGTGAGCCTGAGGCTCCAACTGAACACCACTGACCTCTGAAAAAGTAAGCAAGACAATTAAATACTTTCTTTCCTAAGAGTTGCAATGGTCATGGTGTCTCCTCAGCAATGACAGTGACAGAAAGCTAGTAGGGACATTTCATTCATTCATTCACCTGTAAACCGATGTTTTCTGTCCCAACTGCCAAATACCCCGCAGCCACATCCCAAATTACCACACAGAGGCTTATATTAATTATAAATGCTCGGCCAATAACTCAGGCTTATTACTAACTAGCTCTTACAATTTAACCCATTTCTATTAATCCATGGACTGCTCCAAGGCTCATGGCCTTTACCTCTAGCCAATTTTGTGTGTCTGGCTCTGGCTGGCAACTCCCCTGACTCTGCCCCCCTTCTTCCCATCATTCTCAGTTTGGCTTTCCCACCTAACTTCCTGCCCAGCTACCGGCCTGTCAGCTTTTTATTAACTAATGAGAGTAATACATGTTCATGGTGTAGAAAAGGATTGTTACACAGCATTCACCGCATCATTCAGAGCATCTCCCGTCAAACCCTTCTCTAGACAGCAGTGAGAACCAGTGACCCTTCCCCCATGAGTTAAAAACCGATGGAAGGAGACAGATCAGTAAGCCAGAAAACAAACAAAACATCAGCTATCATGTGGGGGGTCACTGGCAGGAAGACTTTTTTTTTCTTTGAGATAGGGTCTCACAATGTAGCTCCAACTGGCCCAGAACTGAAAATGTAGACCATGCTAGCTGCAAACTCATAGTGATCCTCCTGCCTCTGCCTGACTGCTATGCCACCACCACACCCAGGAGTTATTGACTGGCCATCCAGCAGGGCAAAAGGGCTCCTCCCTTCTGGTGACACACTTTAGTTGCAATGCCCCCGACCCTACTGAAAACAATACAAATGTTGTGTGTGAATGGAAAAAAAAGAAATAAAAGGATATGACTGCTCCTTGGTATGGTGGAGGAGAAGGTTTATTGTAGATATGAGGAAGAGCATAGCCAGAGGCAGAGACATCTGGAAGAATCCAGAGTGAACATGACCCTGAGCCAGGTCATGTGAGAAGGGGTAGGGAGAGCCAGGAGAGCAAGAGGCAAAAGGGTCTGTAACCAAGAGGGCTGGGTTACATAGGAACCAGAGAAGCTGGGTACAGGAAAGACAGCTCAGTACCTGGATGAAGAAGTTTAGGGTAGGGGCAGGCATGCCAGCCAGGAGGACCCTGTATCAAGTAGGGACTGAGGGATGCTGGGAGAACCTGGCAGCCAAAGTCCTCTTTGATATGTTAATAGGCATCTCAATAGTTTGTCTGTCCCAGGTTTGAGACCTAACAGTGTGATGAAGCAGGGAGTCTGGAAGAGTCCAGAGAAGCAGAATGGAGGGAAGGGGGGAGTGGTGTTTTAGCCTGGGTGTTCACACAGGGCTCTCAGGGGAGGTGACACTTGTGAAACCAGAAGGTAATGGACCAATCACAGGGCCTTTTACAAATCATGTACTTATCCCCCACACATGTAAATATGAAGGCAAACTAAGAGGGGATTCAACACTCCCCTGTCAAACATAAACTCATTTATTGCTTTTAGAATAAATTACTTGTAGGCTATGCCTGGAAAAGCTTTTAAAGCCATAGCAAAAAGCAGCAGAGGGCTGCTATGGCCTCAGGGCTTTCCCCTAGGGCGATGCTCTACAGCTCACTTTCTGACTTCAAGACGTTCCTGGCTTCCATTTCCCTGAAGCAATTGCCTCCTGAGTCATTTGAAGTCTGGTGATGTTTTTGGTTGGCACTTAGTGGTAGAGGCTACTGAACACCCTCTAATGAAGCACAGCCCACTTCCCCACCCTCAGTCCCACAGGAGAGTTAGGTGAAGGTCAAGTGTGAAGTTGAGATGGGATACATTTCTCTGGAGGAAGAGGACATGGACATCTTCACAGCACGTTCTGCACAAACAAGGACCTCAGGACACATTTCTCATGGCAGGACATTCACAGGTGGAGGCCATTCTGCCAGAAGTGGTGGGAATGTATTCCGACAAATGCAGTTCTGCTCACTGGATGGAGCCTGTCCCACGATGTCACATCTGCCAGTAAAATGGCTCGCCTCCCACTGGTGTTGAGACCTTCCCTGCTGCGTTCAGTCAGCTCCTAGGGCCAGCACCCTGGATCTTCCTGCCACCTTCCTTGGTGCACAGTACCTGGCTTCCTCACTACCAATTCACCGTTTCCCACCCTTCCTCCCTTGTCCTTTTGGACAGAATTCAAGGTGTCCTGAAATGCCTGACTGTCCCTCTCCCGCCTCCCTCCTGCCACACTTCTTCAGGGGTGCACCAAAGCTCTGTGCTTCCCGTTGACAGCCCCACCAGCCCCACCCAGATCCATGCTTCTTGTTCTCTGTGACTGCCCCATGAATCCGGTTCTCAGGCCCTCTGCCCCAACTCTCCATTCTTGTACACTTACTCATCTGAGGGACTGACCCACCTGGCCTGGAGGGCCCCTTCCCTGATGCCCTCCGCAGGGCATACAGCTGCCCACTTGCTGTTTTTGCTTTGTGGTCTCCCACCCCTTAAACACAATACAGAAAATGGTGCCATGCAAGTGGGGAAGCTGGCAGTTCCCAAGGACTCCTCCATCCTCCAGCCCTGGCCAGTTCTGGGGTCCCACCCCAGCCTCTTCCCTCCATCACACCTGCACCAGCCTTACATTTTTGCTTCTCTCTGCCCCTCCACTGGTAACATCCCTAGATCCTGCTGTGAAATCCTACCGTATACAGCCCTGACTGCTGAACACCCCAACTCCATTCCCCCAGGGTGTGCCCACCCTCCTTCCCGGACCCATAGGCCCTGCCCAGTTTCAATGCTTTCTGTTGCTGTGGACATGCAGTTTACCTCACCCAGCTCTCCAACTCCACCTCACTAGGCTTCCTCCTTGACCAAGTATCAGCCAGGGCCTTATTCCCAGCACATACTGTGGACTGGACGTGGCTCAGCGCCTCAGACAGCTTGCTTATTTTACCCATCTTGTTCCCAGTGCTTAGGTACAGGACTGTGCCCTCTATTACAAAGAAAATAAATACTGGGGGGTAGGGGGCTGGATAGATGGGTCAATGGTTAAGAGCACACACTACTCTTGCAGAGGACCTGGGTTCAATTCTCACCACCTACATGTGGCTCATGATCATCTATTTAACTCCAGTTCCAGATGAGCCAATGCCCTCTTCTGGCTTCTGTGGGTACTAAGCACACATGTTGGGCACAGACATTCAGGCAAACATCTGTACTCATAAAATAAAATAGCAAGAAAGACTGGGCTGAGGCTCTACTGGTAGAGACCCTGGGCAAGCATGCATCACGTCTGAGTTCTATCCCTACACCACACACATTTGGTGGTGCACACCTATCAGTAGCTCAAGGTCATCTGGAGCACAAATACATAACAGGTTTGTGGCTAGCGTAGACTACAGGATACTGGAAAACAAGTCAAAACCACACACACACACACACACACACACACACACACACACACACACGTAAACTCTCAATTCATAAAAATCTGTGATTACAATCTGTGAGTAGAATCGGGTAGAAAGCAACCCAGGATTGGCCACAGAGAATGTTCTAGAACCAAACTGTCACCTATGTGTGGTGTTCTACAGAGAAGGGGGAACCTCCCCGAAAGGAAGTTAGACAGAGACAACCACCAAAGTTTGGTTCTTGAATATGTATTTTTTACTGAAAAAATCATTCATAAATTAACATACAAAAATGTACAAACACATGAGTGAATAATGTAATGACAAAGGACTATTTCTGTGAAAAGTGTTTTTAAAACATCTTTAGATTTCAGTGCAAAAATGTACCCCTGGCACCTTTTAAAACAGAGAGCAAGCTCAAAACAAACAAAAGCAATGATGGAATAAGCTAGCTGCGTTCAATGCCTCATCAGTGGTGTGTGGGTACAGTCAGTATATACGCCACTGCTCCGCTACTGTCCTCTGAGGAAGGGAAGTGCTGATAAGAGTCCCTGTTTCAGCAAAATCAAAGTTTTGCAAACCCCTCTCCCCCAAAGAAACCCTGTGTGAAGGGGAACCTTCCAGACACAAGGCAGTCAAGGGCAAGGTTGGTTTAAGGGTCACTCATCTGTAGCATTGACTAATCTCAGCTGCCAAAATATACCAAGGTCACACTCGCGTCTTGTTGTCATTTTCTTTAAGCATCTTGTGGCCTAATGTGTGGCCTGGCGGTATGGTTTTAACTGTGACATTTCCCATTCAGCATGTGACTTGGTGGACAATGATCGACAGTGTCCACTGAGAGTCCACACTAAAAACAAACTTGGACATGATTGCAAAAGAATATAAGCGACCCTATTTGAGCAGTAAAAAGACCTTTTCTTTTGTCCCCAAATCGGTGTTTTCTTTCTTAAATCAGTATCAGCCTTTGGCCCAAAGCAGTACCCTGTGTAAGTGTGAGGACGCAGAGCTTCAACCTGGACACATGCTTCATGCGCCACTGTCCCTCCCTGTAAGCCCCTCCAAAGGACCATGGCTCTGCCACACTGAAAGCAGTTCCTGGCCTTCAGTGCAGAAACAGGAGAATGAGGGGAGTGAGGGCTGGGCCCATGGCTCAGTGGCAGAGCACTTGCCTAGCATGCCGAAGCCATGAGTTTCATCCCCAGCACTGTAAAACTAAGAAGAGAAGGGCAGAGGGTCGGGACTGGGGACAACACAATCTTTATTGCTGTGTGTACCGTAAGACAAAGGCAAGTCAACGCAGCCGTGCAGCTCCTTGCCCAGTGCAAACAGATGACGCAGCTCACCAGCGCTCTCAAGGGCAGGCACCTGCTCTCTCATACGAGCGGGAAGCATTCTGCAATGCCATCTGTTCCCTAGATACCACTCTATTCTACAAAAAGAACAAAAACAAGAAAAAAAAAAAAACACAAGGCCTGGCCAATCACTCCCACAGTCTGTGGGGATCATATGTCCACAGAAACAACTTGTGTGATGCAAAAACCCCAACCCCACATATTTACACGCCCCACACCCACCTATGTAAACCATGAACATCGAGGGCGCTGAAGGCAAAAAGGCAAAGAACAGAAGAAAGCACTCCTCACCGCATAGATCCCTGCTGTAGGGACAGGGCTGCAGCAGAGGCAGACAAAGGAAGGGGCTTTGGCTCAGGAAGGAGGAACCCTTTTGAGTGCAGCTTAGGAACTGCCATCAGGAAGCATGGGGACCTCTGCTGGCTGCCTGTCAAAGATCTGGTGAAATCTCACCTAGACCCTGGCTGACACACAGCATCCCAGTGCCACCTGCTCCTTGGCTGAGCCCTTCCCAATCAATTGCTTGTTATCACAACACAGCATCTTCCCAGCAACCAAGAAGGGAAACAGAGAAACCACTGAAGTCAGCTGGTCATGCAGGCACAGCTCTGAGAAACAGGCCCAGTTCCAGAGAAAGGGGAACATCACCNAACAGCCACTCGGAGATGTTGAAGGGACAAAAAACAAAGTCCAGAGAACTGGGGTACACACACAGTGTCACCCTCTCCTGGAGGAGTGGGGAATCTTGCTACACAGTACAGGTTGGCCTGGAACTTGCTATGTAGCCCACACTGGCCTCAAACTTCCTGTTCTCCAGCCCCGCCTGGAGTGATAGCCCTGAGCCCCTGCCTCCTCCCAACCCCCACATACCCCGGCACTGAGGGGTCTGTAGGAAGGGAGAGTACTGTGGCCCTAAGAGCAGTCCCTGCTTAGCCGTTAGGTCTCTGGAGGAAGACCTTACAGGAGGGGGAGGGGAGGGAGAGGAGCTGTAGTGACAGGTTCTTTGCTCTGCCCTGGGTCCACTCCCTTCTGAAGTGACAGGGATTTGGGAGATGACGTTCTTCAAACATGGTAACTCAGTTATGTTTGCCACCCAAGGTGATCTAATATATGAAGCCCTCACTTTGAAGTGGAGCCAGCTATAAAATTAAACTTTAAAAAGGCATTTTACATGGCTTATTTACAATTACACTTCTTCAAGAAGTGACTGTTGTGTGTCTATCACCCCAGGTCCCTCCCCTCCATCCTTAGTCCCCACCAAAGCAGGTAATTTTCTTAAAAAAAAAGAAAGAAAGAAAGAAAGAAAGAAAGAAAGAAAGAAAGAAAGAAAGAAAGAAAGAAAAGAAGAAGACAGACAGACTCAAAACTAAAGAAAATGAAAACCAAAGAGGATACCAGAGATACAGAGAATGGTGTGGGGGTCCTCCTGCTTCAAGCCAGGGGTGGCTGGCCATGGTGGCCTCTGGGGTTGGCCATCCACCTATCCTAGGGGCATCTAGCCTGGCCGTGGGGTGGGGACGGAAGAGAGCAGCAGGGCAGACGTCTGTCTTGTAGAATGAAGCCAGTGCTGATGAGAGGTGTCCCCAAGCCACCTGTCCCTGTTTAAGCCTACAGTGAAGGCCTTTGTGCATGTGCTCGGTGACAGTTTTCTGGAACCATATGGTCCTACACTCCACTCTTTCTGTCCTCGTCCTGTGTTGACCCCCAGGATGGCGCATCACAGCGCTTCTGAGGGGTGGGTAGGCGGATGCGGCTTCTCTCCACATCTCAGTACTCAGTCACCTGAGCCAGCTCGGGTGTCAAGTTGACAGTTATGTTTTTATACAAGGCGTCGTACGTGATGTTTGCAAAGTAGTTCAGGTTGTTGAGGCCGTCTAGCCCTTGCCGCTCCTTTGACTTCCTCAGCAGGGCGTACCTGGGAAGATGAGGACAGAGAGTGACTCAGCCAGCGTCCCAGCTCTACACAGTCAGGGCAGCTGCCTGGGCCAGCTTCACAGCATCTCATCTAATGCCCTCAGGCCAAAGGAAATGGAGGCTCAGGAGACTGGCCCAAGGTCAGAGTGGAGAAGCCCCAGAAAGAGACTACAGAGGAGGAGGCAAAAAGCAGCCAAGCTTAGAGCCCTGCCACTCCCTTGGAGTCACTTCACAGTGCAGGGGTTAGCAGAAGGTGATCCCAACTGTCTCAGGCTACATAGAAGACCCAAGCATCTAAATCTCACCAATGGTCACCCAAAATGTCTACCTTGGTTAATCAGAACAGACACCCGTGACGACGTCCAGCCACACTGCAGGGGTAGAGAGGCGATACAGCCAGATAAATGATACCAACCTTCCNAGAAACTGGACTTCTCCTCGATGGTGGTGAGGAATGGACTTGTATTTTCCTGTGTCCCCTTCTGGCCGACTCACCGAATAGCCTGCATTTTGTACCCTGTTCATAACCAGAGGGACAGCAGTAAGATGCTGAAGACCCAGAGACTAGTAAACTCTAAGACACTTTACAGCCTCTCCAACAATGTCCAAGCACCTTCTCACTCATCTAACTGATCTGATGTTTATTTTAACCAGCTAACATTTCATGTGTGTGCATGTGCGTGTGTGTGTGTGTGTGTGTGTGTGTGGTGTGTGTGCAGTCAGATGACAACCTTGCATGTCATTCCTCAGGCACTATGAAACTTCTTTTTGGAAACAAGGTCCCTCACTGGCCTGGAGCTCACCACACGGGATAGGCTCTGGTGGGCTAGCCCGGGGGGATCTGCAGCTTCACTTTCCCATTGCTGGGATTATAAACATGTGCTACTGAGACTAACAATGGTTTTGAGATAAGGTCTTACTGTGTAGTTCTGACTAGCCTGAAACTCCCTATATAGGCCTGCCCGACCTGGAACTCACAGAGATCCTCCTGCCTCTACCTCGCCAGGGCTGGGATGAAAGGCATATGCCAGTATGGTGATTTGAATGAGAAATGTCCCCCATAGGCTTCAGTATTTGAACACCTAGTCCCCAGTTGGTAGTGTTGTTTGGGGAGGCTTAAGGTGTGGCCTTTCTGGAAGAAGTCCGTCACTAGTCCGTCACTAGAAGCCAGCTTTGAGTTTAAACCCATTTCCAGATTGCTCTCTCTGCTTCATGCTTGAGGTTGAAATGTGTGCTCTCTGCAGCTTGCTCCAGCCATCATGCCTGCTGCCTCCCTTCCATGATGGACACTCACCCCTCTGGAACCATAAGCCCAAATAAACCCTTCCTTCTATACANTGCCTTGGTCATGGTGTTTTATCACAGCATTTTAATACAGCCACTGGTCCCAGCTTTTTAAAAAAACAAAAAACATGGTTTCAGAGATCAAACTTAGCACTTTAACAACTGAGCTATCTCCCTGGCTCTGTGTGTGTGTGTGTGTGTGTGTGTGTGTGTAGTCAGCAAGTGCACGCTAGGAAAGTGCTCCATCCTTGAGCCACACCCCAGCAGCTGTCACAATGTTTCTTGACTGTGTAGTCACATTAGGCATTTAATTAATCTGGAGAGATGCCTGCATATGTGAACAAAGGATGGCATACTCCCATCGAATGCCCACCAGCAAAGATTAACTAGCATTTCTGTCTGTGGCAAGACCATGTAATTGCTATTGAAAACAACAGCTTAGGGGAGATAGCTAAGCTGATAAAGGGCCACCATGCAAGCAAGAGGACTTGAGTTTGGACCTTCAAGAACCCACGTAGAAGCTAAGCACAATGTTGTGTGTCTATAACCCCAGCACTNGGCAGGGGAGAGGGGGATGACTCTGGACTTCAGTGCTAACCAGCCTAGCTGAATCAATGAGCTCCAGCTTCAGTGGTGGACCCTGTGTGAAAAAATAAGGTGGAGAGCCATTGAGGACGACCCCAACACCCACCTCAAGTCTCCACCTGCATGCAGCTGCAGACTGCAGGGACATGTTTGTGAACAGGTTACCAGGCACTCCACCCCTCAGCTTGGGGAAGTTCCACTGACATGGGGACATAGTGCACAGCATCCCACATAAGACACCATGTGTTTCTAACACTTAACATCACTCAGCCCCAAGCAGTGACACTTACCCTGAGACTGAGGCAACTGCCACTTACGGGTCTGATAAACTGACACAGATCTGACGTGATTCCCTCACCATGCTTTAAGACAAACTGATGCTGTTTTGGGGTGTGCAGACTGGGGCAACTTATTTTTATTCTCATTATGAATTTTACGATGAGCATACTTCTTCTCTCCCCTGTTCTATGAAGGAAGAGTCTTACTAGGTAGCCTAGGCTGGCTTTGAATTCCAAGAACTATCTTTTCCACAGNTTCCCAAGTACTGAAATCATAGGTCTGAGGAGACACCACATCCAGCTATTATTTTCTTTCTAACATTTAAATATTGAAAACTTTTTTTTTTTTTTTACTTTATGTATATGTATAAGCACCTTGTGCAAGCCTGGTGTCGTTGGAGGTCAGAAGAGGGCCTCGGATCCCTTGGAACTGGAGTTACAATAGACAGTTGTGAGCTGTGGTGTGGGTGCTGGGAATTGAACCCAGGTCCTCGGTAAGAGGACCTAAACCAGCAAGCCATCTCTCCAGCCCCAAATTAATCTTTACATTTTTAATTATGTGTCCATGTTTGTATGTCTGTGTGTGCGTATGCGCATGTGAGTACAGGCGTGTGAGTAGAGAGCACTGGATCCTCTGGAGCTGGAGTTGCAGACAGCTGTGAATTGCCCAATGTGTGTGCTGGGAACCAAACTTAGGTCCTCTGGAGGAGCAATAGGTGCTCCTAACTGCTGAGTCATCTCTCCAGGCCCCATATATGTTATTATAAAAAAATTGTTAAGCTGTCATGTAAGTTTATTTTTTACATGTCAAAGGAGAAAATGAGAACAGTTATCTTAGTAGGAAGTAGAGATTCCTTTTAGTTTGGTTAGAAGGGTTTTTCTGTTGTTATTTAATGTTATAATTGTATAACTTTTAAAACAAACTCCAAATAGTCATGACTCCTAATATCTATCTCTATCATGAAAGAAAACAAGTCAGCCGCTCCTAGAATTCAATTGGGAAGGTTGGGTGGAGCTGCTGTGCAATGTGAATGCTCACAAGGTACCAAAGCTGGGCACAAGTGTGCAAAGGTGGAGGGGTGGGGTGGTGGTACATGGAAAACACCCTCCCAGTTTCCCAAGACAGCGCACTGAAATGTTATTTTGCATACAGTTCTTTCCAATGTGGCTGCAAGGATGCTGGGTGACACAGGTAGCTCCTGATCTCTGAGACATGGTGGCAGGGGTGGGGTGGAGGCAGGATGGGGGTGTATACCTGTTCCACAGATCATCATCTTCTCCACCCCAGCCCCAGAAGGCATTAGGAAAGCCNTTGATTTTCCGAAACTGTTCTACAGTCAGGCCGCTCACTCCACCAAAAAACTCTGCGTAGGGAAGCCTGAAAAAAGGACAGCAGCNGTGTTAGAAGATCAAGAGTTGAATTTCCTGATGAATTTGTCTTTGTTTTCCTGCACTGCAGGGATGGAACCTAGAGGCTCACAGCCAGGCAAGAGAACTGAGCACCACTGCAGGCTCCTAACTGGTTCGCAACTACTTTATTGTGCAGTGAGTGACAGAGCACAGAATTTACTCAGTGTGTATTCACTGAGTTGTGCAACCATGGCCACAATCAGTGCTCAGTTACTCCACCACCACTGGCTATCACCACTCAAACATTTCACCTCCCACTCAGTCCCACTACTAACCCACTTTCCACCACCAGGGCCCCGCCTACTGTGGACACTTTCCACACTGAACAAGATGATGACACNTGTCCCCATGCCTGCTCACTGCTGAACTCCTGTACACAGTACTACACTCTGTAAGCTACCCACCAGCTGACACAGCTGGCCACAGCCAGCTACATCTCATTTCTTCGATTGTCCTTATGGGAGAAGAAGACACTCACAGGTACATGTATTTGTCCAGTTTGGTTGCGAAGTGCCTGGGCATCTGTCCACAGCCATAGTAGTTGCGGTCACTCTCAGGTATATGATCTACATCATGAAAGATCAGGCAGTCCCAATCCAAGTCTTTCATGGCCTCTTGAAAGCCGACATTGAAAAGCATGGCTCGGTTAAAGGGCTGGGTGCCAACCTAAAGAACAAAGGATCTTGAAGCAAAGACCTTACTGCCTTCGCTGTACACCAAAAGGGCTCCTAGGAGCCAAATGAACTGAGNCCACAGGGTCTGCAGCACTGCTCAGCTCAGTCCTCTGGATTCTGTCATTTCTTCAGAGAGCACTGCTCCAACACATACTGNAGCTGAAGACAGAGGCCCACAGCCACAGGATGTACAGGGAACAGGCCAGACACTACCATGTCTCAAGTCTGTGCTACTCACACATCTATTTCACACATCTAGTGAAAGAGTGTGTTCCTCTCAGCTTATTTATTTTAAAGGTCTCACTACAACAGTCACTGAGCACCTCTAGAGACTAAAGTCTAAGGATTACAAAGTCTGTGGCAGGTAGAGACCAGTTCACACTAGTTATGGGCTACTTGAACTACATGTGAACCTTCACTTATCCGCCAGTACCAAAACATACACTCAGGACAGGCACAAGGGAGGTGCTGGTTGGTTTTGATGTTTGTCAACTTGACACAAACCTAGACATATCTAGGAAGAAAGACTTTTTTGATTTTGTTTTTCGAGACAAGGAAGGGTTTCTCTGTGTAGCTCTGGCTGTCCTGGAACTCACTCTGTAGGCCAGGCTGTTCTCTAACTCACAGAGATCCACCCGCCTCTGCCTCTTGAGTGAGTGCTGGGATTAAAGGTGTATGCCACCACGCCAGGAGGAAGAGGGACTCTTAATTGAGAAAATATTTCCTAAAGTCTGGCCTGTAGGCAAGTCTATGAAGCATTTTCTTAATTAATGATTGATGCGGGAGGGCCAAGCTCATGGGGACAGTGCCACCCTGGGCTCTTTACACTGAAGACAATGTCACTTGCAGCTTTCCAGATTGTGGGCTCAGAAGGAAGAGAAGGAAACGAAAGGTCACTCACTTGCTCGACCACATAGAAGGCGAACTGCAGGCGCTGGCGCTGAAGCATGGGGAGCAAGTGTCGCAGGAGGACTGGGAGGTGCTCATGGCGGTTCCGGAAGGGGATGAGGATGGCCACCTGCAGTGATCACAGGTCAGGGAGCCACCAGTTAGNTGCTGGCCCTAGCTGCCCAGTTAGTTCTCTGCATTGCTACACAGCTGGGTACCCCTGAATGAGCAAACCTTAGGGAGTGCTGAGGCCCCATGACATTATCTAATGCTGATCTGTGCAAACAATGCCACCATGGAACTAACTGGATTCTATCTAGACTGCAACTCTAGGAGGCATATATACCCAAGGTGACTCGGCACAAAGGCCCCTCTAGAGGTATACAAACACAAAGTGAGCTAAGCTCCTCAACGCTACACACAGCTCATTCCACACTGGACATCTGTGGACACCTGCTACTGTGCACTAAGCTTATCCCATGGCTGTCGTGGCCCACCTCTCACAGGCTATCAGCACCCAAGCCCTTTATTAAACACTTGTTCTTCTGTCTCCTCTCCTGACTACAGTCATCCTACAAAGGCCTAAGGGTCCAGCCGAATAACCGGACTCATTACAGTACTTTATCTATCTTCCAGCAACTTGGGAGACCAGATAGGAAGCAATGGCTCTACAGAGACACAGTCCACAAGTGTGTCAGCTGACCTACCGACCCTCCCTCCTGCAAATAATCCTGCTGGGGACAAAGGGATTCAATGTCACCATATACCAACAAGGTGCTGCCAATCTCTATGGCTACAGGAGAGTCCTTGGGGAAACCCAGTTCTCGAAAATGAGAGGCAGAGTGCAAGTTCCCAGATGTCACAGCTCTGCAATCCCAGATGTGTTTCTAACACCTGGGGTCTGACTCATAGCCCACCTTCCATCGAGGCACACAGTCCGAAGGCTTCCAGTGGCCTCCGAGCTTGATGGCTGGGTCTCTGGAGAAGAGCTCGTGAATATCGTCCATTCTGATCTCACTCATGTTTATGTCTATCGGGCCCTCTGGACAGAGAGGGAGGAAAAACAATTAAAGAGTTTCCCAGGTAGAGCCCTGGCCCTGCTGCTTTCCATCTCTCTGCCCTTAGTGTGCCACTGCCATCTGACAAAGAAGTGTACCAAAGGGACAACATGTTACAGGCTGGCTCCTGACAAAGTGGGGAAAGAAACTAAGACCTTGAAATTGAGGTGAGGCAGCTCTTTTTCAAGACCCCTCACTGCTACAGGGAACTCCTGCTTCACTTCTCAATAAACTGCTTGCCCTTCAAAAAAGCCTCTGAGGGGCAGCTGAATTCATCAGAGGAGGGACAGAAGAGTGACGCACTTTGACCTGGCAGTTCATTCAGAAGCAAGGCCAGCTGCCTGTCTCACCCTAGCCACCAGTGAGTAGGGGCTTTGACTAATGGTGCCCAAACTCAGAGCACTCATCTTTGATGAAGTCCCAAAACTGAAACCATGACACTCAGTAAGTNCTAGGGAAGCCAGGCATGGGCATACCTTTGATTCCAGTCCTCAGGGAGGCAGAGACAGGAGGATCTATCCCTGTGAGTTCCAGGCAGCTTGGTCTACAGTTCCAGGACAACTAGGAGTACTAGTGCTGGGATTAAAGGCGTGGCCACCATGCATGGCTTGAATTTTTTTAAACCAGCCTTTTGTTAATAACTTTTGCTGGGCCGTGGTGGTGCACTCCTTTAATCCCAGCACTCAAGAGGCAGAGGCAGGTGGATCTCTATGAGTTCCAAATCAGCCTAGTCTACAAAGGGAGTTCCAGGACCCTATCTCAAAAAACAAAAATATAAACAACAACAAAAAAGAAAATAACCTCTACAAACTAGCCAGAGTGNGATGGGAAAGAAGTGAGGGGTGGGCACAACAGAGAACAAAGTATGACACAGAAGAAGGAAGGTGGTAGAGAGGTCTACTGTATCAAACCAGTTATAAGCAGTGGGCAATTTACACTAGAATGACAAAGTCATGGCCAGATCTTCCTCCAGGACACCTTATGAAGGTCATCACAAAGGGCAGAACACAGCACCATTGAGAATGTGGGTCACCAACAGCAGGTTTGGCTGAAGAGGAGCTGGGGCACAAGGAATTCCTCCAGCCCCAACTCCCAGGGCAGGGAGCCATTTCACTATTCAAAGAGGCAGGGAGGCCAGCTGGTCACACTCTCCCTTCCATGTTAACCAGAGACCTGCCCTGAAGCATCGAGGCAAGCTGGATCTACTTACTCATGGAAGGGAGCCTCTCTGGGCAAGGGTGGTTGGCAAAGTAGGTGAAATCTTCAGGAAGAAATGTCGTGGTTGGGGGGAAGGCTTCACTGTGGTTCAAGTCCAGAGGATAATCTAGGAAGGGAAGANAAAGGCAGCTTAGCCAGGTACTAGGATGCTGACTCCTTCAGCTCCTCAGAAGTGCTTATAGCTTAGTGGGAGCAGGTGGTTCAGAGCTGGAGCTGAAAATACAAAGCCATCCACAGGAGGAAAAATATAAGGACTGCTGTAATGGCTCCCTTCCCATTTGCATTGGCACTGTGGGCTTCTGGTACTCAGTTTACAGGCAGTGGGAATGAGAATGAAGTCTAAATAGCACAGACATCCCCCCCCACACACACACACACCTCTTATTTTACCAGCACTTCCCACCTCTGACCTTGGCATCTGCACTTGTTCACAGCCAAGCAGCTCATCCCACTATCCTGCTTCTGGTTACCTCTTCTATGAATTCACTCTAGATGAGGAAGGCCACCGCACTTTCTTTCCACTGCCTCAATGCCTTGCCCTTCCGGTCCTACAGCCTCCCAATTACTTGCCATAACTGGGCTTAGGGCAATGTTTGGTGCTGATCTGGAGATACCATAAACATCAGTCATAGCTGAGGAGTGTGGAAGGTGATGCTGTTTTTTGGAGCCATTCTCATCTTCTGGACCTCAATTTTACATGGAATTGTTCCTGGTTCAGCACTGTGCCCTCCTTTGCATGCCTCTCAGAGAAGGGTAGGCAACTTCTTACTGTGACGGCACCCCACCCCAGACCAGACCTTTCACCAGTGCCACTAGGTGACCTTCACCCTGCATGCAGGACTGAACCTCATTTTTGAAAGTTCTAGTTTCCTCTTCTCACTCACTATGGAGCAGGTTCTCCAATGGCTTCCTTAGGGGGTGGGGGCAGAGAGATGGCTCAGTGGTTAGAGTACTGGCTGCTCTTGCAGAGGACTCAAATTCAGTTTCCAGACCCACAGCTCACAACTATCTGTAACTCCAGTCTCATAGATCCAATGTCCTCTTCTAGCCTCTGNGGACACCAGGTATATGTGGCACATAGACACATATGCAAGCAAAAAACTCAAATATACAAAATAAACATTAAAAATACTTTTAAAAAGATGTGGTGGAGCCAGGTGGTGGTGCACACCTTTAATCCCAGCACCTGGGAGGCAGAGGCAGGAGGATCTCTCTGAGTTCGAGGCCAGCCTGGTCTGGGACAGCCAGGGTTACAAAGAGAAACCCTATCTGGGGAAAAAAAAAACAACAGCAACAGAGGAAAGTATATGATTTTGAAACCTAGTGTATCTGATGGTTTCTGTTTCTCTTACTTTGTTCACAGTGGTTGAGCCACAGCAGTGTAGGCAACTTCCCATTTACAGCTCTCCACTGCCTTCTAGACTGTGGTGCGGAAGGTGGCTGGTGCCACTCAAATACCTGGTCTTTGTGGGTGGCTAGTAACTTCTTTTTAGAAGTAGAAGAACTTGCTCTTTGTTCAGGAATTGCAAATGGCTTTGCCTTGCTGGAACTCTACTTCCAACCCTGTGTTGGCTGTTCAGTGGGCCTTTCAAGCCTGTAAACTCACTATTCTCTGGTCCTGGAACACTCAGGGTGAAGTGTCACCTGGTGACAAGTCCTCCCTTCACTGGTCTGCTTTCCCTTGTTTCCATATCTATTTCAGTAGCAGTGTTGCTAAGCACTGGAGTGGGAAGTCAGGCAGCTGTCAAGTGTGGACACCAAGTCACATGGCAGGGCTGTTCTGGCAGAGTACTGTGGTTCAGAGTCTCACTGTCATTATCTTCAGGTCCTTCACTGGGTCTGGTCAGATTCCCCAGAGAAATGTATCTTAGTCCTCTGCCATCACAGCAGTCCTGAATTAAGCACCCTAGCACAGAGGACAAAAGTACACACACCCACACCAAGGGAACTGCTTTACATGTGTGAGGTTCTCAGGGCTCCAGTTCCTTGTCAGGCTGGGGACAAGGCTATGAGCATCAGGCTGCATAGCCACTTTTGGCCTTCCTGGATCTTGGTGCCCCATTTTACTCCTTTTTGACTTTTTGAGACAAGTCTCAAGTATACCAGGCTGGTCCTCAAACTTGCTATGTGACAAAGGATGACTCTGAACTCCTGATCCCCAGCTCACTTTTATTCTGATTCCCAAAGATTGGGACATTGACCATTACAGCTTTGAGGAACTCTGGGGACACAATGCAGTGAAGATCCCCTATTGTAGCATTACCAGTTANTGGCTGGCGTTCATGGGTCTGTGAAGTCCTTGTCCTTTATCTTTGCTTTCCAACTTAATTTCCCCCCACTGTGGTTTTCTTATTCTTAAGGTTTTGTACCATTGAACACACAAAATACACACCATACACACACACATGAATACACATACCATTACACACCACACACACTATACCACATGCACACACCCAACACACACATACATACACCCACATACCATACACACACACACACACACACACA
>LZPO01096790.1:249297-262185 GCA_001675575.1 Neotoma lepida
TTCTCTGTGTAGCTTTGGCGCCTTTCCTGGAACTCACTTGGTAGCCCAGGCTGGCCTCGAAGTCAGAGATCTGCCTGCCTCTGCCTCCCGAGTGCTGGGATTAAAGGTGTACACCACCACCGCCCAGCTTCAACCTTATTTTTAAAGACAGGGTCTCTCACTGAATCTGATGCTCACCAACTGTGGAGGCTGGCCAGAAGTGAGCTCTGGGGAATTGATCCCTGTCTCTGCTTGCTCAGTGTTGGGATTGCAGGTGCANACCAACCACACCCAGCCTTTTGTTCTGTTTTTTCAAGACAGAGTTTCTCTGTGTAGCCCTAGCTGTCCTGGAACTTGCTCTGTAGACAAGGCTGGCCTCCAACTCAAGAGATCCACTTGCCTCTGCCTCCCAAGTGCTGGGAGGCAGTAAATAAGTTCTAATAATAATTTAAATTGGTTTGCAATCTGTTTTATTAATAGTTTGTGAATACTGTCTCCTGAGTAAGTCTTGTCATTTTACTAAGAAAGTTAAAAGCACTGGCTGCTTGCTCTTCTANAGGTCCTGAGTTCAATTCCCAGCAATCACATTGTGGCTCACAACCATCTATAGTGGGATCTGATGCCCTCTTCTGGCATAAAGAAGTACGTGCAGATAGAGCACTCTGACAGCTTTATTAGGGTACATAATATATCACCACCTAAAACAAATTTTAAAAATCTTAATTTAAAAAAAAGAAAATAAATTTACACAGACATACACCACTAAAGCTTTCCTGTTTAACCACAGGAACATGCTCAACCCTGAAAAACATAAAAGACCAAGAAGGCAAATGTTGCCAAACAAAGGGAATCAACCATCCAAAAAACACCGTCCAGAAACAATGATTTCCAAGAACACAGACAATCTGTAAGACATTGCCATCTGCAAAGAAAATTCTCCTTTGGACTGGGTCCAAACTGTCCCCCAGTGACATTCAACACTATTTCTTATTTCACTTTCCCCCACAGCCCCACTTGAATTGTGTCCCTCCTACAGTGTCTCAGCCTCCACCCAGGGTATGCTACACACAGAGCCAGCCGTCCACGGGGATAGCACTGGTACCCAAACTCAGAGAGGCCCAGGTGCAACTGCTCATCTGCTCCCCCAAAACTGCCAATTTGACCCCCTTCAGAGGGCTTTGCAATAGACAGCTCAAGGCCCTTGCTATTCCCCAAACCAGCACCTGGCCCTGACAGGTCATCAGCAATACCAACAGGTTCTCTGCAGAATTGGCTGTAGGAAATTCTGTTGAGGGTATTTCTGTAATAAACCTACTATCATTAGGTAGAGTCACTGGATATCTGCTGAATGTTGGTAAATAACAGCCACAGGGTGTTATTAACTCTTACTAAGCTTGCTGGAGGCAAAATACCCTTAATCTTATTGCATGCACAAGTAACCAACAGTGGCAGACTCCATCGGACCTTACAAGTGTCCCACTAACCCTTCTGTTACATGTACAAGTGACCAAAGGTCACAGAGATGAACTGTATATAGGAACTTATGAACATCCCTAGAAAGTCATTACTAAACTTAGCCCCACATGACACATGAGCTAGAGTCTGAGCAGACACACAACTTCTAGTCTGAACACTCACTNAGAACTGCATCTTTACGAGGTAGAAGCCATCTTGATCCTTTTTCCATGTGAGTGTCAACACTTTTTGTTTCAAATTGCCTCCGAGGCATTGGCCCATAGTCATGTGGTTAGTGAAGTNAAAAAATCGCTTACGTACAAAGCCCAGGTGTTCTGGAACACTGTAATGAGCTTTACTTTGATAAGCAGTACTTTCCAGCACCATGGTCCTGATCAACACTGGTTGAACTGCAATGAAAAGTCAATTTTAGCCTGACATCCAGCTGAGAAGTGCTCCATTGTGTCAGTGCCTCCGCAGACTTTGGACTTAGCCCCTGGGTATGCATGAGGGGTGGGGGAGGCTGAGATAAAACAAAACGGGCACCAGCTCAGAAATGCTACCACAGTGTGTGGGTTGCTAAAGCGACACTTAGCACAAATCAGCCTTGCTGATAACACTGTAATTATTACCCAGTGCCGTGTTTAGATTGAGGAATCTCTTATAACCATGACACAGATAAGATAAACAAGCTCTTCCTTTCAGCCATGGCTTTCCCAGAGCAATTCCAGGCACAGAGCTGGCATCTCCTCTCCTTCTGGGTTCTAATCAACCTGCAGTTTTCTCTTGAACATTCACTAGTAAAACGATGACACAGAAAAATCCCTCACAAAACTACCAGATTGGATGTAAAATGTGATGTAATGAGCCCACAAGGAAAAAAGGGATCAAGAGCAAATGCATTTAAGTATTTGTTGTAGACCAGTGCACTTGTCGGTGTGCCTAGAAAGCTGAAGTATCTAGGAAGCAGAGCGCAGCATAGTAGGGAGCTGGAGAAGCAGCACAATCATAGGAGCTTCTGTGCTACACTCAGGCTGTGAGCAACACTCTGAAAGCTAGGAGGCTGGAGAAAGGGTCCAGGACTAGACTTCAAGAGAGCCAACTAAGGGGAAATGCTCAAAACAAGTAAACCCCCCACCCAAACACCAAGGTTCCAAAGCCAAGCCTGGGGACTTGTTCCTGTAAAGCTTTACTTGGAAGGCTGAGGCAGAAGAGACCAGCCTGGTCTACACAGTGAGTTTTGGGCCACCGTTGGCAATCAAGTGAGAGTCTGTCTTTAAATAAAGTACATTAACTGCAGTAGCACAGGCNTGTAGTGCCTGCATGTAGGAGGCAGAAGCAGGAAGACGGTCCCCAGTTCAAGGCCAGTCTGGTCTGCTTGGCAGTAAGACTCCATCTTGGTCTGTGAGTTGGGGAAATGGGTAAAAGCCAAATCTGACACTTTGAATTTGATCTCCAAGACCTACACTGTGGAATGCACCAGGGGTGATGTCTCTGCCACAGGGGTGAACAGGGAGATTCAAAGCTCATGTGTCAGAAGAACAGTGGTTTGACTCTCCGTGTGCTGGAACACCTGTGAAGCCGCATGACTCCTGTGACCGACATCTGCTAAGTTTATGAATAGCTGAATCCTGCCCTAACCACCAGAGATTAGAGTCCCAGCTCTCAGGAAGGTTNTCAGTGAAGAATGACCCATTGATTCTGTGTCTGCATGGCTTCCTATGGAGTCCGTGTACTTCCTGCATCCTCCTGCACAGTGTGTTTCCTAATGTCTGTGTGTGTATGACCCCTGAGGTCACTGACTCGCAGGTTGTTGCTTGAGTCACAGAGCAGGAACAGAGGTCTGCCTAAGTCATGTGACCCTTTTTTTTTTGGTTTTTGGTTTTTTGGTTTTTCGAGACAGAATTTCTCTGTGTAGCTTTGGTGCCTTTCCTGGAACTCACCCGGTAGCCCAGGCTGGCCTCGAACTCATATAGATCCACCTGTCTCTGCCTCCCGAGGGCTGGGATTAAAGGCATGCACCACCACTGCCACCCGACTGATGTGATCTTTTACTGTCAGGGTCACATGCACAACTGATTCCCAGTATTTTCAGTGCTGGGCACCAACACAACATGCATCCTGAGCACCTTCAGAGATTTATAAAGTTTTAAAAGTTTGATGCTGGAATGAGAGTCACCAACTTCATGCATTTCAAATCTACTCACTGCACACACTGGGAGACAGTAAAGAGAGAGGTCACGGTGTGGGAGAATGTTTTGTCTGGGTTCCGCCAGGCCCCACGTGGTCTCGCAGCCGCTTAGACCCAAGTAAACATACAGAGGTTTATATCATTTACAAACTTATGGCCTAATGGCTCAGGCTTTCCATTAGCTAGCTCTTACATCTTAAATTAACCCATTTTTATAAATCTGTACTTTGTCACGCAGCTCGTGGCTTACTAGTATCTTTACATCTTCTTTTCCTGGTGGCGGCTAGCAGCTTCTGTTTAGCTGTTTTTTACTTTCTCTCTCTCTAGTTAGAATGTCCCACCTAACCTTATTTTGCCTCACCACTGGCCACACAGCTTTATTTATCAACCAATCAGAGCAACACATTTTCACAGCATACAGAATCACCCATCATCACACAGCAACATACAATTTTCTTTNAAAAAGGAAAAAAAGCTAGAAAGATGGCTCAGCAGTTAAGAGCACAAGGTTCAATTCCCAGCACCCACATGGCAGCTCACAACTGTTGGTAATCCCAAGATCTGATACCCTCACACAGACACACATACAGGCAAAACACCAAAGCACATAAAAAAAAATTATTTATTTATTTATTGGTTTTTTGAGACAGGGTTTCTCTGTGTAACAGCCTGGCTGTCCTGGAACTCACTCTGTAGACCAGGCTGGCCTCAAACTTATGGAGATCTGCCTGCCTCTGCCTCCCGAGGGCTGGGATTAAAGGCATGCACCACCACTGGCCATCAAAATAAATTATTTTTAAAAATGCTTACTGAACAATCGTGAGAACCAAAATTCGGATCCCAGCACCCATGTAATGAACCTGGCATTCCAGCTCCAAGGTGGATGGGCAGAGGCAGGGAGATCCCTGGGGCTTGCTGGCTTTGAGTCTAGCTGAGGAAACTCAAGCCCTAGTTCCCTGGGAAAAAAAAAAACCTGCTTCAAAGGCATAAGGAGAAAGTGATAGAGATGGGGATACTTGGTGCCATGTGACATACATGCACACATGTCTGCATACACATGTGCACAAGCATTCAATCCTAGCACTCGGGAGGCAGAGGCTGGAGGATCCACAGAGCGAGTTCCAGGACAGCCAGAGTATATAGTGAGACCCTGTCTGGGGTGCGAGAGGGGAGATTCTCAAACACACAGACATTTACACACAAATAAATCTTTAAAAAAATTATTTTCTCTAAAATGCAAGAAGAATTTTTGGCTGTAAAATTTGCACGCATGCACTGTCACATCATTTAAAATGCTTTGGAGCAGCAGACACTGTTTAAGGAAACTGGAAGTGGAATCACACACAGGACAAAGGACAAAGGTTTTCATTTCAGGCTGACTCTGGAAAGAAACTGCCGTGCTCTCAAGGGCCATCCCAAATCCCTGGCACAAAAGCCATTCAGTCCATCACAGGTTGTTTCCAGTCAACTTATTTCCAAGTATTAGGAAAAAAAGTGGTAAAATCAACAGTCATGCAGTGTCTTGAAAACAATCCTACAAACCTGCCAGTCTTTTTAAAGTCTGGATTATTAAATGGCACAAGATTAGATGTGAGCACATATCTAAACAAAGCTCGCTGGGCAGCTCATGACAGGCAGGTAAGCACAGCTTCCACTCTCACTGTCTTTGTTTATGAGAATGGAGTTCTTTGCACATTTATATAGGCAGGAATATAAATTCTAATTGCAACTAAGAATTTTTAATTCTGAATAGCATGACACTGACCAACCCTCACAGGTGCCTACACCGGGCACATGTCTCACAGAGAGCTCAGCAAAGATGCCCAAAGGGAACCCTGGACCAGAAGAAACTACACACAAGCCTTCAGACACTGTCAGCATCACATATATGTTGGCCAGCACCCACTGTGCACTGGACTGGGTAATGTGGAAGAAAAGATACTGTGAGANGTGTAGCCACCTGCAAGGCTCTGTCTGTCTGGCCCCTTGTCGCGGCCTCCCTCTCTCCAACTGCAGCCTTGGTCTATCCCATGGTACCAGGTCGCTGTTGCTGCTGGCACCTACTCATGAATTCTTACCTTTCCTGATGCCCCTCTATCCCATGACTAGAACTGCCCACTCCTATCTCCAGTCTTTGCAGTTGACACACCTACCATGGCCATGCCTGCCTCATGAAGAGGCACTTTACCCTTGAGTGAGCTGCAGGCTAGCATACGGAGGAACACTGCTATGGCCACTTGGGGCTGCTGTACTTTACAAAGGCCAACAAGGGACACCACATTCTCAAACTTTCCTTGTCTTGAAGCTGAGAAGAGCTTCCCAGAACCAGAACTATCTATAGAAACTAAGAACTTAGATACTGACAAAGTCTCCAGCATTCCTTTCCTGAGAGCTGCATTTACACCACACAAATAGCAGACATGACAGGGGTAAGAATCTTCCTCTGGCTTCATGTGGTGGCGTGAGCATACCTATAACCTTGGCACTTGTGATGTACAGATGGGAGGACCAGAAAGTCAAGGCTGCATACCAAGTTTGAGGCTAGCCTGGACGGACTACATGAGATCCTGTCTCAAAAGACAACAAAACAAAACTTTCTTTTCTTTTCTNTGTTGCAATAAGCCATTTTCCCAACCCTATGGGAAAGCTATTGTATGATGAAGGGGTGCTGTGTCAAACTTCACCAATTTCCTGCTCTCTGGTATCTAGTCCACATCAAATATCTTCTTTTTCTTAGGTGATGCATCTCACTGCAACCCAGGCTGGCCTTGAGCTTTTGCCTCAGCCTCCCACCAAGGTTCCAAACATCTTCTTCGATGCAACCTCTTCACTAACCCTCTCTCTTTGTGTCTAGTGAGGATGATACTGTAATCGCATTATTGTTAGCCTGGAAGATCCTAGCAGATTAATAGGGTTATCCATTCTTTGCAAATTTCCATTTCTAAAAAGGCATCATTCCAGTTCATATTAACACTCAACTTGCCAAACATTTGAGGTAAGAGCCAAGCTTTCATCAAAATAGAGATCCAGAGAAAGCACTAGAAACTGCCCAGAGCAGCCTGAGGGCAGAGGCCTCCCGCCAGTCCAGACACCAGGCTGCAGCCATGGCCTGCCTGTAGCCCCAAACAGCAGTGCATGCAGAAGACGGAGGCCACAGAAGACAGAGGCTGCAGAAGATGGCTCATGCTCTTCTCTCCTCTGCTGGGTTGTTCTTTACTTGACCCAGAAAGTTCAGTCATTAACTCCCCCCTTTGGCCTTGTGATGTATGGGTAGTAAAGCCAGTTCTGATGAACCAAGTCCACAGGAGCAGAGGAGCCAACTGCTCTGTGACAGAGGAATGATTAACAAAGCTGAGAGTAGTTGGGTATCGTGGAGCACGCTTTNAATCCTGGCACTCGGGAGGCAGAGCCAGGCGGATCTCTGTGAGTTCCAGGCCAGCCAGGGCTGCATAGTAAGACCATGTGTCAAAACAAAGTTGCAGAAGTTTCATTTTTGATATATCTAAATTGTCACCTAAACCTAAGTCAAAATATATTAAAACTAAGAATCCTGTAAATGAATCAAGGATCATAATTCAAGGATAGAGACCCTAGTTGACTGTGTATGAAGTTAAAGCACCCAGTGGCTATCCCATGCCCACCAAGCCATTATTTGGTTTACAGGATCAAGAATACCATTTATTGGGCTGGAGAGATGGTTCAGGGGTTCAGAGTGTGTATTAATTACTCTTCCAGAAGAACCTGAACTCAATTCCCAGCACTCACTTCAGGTGGCTCTCAAATTCCTGTAACTCTAGCTCCAGAGAATCCAACACCCCACCCCTGGCCTCCAGGGGTACCCACATACACGTGACATACACACACATATACACAACATGATTAAAAGTAAAATTAATCTTAGGTCCAAATTTTTCNTGTTTGGCATGATTTAGAAAAGAGCCCATGAAGCCTGTAGGTGCTGTGGTGCTCACTTGCAAGTCTGGAGTTCAGCAAGTGAAGGCAGGAAGANTGAGGGCCTCAAGACCATCCTTGGCTCTGCAGCAAGATCTTTAAAACCAGCCCTTGAGACCTTGTCTCAAAACACAGATTATCACACACACCTGGCAGGGGTTGGGGTGGGGTGGGGAGTAGGCTTGGCCATTTTCATTCTTACCACTCCAACACCTGTCAAAACAGTCTATGAGCAGCTCTGTATGGCCAGACATGAACCCAGACAATGCCCCTGTTACATTTGGACTGAAAGACCCCAAACCAAGATTTCAGAAATGAACACTTCACCACAGCAAAGCATGCACTCTGGAAGAAAAGATAGGGACCAGGAGGAGGGACAACCAAAGCCACATTCGTAGGTATACCTGAACACAAATTACTCATTCTCAAGTTACTGTTGTTACTGTTACTCTCATTCAAGGCATAACATGCAACAATTAAAAATAAATTAAATAAATAAGTAAATAGGTTAGCAGTTAAAACTCAGTTCACACTGATGCCATGCTGGCAACCATATAGCTCTGAAATGCAGCAGAAATTAAATTACAGTGGCTATAATAGATTTGGCATTTTATTTTTAAATATTAACAAGACTGCCAGGGGGAGTACGTTTATCAAGGGATGGAGCTCAGCAGCAGCCCTGCTCACTCGGAGGCCAATTAGCATCCCCATCTTGCCTAACAACAGCCTCTCTGGGTGCTCAGAGCCTCTGGAGACTCTGGATTTGCAGCTGGGCCTCTGCCAGAGCATCTATGGATCAGCACACCAGGGGCATGCAGACTAACCCAGCAAATCTATCTTGCTTTGTTTAGTTTCTTTTGCTGTTTGAAGATTAAAACTCAACATGGTAAACTGACTGTGGTAGTACATGCTGGTAATCCCATCCCATGGCAGGCAGAGGTAGGAAGATCAGGAGTTCGTGGTGAGCATCAAGGCCAGCCTGGGCTACATGAAACTCTTTATCAAAACACCAAAGAGGCTGGCAAGATGACTCAGCAGGTAAAGGAACTTGCCACCGAGTCTAAGTTTCTAACCTGAGTTTGATTCCCAGAATCCATACAGTAGGAGAGAATCAATTCCTGCAAGTTGTCCTCTGACCTCCACAAGTACATCANGGCATATACGCACACACATACACCACACACACTCAAATAAATAAAGTAATGTAAAAACTCCCCAGAAATTAAAACAATAGAAGACAAGGGGCCAAGGGGTTAGGGATGCACGAAAACAGACTTCAGCACCCAGTACCCACATTAAAAAGCTGGGTGCACTGGGGTGCACCTGTAATCCTAGAGCTGGGGAGGCAGAGACAGCAGATCCCTGGCCTTAATAAGCAGCCAACTTAGCCTACTTGGGAAGCTCCAGGCCAGTGAGAGACCCTGTCTCAAAAAATAAAACAAGATGGTGGCAACTGAGGAACCGAAGCTGACCTCTGACCTCCATACACATTTGAGCACGTGTACAGGTGTATGTATACATACATACATGCACACACGCACACACACACGTTACTTGATGTTTAGTTTCTCCTCTTGCCTTGTCTTTCCCTCCTGACTCATCTTTAAAGTTAGCCAAAGAAAGATCTGGAGAGATGGGTCAGCAGTTAAGAGTATCTGCTGCTCTTCCAGGGGTCTGGGGTTTGGTCCCTAGCACTCAAAAGGAGGCTAACAACCATCTGTAACTCCAGTTCCAGGGGATCCAACATCCTCTTCTGGTCTTTGGGTACCAGATGCCCACATGTACAGACATACATGCATACAAAATACCCATACAGAAGGAAGGAAGAAGGAAGGAGGCAGGTGTGTGTGTGTGGGGGGGGTCAGAAAGGCTTGACCACACGGCTGCTGTGGCAGGCTTGGAGGCCCAGACACAGCTTCTGTGGCAGGCAGCACCGGGATCCGGGAGGGGCCATAGGCTGACCCCAGCCTGCGTCTGGGGGAGGTGCCTGACATTCCAAACATTTCCTGTACCCCTGGACAAATGTCAGCCAATCGGCGTCCTGGGCACTGGGGGTCCCCTCACCCCAACCTCTGCTATAATAAAAACCTCACCCTGCCAGGGCTTGGGGCTCTCTGCTCTCACCACTGCGTCAGACAGAGTCCAAGCTCCGAGCTTGAAAATAAAGGCTCTTTGCTTTTACATATGGGATTCTGTCTCTGTGGTGGTCTTTTGGGGGTCCTCTCGATCTGGGCATAACAGCAGGCAGACAGGCAGGAAGGCCAGCTGAACCCCAACATTCAGAATCCCCAGGGCCACCTGAGCATCTTAGTTCATAGGTCAGGAGTTTGTAGCCATGGGCTTCACTCTATGGTCTGGAAGATAAATGAAGATTGGGTAACCTCATTTTTTAGAGTAGGGGGCTGTGTCCTGGGGCTACCCCAGGAATCATTCCTGAATTCAAACACCTACAGGCCCTATCAGAGTCTTTAAGAGTCAATGTTTCCTATGCCCTAGCTTCTGGAGCCCTCCCATAAGATAGCTCTGTCTACTGAAGGGCAAAAGACAAGTAAGTCCCTTAGGGACTATAATACAATCAGGTGTGGTAGTACACGCCTTAATCCCAGCACTCAAGGGCTGATGCAGGAGGATTGCAAGCTAAAGACCAGCCCAGGCTACACAGTAGAACCCCATCTCAACAAAAACAACAGTAATTTGTGCTTGTGTTTCAACTCAACGTCCTACCCCAACACACTCCTCTAATCAGGCTTTCCGGAAATGTCTTGCTAATTTGCAGTTAGAACAAACACACTCAAGAAAATGATGTTCCCAGCAGGACACCAATGTTCCATGTGGGGATGAGAATATGCTTACATTTTGGCCCAATAACTGATGCTGGGAGCAGCAATACAAACAGAGATGAAGTTAGGCTATTGACTGAGCACTGTGCTAACCCTGCCCCAAAACAGAAGACAAATAGCCCAGCTCCAGACAGTCTTGTCAATCCATTTCACCTTTCCTAGCACACCCATCAGTTACAGAGCAGGATCATGGATAACTTAAAGCCAGAGCTGGGAGTGTAGCTCAGTGGCAAAGTGCCTGTTTCTCATGTATAAAGCCCTGGGTTTAATTCTAGTACCACAAAAAGGAAGAGATGGAGGTCAGCTTAGTGATGACTGTCCCAGAGTCAGCGTAGGACAAGCAAGGAAGCAGAGAAAACAAGCCTTGCTCAGAGCAGAGATGCAATGTCTCAGATCAGAGGACATTAGAACAGTCTGGCTGGCGAAAAGTGGAGGCCCATCCCTTTGCTCCTCTACTGTCCCAGATGCACAGGAACCATCAACTATGGCTGTAAGAAGTGCTCGCCACTGAAGGACAAGCCTTGTAAACAGCCAAGAGATTTAAGAAGCCAGCTGGCCCAGGCTCACTGACATCCAGCATCACTGAGCCCAGGAGCCAGCTAGAGGTGCAGCAGGGTCTTGGGAGGGCCAAATGACATGTTCTTCCCAGACTTCCCTCCTACACACACCTCAGTAAAGAAGAGACTTGTGTAAGACTTCAGAGTCTTTGATACAAGAGGCTTTACTATAATCCCTATTTTACAGAAAGTGGCCAAGAGCCAGCTTTTATCTGGCCAAGAGCCACTATTACAGGGGCTGCTAAGACTTGGAGAGCCCTGACCAGGTGGCTGGTCCTGTCCACCTTACTGTGAGCACTGTTAATGCTGTGACACTGGTGGCAAAGAGTTCTGGAAGCTCAAAACAGAGTCCCTACAACCTCCTGACAGTCTAATCTCATTCCATGCCTACTACGCAAAGAANAAGGCTAAAGGTAGAGACAATAGTGGAACAAAGGACACCTCATCTTCATTGCCCCTTCCTATNGCTGCCTGTTCAGAACTGCTGGGATAACTAAATGCATTATGGGAAATGATCAGAATAGTTTCTTGGACAGCAGCCTAAGCTCAACTCCATTTTGGGGAGAGGGGGCGGGCAGTGACAGTGAGACAGGGTCTCACTATGCAGTCTCAGCTGTCTTGTCCTAGAACTATGTAGCCTCAAACTCAGAGATCTGCCTGCCTCTGCCTCCCCAGTGCTGGAAATTAAAGGCACATGGCTTAACCCAGCTTCATTTTAAAAATACCCTNTTGCCTCTTTCTTTTCCACCTTTTAAAAAACTAAACAGAACTTTTTTGAAACTGCTAGTCCTAATATAAAACTAAATATCAGCCTTCATCTGTCCTTCTATTAACACTGCCAGGTCTTGATGACAAGCAGAATGTTGGCTAAATACACAAGTACCCTGATCCTGGTTAACCAAGCATTTCTTTGGTGGACTGGACTCCTGAACCCCAGAGTGAGGTTTCCCATGGCACATATCATGGCCATAATGCTGCTGCCAGCAGGCAGGGCAAACAGGAGACTAAGGAAATGTGGCAGAACACTCAGGCTGAGAGGGAGCACAGCACAGTGCTTACCCAGCAGAGGTCCTGGGTTCAAACCCAAGCACAATCACCAAAACCCAAACAAACAAAAAACCCTGTGAACTAAATAAATAAACCTTGGGGCTGGAGAGATGGCTCAGTGGTTAGGAGTACTGACTGCTCTTCCAGAGAACCTGCATTTAATTCTCAGAACCCATGTGGCAATCCATCTGCTTGAGTGAATACTAGGATTACAGGTATGAGCCACCATACCGGGTTTGGGCTGGCTATCCTAATGATTTTGTTTACCCTACAACAGTTTGGCATTAGTGCCAGGGTAAGCAGTTGGGCAAATGGCAGTAATGTCAAACTGGACCTCCACATAAAATTTCACAAATACGCAAGTCCATGCTCAGCTCAGAAGCTGCAAACTGCAAACCATCATTGTATCTATCTACCAGCAGTTTCTGGGGTTCATTATCTCTTGAAACTGAATTAATTANCTGCAAGGTAAATAGCCCAGTGTTTCAAATTGTCAGCTTTGGAAGAGAATCCTGTTACATCCTAAACTGCCAACTGATTCTGAGCAAAGTAACCATTCTGAATTTGTTTCCTCAACCATAAAATGGGGATAAGAACACACTTCTCTCATTGAAAATTAAATGAGTTCAATTTATATTTGACTAAAAACTGGAGCTAGAGAGATGACTCAGTAGGGAAGAGTGCTTGCTGCACAAGCATGAGGACCCGAGTTTAGATTCCAGGACCCATTTTAAAAACTGAGTTAGGCTGAATGGGGTGGTGCACACCTTTAATCCCAGCACTTGGGAGGCAGAGGCAGGCGGATCTCTGAGTTTGAGGCCAGCCTGGTCTACAGGGCAAGTTTCAGAACAGCCAGGGTTACACAGAG
>LZPO01096790.1:263867-277078 GCA_001675575.1 Neotoma lepida
ATGGCAAAAAAATAAAAAAAAAGACCCTTGCTACCAAGGCATATTATGACCTGAGTTCAATCCCTGGAACGCATACGATGGAAGGAGAAAACCCACTCCAGCAAATGTCCTCTGACCTTGTGGCATGGCATGTCTGTGCCTGTACACACAAACTAATTAAAAATTAATGTTAAAGGAGCGTGACATTAGGGATATACCTTAGTTGGCAGAGTGTCTGACTAGCATGCTTATGAGGCCCTGGATTCTATCTACAGGACTGACTAAATTGGGCTTGGTGGCAACATAGGGGAAGTGGAGGAAGGACTAGTAGTTAAAGGTCATCCTCCTGGCTGCAGTAATGGCTCAGTACTTAGGAGCAATTGTTGCTCTTAACAGACAACCTGAGTTTGCTTCCCAGCAACTACATCAGGAGACTCAAAACCACCTGTAACTTCAGCTCCAAGGAATACCCTCTTCTGACTTCTGTGGGTACCCATGAACATATGACATTCACTTGGATATACACATATATAATAAAATAAAAGGCTATCCTTGGCTACATAGTGAGATTTAGGCCAGTCTAGGATATATGAGATCCTGACACACACACACACACACACAATTAAAAATAATCTAGATTTCAAACTGAAATTAGAAGTAGATGGATTTACTTTAATATTAGATTATATAGGGAAAAGATGAATTGTGGATTTCAAACTGAAATTAGAAGTAGATGGATTTACTTTAATATTAGATTATATAGGGAAAAGATGAATTGTGGAACTAGAAGACAAATTCACAAAAAAATATGCAGACTGAAGTTTGGAGAAATATAGAAAACTGACCTTGGCAGGCNAGTGTCTTAGTAAACTGCTTTTCCTTCCCTCTTGATACATAGAGATGAACATGAGTGCTTTATAGTCCCAAGGACTTGTGGTCCTTGGTCATCAGTACAGCATATCAGAGAAATAAGCCTTGTGACTCAAGCTGTGAGATGAACAGAGTCTTGACTCACTTCCTCTCTGTGTCCTCAAAGCTCCAAGCCCCAAAGCTAACACGGCCATGGCCTTGACCAGGTCCACACACCTTCCCCTCCACCTGAAGACTACAGTCTTGAAGGCACCAACTGCTAACACTGGAACCGATACTCAGCAAGGTTGAAAGAATCTAGTTTTCTCTAAACAGCCAATGGAACCGTTGGGTGGAGAGCATGGAACACTGTCTCTGCTGTGACAGTAAATGCAGTCAGTTTGTTTAACGTAAATCTGCAGACTGGGCCTGTGGACTTGGACTCTTATATAATAGACAGCAGATGAGAGCCGGAAAGGATCTGTAGGATTTGCTGTCCCGGCAGGAATTCCTTAAAGATTGGGTAATTTAATCTGCTTCTCACGATTGAGACAATCTATAGATAGGAAACATGAGTCATTCCGATAAAAACAATGGTCACAGAGAGGAGATATTACCATGCTATCACTTACATGGGGAAGTTGAAGTTGACTTCTATGGGATCCTCCAGATGTGAAATGGAGANCTGGACAGGATGGCTGACAAGCCAGAGAGGAAGATAACTTTGTAGCAGCACAGTCAACATGGGACAAAAGTTTAATTATAGCTCTCAAAAACTACACATATACATTGTGTAGTAACTATGTGTGTAACAATGGCAAACAATAGTTAACTATCTCAAAATACAGATGATTTTTAATGTTTCCAACATAAATTAACAGATGATAGAGGCAACAGATAGGCCAATTATATGCCAGGCATACACTGAACACATGTATTGAGGAGCCATACTGGTGCCCGGCTTGTGATGCACACCTGCAATCCCATCAGCTGAGGAGCAGACAGGATGATCATTAGTTTGAGGCCAACCTGGGCTGCATAATGAATTCTGGACCAGCCTAAGTTACAAAGTGGAATCCTGTTATAAAACAAAACAATAACTATAGGGGCTGGAGGGATGGCTTGGTGGTTAAAAATGCTTACTGTTCTTGCAATGAGCCAAAGTTTGATTGCCAGCACCAACACTGGGCATCTCATAACCACCTGAAACTCCAGCTCCATGGAAATCANACACCTCTGGCCTCCATGGATACTGGAACACACATAGATACATAAACATACTTAGAAAACAAAATAAATCTTACAACCAAAGACTAAAAAGAGCTAGGCAGTGGAAGCGCACGCCTTTAATCCTAGCACTTGGGAAGCAGAGGCAGGTGATCTCAGTGAGTCTGAGGCCAGCCAGCTTGGTCTACAAAGCAAGTTCCAGAATGGCCAGGACTATTACACAGAGAAACCCTATCTTGAAAAACAAAACAAAACAAACAACAACAGCAAAATCCTAAAAAGAAATGCTGTCACTCCTGTGGCAGGCTACCTTGGACCACCAGTCCCCAAATCATGACATGGAGACTTATTATTGATTATGAATGCTCGGCTTTAGCTTAGGCTCTTTTCTAGCTAGCTTTTTTTTTCAACTTAAATAAACCCATAAATGTGCTGCCCCAAGGCTCGTTTACCTCATCTACATACTCTCCATCCTGCTTTCCTGCTTCCTGTGTATATCTGTCTGGCTGCTGCCTGGCTGCACCCTAAGTTATTCACTGGCCACTGGCTGGCAGGCTGGCTGGTTAGCTGGCTCCCCTTTTCTCTCTGCCAGCCAGCCCCACCTATTCCTCTGCCTACCTATTGGCACTTCAGCCTTTTATTAGACCAATCAGGTGCCTCAGGCAGGCAAGGTGAAACAGAAACACATCTTTACATAGTTAAACAAATGCAGCATAAACAAAAGCAACACAGCTTTATATAGTTAAACAAATATTCTATTCCACAACACAGTCCTCCATAAGCATACCACAGATCTGCTCTTCATGGCATCATCCCCATTCGCTTAGAGAACTGCCAGTCTGGCAATCTCTTCTCCCAACTACATTTTGACACTTCNACTCAGTAAATAGAACTGTGTATATAATGTAACAACTATGGTTTGGAAAAACTATGCGTAAGGGGCTAAAGAGATGGTTAAGAGCAAGTACTGCTCTTGCAGAGGACTGGAGGACCCACACACAGCTCACAAACACCTGCAAGTGCTACAGGAGACCTGATGCCCTCTCTGGCCTCCTTAGGCACCACACACATGTGTACAACTTTCCCCCAATACACAATTTTAAGTAAAAATAAATCTTTTTAAAAATTTGCATACCAAAATAACAGGCCAAAAAGAGCATCAAAATGTTAATGTGTGTTATCTCAGGGTCAGAATTCAGGCTGGGTTTTGTTTAAGCTTTGCTTTGTACCAAAATTTTACAGCGGATACATTTTTTTTTATTTAAAAAGTTATCTTTATTTGTTGTAAATATTGGGGGACACGTGTACCACAGTGAGTATGTGAAGATCAAAGGATAACTTTGGGAGTCATTTTTCTATGTACTATATGGTTGGGTCCCAGGACCAAACTCCAGATTGTCAGGATTGACGGCAAGTACCTTTGAGCCATCATGCTAGCCCTGAATATATTGTTTTTTAATCCAAAATAACTAAGGGCTACTGAGGGGGAGGGGGAAGCTGTAGTCACAGTTGACCTAAAATAAGTCCTATGTGAATGGTCTTAGTACCCTTATCTTACAGGCACATCCATGTCCTTCCTGCCCAATTTATCTTCGTACAGCCAGGCTCTCCCAGCAACGAACTGTACCTTATCGGTGAGCTGGACCCTACAGTTTCACTTTCTGTCTTCAGTGTTCTCACCTGCCAAGCTTTCTTACACTTACTTACTGAAGTCTGGAGTCTATAATTACCAGGTATGTCCAGTATTTCTATTCTATTCTATTCTGTTTCTATTCTATGTATGACGGCACAGTTACAGAAAGCACTACTTTCTATGTAGCACTGCTTGGGAAGATAGGTAAATCTATGACTATCTCCAACATTGCACTTCCCTGTTTTCCCAAAAATACATAAGGTGGCNCAGTACTCTGGAACAAGCTATCCACTTTAGACCATCGTGACTTCAGATCCACTGGCTTATTTTCTGTATGTGAACCCACCAGAGACCATGTCTAAANTCATAACTGCCCACTAGGCAGAATCTAGGTGGCAGTGGCAACTAGCACTTACTGGAAACACTCACCATTGAGGACCTTACTAAGCACTTCACTGTTGGTAGGTTACCTCTTCTCATGAGGCAACAGCAGAGATTCAATTTGCCCAAAGCCATAAAGCCAGTCAATAGCATGGCTATGACAAGAACACAGAGAGTAGCTGGCTCTGGGGTCAGGGCAGAGATGAGTGGGTTTCTCTTTGTCTGTCCCATGGCACATCATAGTTGTACAGCTTGCTAAGTATCCTACGGCCTGGAAGCTGGAGGGCTAGAACACTTTTTATACCTCAGCCATTAGGAGCCTGGGAACTGAGTGAGAAAGCCCTTACTATTCTCATGCTTAGATTAGACATCATTTGGTGGTGGTGCACACCTTTAATCCCAGTACTCGGGAGGCAGAGGCATGTGCCTTAAATTCAAGGTTAGCCTGGTGTACAGAGTGAGTTGCAAGACAGCCAGGGCTACACAGAGAAATCCTGTCTCGAAAAATTTAAAAANGGTTTGGGGTACAGCTATGAGGGGAGCTGCCTAGTGTTTGCCAGGCCCAGTACACACATAAGCAAATGCCTGGGTGGCTGGTGGTGGTGCCATGCTTAAGCTCCTGCGGCATGAGTAGGCACTTACAGTTAGAGGGTATTTCGAACAGGGTAGCAGGGCCACAGTGAGGCAGTGCAGGCGGCAGCTTTGTAAGAAGACACCACTCTACTTAAGAGGAGCCCCAACCCCTGGACAGCCACCTCCCATGGACTGCCAAAAGGGGAATTCCTGAAAGGGACGAGGATACAAAAGTAATCAATCCTTGCCCTGGAAAATACCTCACAACCACTTGGTGGTTATAAGGCAGTGACAGAGTGGAGCTGGAGACAGCATGTGGGCCCTCCAGCTTTCAGGGCTCTTAAGGAGCAAGCCAGGGAAGTNTGCTGTAAGACTCGTTTTCAGCCATTTCCAGAGAAGTTAGGAAGTTCTGCTCCTCACTTCAAAGCCCCTTTCTGTGCACAGAAAATGGGCTTACATGGACAGCACGGGGCCTAGATGGGCCCCTACTGCAGCTAGGGCTTATTAGAGGGCACAGCAAGCCAGTCCCAGAGCTCCCACACACCACAGCATCTGCTTTTGTTTTTCCAAATACAACTTTCTAAATCAAAAGGCTCAAACCTAGTGACGACATCACTACACTGGGCTAACATCCGGTTCAGTCTCATCCATGGAGATCTCAGACTTCTGCAGGGGACTGACCTATGGGGTTCTGTGGCAGCTCTACCCAACGCAAAACTCTGATGGGGAAAATTCTCTAATCTCTAAGAGCCTGGGCCACTAGGTTTGAGGCACCTGCATCTCCCAGGCTGACAGATGCAAAGACTCAGGGAAGACCCTCACACCAAGCAGGCACTGGGAGACTAACAAGGGAACAGAGAGAAGACACAATGCAGCCTATGGACAAACAAGATGGGCTTCTCACACCACAGGAGACTCAATGAAATGACATGGGCTAAATAGTTTACTCTGTTACCTCAGGGTAACTAAAAATGTGCAGTCCACAGGAAACAATAAAAAAAATCCAGGACAGTGAGAGACACAGAAAAGAGAATACAAGAATNTCGAGTATGCCTCTCACACTCACACTCAGAAGAGGCTGAGGCACAAAGAGCATTTGGGCTCAGGAACTGAAGACGTCTTGGGGAAATACAGAGGCCCTGTCACCAGAACAGAATGCCAATTTCAAGCAAGACCATTTATGGTGACACACATCTGTAATCCCAGCTGTTAGGAGGTAGATGCAGATAGACTGCACTGAGTTTGAGGTCAGCTTGAGCTACACAGCCAACCTGTACTGCCATACATACTAAGAATTGGTCTCAAAAAATAAAAACAAAAGAAAAAAAGCACTCTAGAGGCAGAGACAGGTGGATCTCTGTGAATTCAAGGCCAGGCTGGTCTATAGTGTGAGTTCTAGGACAGCCAGGGCTACACACAGAAACCCTGTCTTGAAAACCAAAACCAAAGATATATATATATACACACACATACACATACACACACACACACACACACACACACACATATATATATATACACACACACACACACGTATATATCTGTTGGTGAAGTGCCTGCTTGGCATGCACCTCCACACTGGGAAGAGAAATGAATTTCAGACAGGTGAAAAGGGCACCCAAGAAGGTGGCCGGCTTCCTGGGGGTGCTGGAGCATGAACAGAGTAAAGAGAGACCAGCAGGGAAATGAGTATGCTTGGGGGGAAGGGTGTCCAAAGAGGGGCCAGGGTACAACAGCCAGNACACACTCAAAAGAGTGACCCCAACAGTGTCAGGGAAGAGGGAGTTAGCTAAGCTGCTCATTGGCAGACAAGCGAGTTACAGAAAGGGAGAAAGAAGCCTAGACTGAACCCTGAGTGCTACCTTAAAAACCAGGGGTGCTAGTGTGAATGGGAGATGGGGCAATGCACATGTGCCATGGTTACTTACATCCCAATCTGTACACTGAAAAAGCCTAGGAACCAGCTCCCCCAGAGCAATGTGCACACGAACAAGAAATTCTTTCCCCAAACCCACCCCCTACTAGGAAGAATCAGTTCTGTGGAGAAATAGCTGGCTCCTGTCTGGGGCAGGGAAACACAAAATGTGTGTGGAATACCTTGTCATACAGAAAGAAGTATTGAGGAAGGATGGGGACAGATGGATGTCAAGGTGAAAAGGAGTGCCATTAGCCCAATCAACACAATGGAGCATGCAAATAACTAAATAAAAGATTAAATTGGCAGGGTTATGCTGATACACACACACACACACACACACACACACACACACGAATTACATCCACCAAGATGGCTCAGCAGCTCAAGCCTGATTCCTGGAGCTCACATGGTAGAAAGAACTGCCTCCCACAAGCTGTCTCTGACCTCCACATGCAAGCCCCCACACAATAAATAAATAAATAAATAAATAAATGTAATATAAAAAAATGAGGACTGGGGATACAGCTCAGTGGTAGGCCACTTACCTAGCAGGCACAGGGCCCTGGGTTCCATCTGCTGCACCTTGGATGAATAGGCAGACAGTCATAAGATAGAAAGAACCCTAAGTCCACACTGGCAGGAAGGTAAATAGACAACAGAGAGCACGGCATCTTTAACTCCACCGAGTCTTGACTCAACTGAAACAGGGAAAAAGGATCACAGGGCAAACTGTGACCTCGTGAACCTCCTTAACAAAGGGACAGACCAGAGTTCTACATCACCACACAGGATGCATCAAGACAGGCCATCACACATGGAATCTTATTGCCAAAGACACAGACGGAATCTAACTATGAGGAACATCAGACAAACTCAGTGTGAGAGACCTGTACGGAGCAGATGGCCTGTCATCAAAGATCAACAGTGTCATGGTCATGAAAATTGAGAACTGAGGAACTTTTCCAAAGAAACAGGACAAGAAAACACAATGACTGTGACCTAGATCCTGTGATAGCAAAGGGACATTGTTGAGGTAACTGTTAAACTTTAATAGAGTGGTCTGGGGGTACAGGTCAGTGGTAGAGCATTTGCCTAGCAAGCATGAAAGCACTGGGTTTGATCCTGAGAACTCTCCCCCACACCCTTATGGATCTGAGGACTAGATGTCAATCAAGATTACTGCTAACTTCTTAATCATAATGGTTAAGTCTCCTTTTGAGTATCTGCTTGTTAATTTGTTTGAAAAACACACTTTGGAAGAATGTGCAGGAAGAGAGAGCNTGTGTTACTACATAGAAAGGACTGCTGGGTGCTGCAGTGGTTGCTCAGTGGTTAGGAGCACTTACTTATTAACCCACATGGAGCTCCTCACAGCCATCTGTAACTCCAGTTCCAGAGGTCTGACACCCTCTTCTGGTCTCTGCATGTACATGGTGCACATAAACTCACACATACGCATACAATAAATATTTTAAATTATTTTCACATACTATTCAAATATATCACATTCTGTCTTATGGTCTACCTAGAATGTTTGTTTTGAAAATGCAAGTTTATTCTAACACAACTGAAATCTCTGGGAACAATACAAGCAGAACTCCATGTGCTCCCAATGCAATTTCNTCTCTAGGGAACAGTCCAGCTGAACAGACTCATTGACATGCACACACTCACACAGCAGTCCAAGTGTACCCACCTGCTGCTTTAGAAAACTCTGGCCACAATACAACCAGGCACGGCTCTTTGCATGCCACTTCCATGAGCAGATTTCAAGATGTTTTCATGAGCCATGTTCATGGTGTTTCCAACCATTTCACATTTCAAACATTTTAGGGTTCGTGTGAGTCCTGGTGACTGAACTGTAGTCACCAGGATTGGTGGCAGGTACTTTTACCCTGTAACTCACCTCACCAGCACTATGGTTCTTTTTTTTAACGTATGTCATCAGTGAAATTTGTGCCTACCCCTTCCTCCCCTATAAATGCTATAGTTTTTTTTTTATTAAACAACTTTACATGATATCATGAATTCTAAAATTATTTATAACATGCTGTGGTAAAATTAACTACACAATAAGTTAATATAATCACCTTTATGGACAAGAAAGTGCACTCCATCCATGGCATTCTTATGGTACACACAGATATTCTAAAAAGGGGTGGGAAAAGAAAGCATCTCGTTGGCTTAGCACTGGCTGTTCTTCCAGAAGACCTGGGTTCAATTCCCAGCACCCACATGGCAGCTCACAGCTGTCTATAACTCCAGTTCCATGGGATCTGATACCTTCATGCACATAAAATAAAGTTAAATAAATAAAAAAGAAAAAAAAAAGAAAAGAAAGCATCTCGTCTGACCTCAAGCCAGTCATCTCCAACAACTCAAGAGCGTGGGGATATCCTGAGTAATTGCAAGAATGGGAAAGCCAACACCATCGAAGGTCTACCTCAACTGAGCCAGACCCAGGGACAAGTCAGGCCACCATGCCCACAGGGGTGTAGGATGAGAGAAAGGAAACACAGGCAGCAGAGCACTGGCCCTTTGGTTCCAAGCTCAAAACAACAGAAACCAAGCAACAGCGTGACTCATCCCCAGACAGCTTCCTAATCCTGAAAAGGGCCCCTGCTCAGACCGACCAAAGAACACAACAATCTCCAGGCCCACACAGGTTCTATGCGTTGCTGGACCAACCAAAGGAGGAGATAAACTGTTAAATTCCACATTAAATTAACCCCAGAGTGTCACACCACTCAGTGGAATCTGAGATTCTCCTTAACTTTTCCAATAGTATTTAGGAATGAAATTAAGTAGATTTGAGGCCAAAGGGTCAAGTATTTTATATACCAATAAAGACAACATACTTGTTTTATGTTTTCCGTATCAAAAATCCCTTACCAGAAATAATCTTATATCCACTGTATTTATAGTTACAACAGAGAAACAACTATTACAGAAAAGACTACAGCAAAGAGGCCATTTGGAGGGCAGAGGCTGGAGATCCAGAGCTCAAACCTTGGCTATATAAAACCAACTCAAAATAAAAAGAAGGAAAGAGAGAGTCAGAAAGAAAAGTGAGCGAGCCTGTAAGAGTATTCTACAGAAGTCCACTGACTCAATTGTTGCCCTTCTTCACCTCAGCCTTCAAGTACCTGTATTCATAGAAGAAAACAAAGAAATGAACATGGTGACAGAGATGGGTATGAATTAGTGTCATTTCCCTTTACTACTCTTAAAGTTGACTTAATGGTTTAAAAATATTGTTCCAAATGAACAAGAATGGCAACACGTGTTAAAACCTAATCAAACATGATTCACTCCAGAATGGTCCATGTCTGATGATACAGCTCACATTAACAGTCTGCTGGCAAGTGGCACAATTCAATGAAGGGTCTGTTTTCCAACATACAATGCATACCTGAAGCATCAGCTCTNGTTTACTGTTTTAATTTGCACTAATAAGTTAGCAGGCCTAATAACACAAAAATTAGATCTGTGATGTTTAACTGGTGGCTATTGGGCAATGATCTTGAACAAAAACCACAAGAGCCAGAGCCCGGCTGGCAGGTGCTTCTGCAGGCCTTTTCCCTTGCAAGTACAGACTTGGCTCTGCTCAAGGCTGGTGTAAATTAAGCACAGCAGAAATTAGCAATAGCTTCTCAGAGGAAAGGCCAAGGGCATACCAGCACACGGGTGCTGTACTCGAAAGCGGAGCCTCTGGGGCACAGGCCCCTTCGCCCTCCAGGTTTATCACGGCCTGGGAAGACATGGCCCCTGAAGAAGTTCTGAATTGTAAGGGTTCAAGTGAAGGCTTGGAGTGGCAGGAATTTCACTGAGACCAAGAGCTTCAGGCCTGTGTGCACCATTCACTATAGATTCTAATCTATAGGCAGGAAGCTTCCCACTCATCTACCCAGCTCTTTTCCTTTGAGTATGGTAGCTAGGGCACAGGGACAGTAAGGGGACATTTGTCTGAACTGGTACTGGACTTGAGGTATCCACATACGATCTCTCAATCCTCCTGCTGTCCCTGCAGGCTTACCCACTGTCTGTCATCCTTTTTCACAGATGGCACCTGAGATCACAGGCCATCTGAAGGAATGAAGTCCAGTCACTCAAAGCTTCAAAAGTCCAGGTAACAGATGAGCAGAACCCTGGCTTGCATTCTGCCTTATGCTGGAGCAGGGAGGGGCTCTTCTGGCCCTTCCACTTTGTTTCATGGTAAGTCCCTAGTCACATCATCGAGGTCCAGTATACTATTCACTTTATTGTAGCTTTGAAGTTTTCTATAATAAAGTCATTACTAAGGAAAAAAATTAGCTTGAGCCCAAAGCCAAACCCCAAAGTAGCTCTTAACCTTGAGTTAATCTTCCCTAGTGCCAAATGAAATTCCAACAAATCCAAATATTCTAATTCCTACAAATCTTAAGACTACTAATACTTTAAACCAGAGTGAAAAGAAGCCAGACTCCCAAGTCAATATCAAAACAAAATCAAACAAATGCCAAACCAACTTTTGACTTCTTCCCCTTTCCGGCTTCTCACTGGCTCAGACTGGTAGTGCAGGCCAGAACCTCACAGTGGGGGATCCAGCAGCCCTGCACATAACTCCATGGATGGGTCCTGGCCTTGCTGCAATGGAAGGGAGCTCTTCCTACCTTGTGCTCTTCACACAGAGCACGGGAGAGTAGCTCCCATGAGGGACAGGCTTCTCACATGGNCTTGGAGTTTCAATAAGAGCTTGGTTCTTCACTCTCCTTCAACTTGAACTAACAACTCCAAATCCTACGCAAAAATTGCCTCTTGAAGCACACTTTGGTCTGGGCATGGTAAGGTACATCTGTAATTACAGCACTCTAGAAGCTGAGGCAGGAGGACTGCCATGAGTTCCAGGCTAGCCTGAACCACAGTGAACCTTGACTAAAAACAAACTCAGAGGGATGAAGAGGCAGCATGTCTGAGTCCCAAAGACAAAGCCTGGAAACATGGGAACCATCGACCTAAGTATTCCTCTAACTAAAACTAGAAACGACGCCCACACAGCGTCCTTACGTTTATTGATGATTTTACCTTTAAGACTCCAGATTAAGGTTAAAACAAAGCAATGCTGCATTCACTTGTGGTGTACAGCACCACAGCCTTCACATACTGTATATATTCTGTGCTTTACTGTGATTTGAAAGCATGGTTAAAACCCATCTTGAGTCCTGAACTGGGGGTTCGGGGAGAACCTCCCACTTGTCAACAGCCCACAGACCTGTCCTTNATATAGCCATCAAGCATCTGACTTCAGTGGGCATGATAAATCTGAAACTGTACTATGATTCATACTTAGGATGGCAATCAGCATTGTTACAAATCCATAACGTTCTTAACTAGGTTCCTTGCCTTGAGGGTTTACTAGTAGTGAGAATGTCAACATACTCCAGCAAAAAGGAACACTCAGAACCTCAAATCTGTCCACCTTTACTGCCCAACACTTACCAACAAGTCCTTCCTGAGCATCTGATAGTATGGGAAGCAGGGCTACAGCAGTGACCAAGAGCAACAAGGCCTATGAACTTGATGTTGAATGAGAGGCTTGGGCCAGCAGCACAGAGCTGCTGCAGAGAAAACAGTCCTAAACTGGGTCTGTTGGAAAAGTGCTGGAGGGACAGGAAGCAGGTTCATGATGCAGGACAATGCTTTCTGAGCACCTACTAAGTGTCACACTGATAAGGTCTCACTATGTAGCTCTCGAAAGGCTTTGCACCCCAGCCCTCCTGTCTCTACCTCCCAAGTACTGGGATTACAGTAGAGTGCTGTCATTACCCTCTATTTACAGACTTGAGGAGCTGGAGGAAGGCGTAGGGGGTAAGAGTGCGCACTGCTTCTCCAGAGGACCGGAGTTCAGTTCCCATCACTCATGTGGGGTGGCTTCACAACTGCTAATAACTCCAGCTCCAAGGGATTTGACTTCCTCTTCTGACCTCTGCATACACACTCAGACACACATACGCATAAATAAAAAAACAAATCTTAGGGCTGGAGAGGTGGCTCAGGGTTAAAGAACTTGCTGTTTGGAAAATACAGGTGGACACAGATAATGGATCTGCATTTTTCAAATCTCACTCTATTTGTTTAACCCAGAAACTATACCGTCTCTCATGTAAAAATGTAATAGCCTTGTCTTGCACGAATTATTAGAGAATAGCATTCAGAAGCAGAAAATGTTAATATGCTGAGTTATATTTTGGTCCTACTGAACAAAATAATCAGTAAATAGGAAACATGGACAATATGGCTTGGTCCTGTTCATCAGAAGCGGTCACAGGATGCTTCCAACACTTAAAAACATTGGATGGAATATTTCAGGTTTGGCAAACAGATGAATCTTTTAAAAACAACCTGAAATCAGCCATCACAGAGGGCACGCCTGCAATCCNAGCACTGACAGAGACTGAGGAGGACTGATACCTGTTTGAGACAAGTCTGGGCTACATAAAACCATGTCTTAAAACAACCAAGAATATGCCAGGTGGTGGAGGTATATGCCTTTAACCTCAGCACTCGGGAGGCAGAGGCAGGTGGATCTCTGTGAGTTCGAGGCAGCCTGGTCTATAGAATTCCAGGACAGCCAGAACTACACAAAGAAACCCTGTCTCAAAAAAACAAACA
>LZPO01096790.1:298193-312702 GCA_001675575.1 Neotoma lepida
GGAGAGAAAAAGCTGGAGGGAGTGATCAGGGAGTGAATGTGATCAAAATACACTGAACATATGCATGAAATTCTCAAAAAGATACATTATATTCCAATTTTTATCTTTTATTTTTGCTTTTTGTTTTGTTTTTGTTTGCTTGTTTGTTTTTTGAGACAGGGTTTCTCTGTGTCATTGTGTAGCCCTGGCTGTGCTGGAACTTGCTCTGTAAGCCATTTTAGCCTTGAACTCAAAGATCCATCTGTCTCTGCTTCCCGAGTGTTGGGATTATAGGTATGTGACACCATGCCCAGCTTTTGCTTTTGTTTTTGTTAGCAGTTTCCTATAGCCCGTGCTAGTCTTGAACTCTTGATCCACCTGCTGATTGATGAGATTACAGGCTTATTGTTTTGTGCTTATTTCATGCTTACAAAAAGCAAATTGGCCGAAGGGCAGTGGTGGTGCATGCCTTTAATCCCAGCGCTCGGGAGGCAGAGGCAGGAGGATCTCTAAGTTTGAGACCAGCCTGGTCTACAGAGCAAGTTCCAGGACAGCCAGGGCTACACAGAGAAACCTTGTCTTGGAAAACCAAAAAGAAGTGGAGGAAGAGGAAGAGAAAGAAGGAGAAGGAGAGGGAGAGGGAAAAGAAGGAGGAGGAGGAGGAGGAAGAAGGAGAAGGAGGAGAGAAGGAGAAGAAGAAGGAGGAGGAAGAAGAGGAGGAGGAGGAAGAAGAAGGAGAAGGAGAAGGAGAAAAGAAGGAGAAGGAATCTTACTTCACGGATGGTGTTTGTTACCAGGAAGAACACACCCCCATCCCTCAGCTGCTTCCTCAGCTCTACTGTGGACAGCTGGGAGATTATTGGCCTGATTGTTTATACAAAAACCTTGGTCACCTTGCACCTCACCCCACCCCTCCAGCAGTGTGTCACTGCCCTGCTGCACCAGGATCTCCAATTCCAGCCTCCTGTTCCAGACACCTGATCTCCTCCCTGTGACTCCAGAAGTCCTCACAGCCGGGACTGCATGACTGTCTGGGGAGGCTTGGTCCTGTGCAAATAACTGTCTGTTCTGCGTAATTCGTCTATTGTCAGTTGGTTCCAGCAAAACCTCAGAGGATGGAGACAAAACACCCCTCCACCTCCACAGTCGAAACACAAACTTGTCGCCACCCCTCCAAGTTCCGTCCTCTCAAAACACACCCGTGCCATCTCAATAGCCTCAAAGGTTTCAACAGTGAACTCCCGAGGCAAAGTCCAAAGTCTCTCATCTAAATGTCAGGTAGGCATGGGTAAGACTCTGGGCATGATTCATCAGCAGACAATGTGTTCTCTAGGAGGGAACCTGTGAGGTTCCTAACATGTGCTGTGGTGAAATGAGCACAAACTAGACCCTCAAATTCAGGAAAGGAGAAAAGTCCCCAGCAAGCCTCAAAAATTGCAGTTGGAAAGTGCTCAGCCATGGGCCTCTGCTGTCCAGACCACAGGCCAGTTCTGTCTCTGTAGTCTTTCTTTTGGGGCAACAGTTTAACACCTGAGTCCTGGCAGCCCATCCCCGGTCTTGCTCACCAGAGCTTGCACATAGCTCTCAGGAGCCACAGTCTGAGCCTGTAAGTCCAGACTGGAGTGACACTTTGGTGGCTGGCTACCACAGGCTGGCTGGGTAGACTCAGGAAACCCACCTTCCATACCTCTGCCCACATGGGGACTTTGACCCTGCAGCAGCTTCTTTCCAAGGGTGCTACACAGCTTTGGGGATATTCTTTAAACTCCAGGTAGAGGCCACCATACCTTAGAGTTTTTCTGGGCACAGCAGGAGCCATATCAAGGCATGCCCTGAATGGCTTTGGGGGAGCAGCCTAGGGAGCAACAGCCCTGGCAGCCAAAAGCCCCTTTACCCACAACCCTGGCGTTTTAGGCCTGTGATGGGAAGTGCACCTCAAGACCTAAAAATGCCTTTGGGTTGTTCTTTCTTCATTCTCTTGGACAATGAAGCCGGAGCCTGGCATCCATGGAGATGGGAGAGAGCTTTGTACTGTCTGTTTATTATGGCTGCTCCATCACCCCTTTCTCCTTCTCTGATAGAAGCTTGCTCCCCTCCCTCCATCCTCCCCTCCCTCCATCCTTCCTCCCTCCTTCGTTTCTTCCTCCTTCTTCTGTCTGTTTCTCTCTCCCTGACAAGGTGTCACTCTAGTCCAAGCTGGCCTCAAACTCATTGCCATCCTCCTGCCTCAGCCTCTCAAAGTGTGAGGAATACAGGCTTGAGTCATCACACCTGGCTCAGCTTCTCACTTTTCCCCAGTGAAGACAGACTCTGAATCTCCTGAGTGTTGGAATTCTGCTTCCTCTGACCCACAGCTCTCTGGTCAAATTACCGCTCCCCCCTTTGCTACTGAACTCAAGAAACAGAAAGCCACAACTTCCATTCCCTCCTGAGAAACAATCTCAGGGAAAGACTCCAATTCACAAGTTGTTGCCTTTAATCCCAGCACTCCACAGGGTAGGCAGAGGCAGGTGGATCTCTGAGTTCAAGGAGAGCCTGGGCTACGCAAATTTACCGTCTCAAAAATCAAAACCAAACAAGTTGTACTTGCACGGAGCTTTGATATAAACACAGCCCAACAAAGTTACAGCCCCGTGATGACGAGGATGTGCAGCGTCAGGCCCTGCTAACATTGCCACTCATTCTCTTCTCCATCACACAGCCTTCTCTAAGAAGTCGGAGGTTGGGGATAGTGCTCTCCATAGCTCATGGGGCACATAAGAACTGTCCACAACTCACCTCAAGAATCACCTTTGAGGCTATCTGTGGCTGTGTGGACTTGCAACTTGAACCTAGAACTCTTTCAACCTGTACTCTGACCTATGTTTCATTGCATATTATTTAATTATTATTCATTTCATATTATTTATTAGTTAGATAGAGATGGGATCTCATGTAGTCCAAACTGACCTCAAACTTGTTACATAGCTCAGACTAACTCTGAATTTCTGTGGTGATATTTTGCTTGTGCTCTAACAAATAAAGCTTGCCTGGAGATCAGAGTGTGGAGCTAGCCACTAGAGGCCGGGCAGTGGTGGCACACACCTTTAATCCCAGCACTTGGGAGGAGGAAGCAGGAAGATCAGGAGTTCAAGGCTACCCTGGGCTATACAAGATTGATCCAGTCTAAAAGAAAAACAGAGCCAGGCAGTGGTGGCACACACCTTTGATTCCAGCACCAGGGAGGTGGAGACAGGAAGTGATATGGCTGGGTGGAGAGAGGAATATAAGGCAGGAGGAGACAGGAGCTCTGCTCCCTTTCAGGCTGAGGATTTCACAGGCCCTGTTCTCGAGATCCCCAAAGAGACCACCAGAGACACGAACTCTCCAAAATGCAAGAGCAAGGTTCATTGGAANCAGTACAATCCGCAGCAGGGACCTCGTCCACCAGAGACACGAACTCTCCGCAATGCAAGAGGAAGGTTCATTGGAAGCAGTACAAGCCCCAGCAGGGACCTTGTCAAGCACAACAGCTCAGTGGAGGCCAGAGGAGGTACCCACCCCTCTGTAAGCTCAGTTTTTAAAGGCAAAAACCACAAAGTTACATCAGTTACGGGGCGGTCCAGTACCGGTACATTTCTAATTGGCTTGGGCCTAGGGGCTTTCCAAAGTTCTTCTGCTATCTTAGTTTTGTTATTTGGCCGGTTGTTTGTCNACCTTTTTATGGGCTATCTCCAGTTTTGGTCCTAGGGGCTATCTCCTGTTTTGGGACATTCTGTGGTTAATCAGTTGCTACTAGATGACCCTCAAACATCCTGACTTTTGTCCTTTTGAGTTCCTGTAACCTATGTCAGCAGTTCTGGGAATTTGAAACTTAGGCCTGTTTCAAGCTGGGGTTAGGGGCTTGCTTAAAATGGAGGTTGGTTCTTCATTTCCCCATTCTCATGTGCCTAATGGAACCCAATCATGGGTTTTGGACAGTTAGAAGGAAATAGGGTGGCGGCCACGAGCCCAGGTGTAGAGGATTTTTATAGGGAAAAACCGCAAGCCAGGAATTACATGCTTGGGATTGGGTAGAAGGGATGTGGGCAAGGTGGTTTTTTTGTTTTTTGTTTTTTTTTTGAAACTATTGGTCTAGACTTTGGGCGAGAAGCCACATTTGAAACCATTGGATTGTACTTTTGGCAGGGAACTTGCTCAGCGGGATTATCTGACTGCTCAGCAGGATTATCTAGATATCTTCAAGGGCCGTAAACCACAGACAGAATGCCTGCAGAAGCATACTGCCCTGTACTTGTTCTAGAACTGAGTACAGGAGGTGGTATAAGATGGTGGCCCTACCCTAAGATGGGATCTGTATTGCCTTCACATTCCCCCCTTCACAAGTACCAATGGACTCAATCATGAGTCCTACCTGTCCAGAGGTTCAAGGGTATTGAGACCTAAGAACCATTAGCTAATAGATTTTGTTAGGGNAGTGACATCTGTATCTATTGCTATTCTTAAGGCCCTGTAGTTCTGATCTTTGAGTACAACCAGATTATGATCATATATAATACCTCTTTGGTTCTGCACAAAGAAAGTCAAGTGTCTTATCTTATTGCAGAACCATTTCAGTTAATAAATTATCAATTGACAACTCTGAACCTATTTTTCTGGTATGTCAATGAGCATTATAGTTGGCCATCTTGCCTCTATGCCAGGCAGTTTCCTTCTGACCCAGCATTTCAGCCTTTTCTGGACAGGGAACATGGGACGATGTATTCTCTTCTGGAACTGCTTCGAGCTGGCATTGGGGCACTGTTGGAAGCAATCCAGCTAAATGTGCCCCCACTCTTCCTGTATGCTGAGTTCCGTGATGCTATTCAGGTTGTTCCATTGAGTGCTGAGAGGACAAATGCTTTGCAGCTGTGGCTTCCTAGAGCATGCTGACCTTTTCTTGACCCTGGGTGCTGAGGCACGTGGCAGGGCCATTCTCAGAGGGTATATAAGAAAGCTGCTTCTAGTCCCAGAAGAGAGATGCTTGGTGAATAAAGGTCCCGGATGCTTGCAATCTGACAGTGTGTGCTGCGTTCAATCCCGACTCCCTCCGCCAGATCCAGACTTGTGCCGTGCGGGTGCGGCAGGGCACCACTGTCAGGACCCCCTCAAAAGCCTGAAAGGGTGGTCAAAGACTGGGCAATGGGGCATTTGTCAGAAGCATGTGGCTATCTGACCCTGTAGAGACAGCAAACAATCACATTGGCTGGGCTGGTTCACATCAGCTTTCAGCAAGTCCAGAGCTCATAGTCATCCAGAGCAATGTAGTCAGCAACTGAAGCTTGAAGGTGTCTGCCAGCCAAGTGGAAATCTGTTGAGACAAACTTAAACTAGGGACAGAAGTTAAAACTTATGAACTTATTTGGAACCCCTAGGCCCACATCCTTAGTAATTGGGAAGAGCAGAAGTCCCAAGACCAGGAGAGAGAAAAAAATACCATCCTTAGGAATAAGCTGTACTTATCTGGGGGTTTTCCGACCTCTGTGAAGTAGATCCAAGTTTTTATGACTCTTTTAATCCTCTGAGGCCTATACGGACTCTCTTACAAAATGACATAAAAGTTTTAGATACATTAGTATTACCAATCTGTACTGAAATCCATGTCATAGACAAAGCAGATAATGAATATCTCCAAAACAGCAGAAATGGACTCATACCTTTGAGTCCCAACAAGAACTACAATTTGGGTTAAAAGCATGTGCATTTTCCTTCTGTCCAAAGAGCCAGGTATAAATTGGACAGAGATTTTAGTCCTGATGAGAAGCACTTCTAGGTTTATATTTAGATATATTTAGATGACATCTAAAATGTTGAGCTTGTAACTGAACAGTAAGTAATCATTGCTCTACCAGCTTANCAGAACTCTATTAAATGTTAAACTCTGAACTGTTATATCATAGAATGGGAGAGTAATCTGAAACATTTTTCATAATTGAAATCATTTTCTGTGATTTTCAAAGCTTATAAGCTTTTAGATCCTCAGACCTTTCTTAGACCCACATTTAAACTTTTATGGCGCCTGCACCACCGGGAACTGCGAGTTGGGCAAGGGTCTGGAGACTGAAATAAAGCACAGGAGACGTGGGTCACTCTTGAAGGAAGAACGCCGTTTATTGAAGATCAGGGAACTTCTATATCCCTCACAACCCGGCACCCCCCCTTCCTTTTCTTAGCATCTGCTTGGCCAAACAAGGAGGGAACAAAACACAATGTTCATGCAGAAACCTCAAACTTTTCTCGCTTCTCATCCCGGAGGGAGGTCTGCCGGGCCCAACAATTGAAATTTTAATGTCTTAGAACATTCTCTTAAAAATGAGCTAACAAGCTGTCTACAGATCTGATTGTCTGATGCTGACAAACTAAAAAAGTTACAGCTAGCCTAGCCATCAGTACTATCAGAGATCTGAGAAGGATAAATTATATCTGAGTGCAGACCAAGCAGCTTCTGATTCTATAAATGACAGGGACCAGTCCATACCCAGGTTTCCATAGCATTGGAGGCACAAGTATTGGAACAGCATCATCTTCTTTGGCCATCAGGCCCATAAGGCAGGGGTTTTTTTCCTGTGGAAAAAGGACACACATGGGAAGACTGATCTTACATTGTCCAGGCAAAAGGGTGCACTCAATTCCAGTGTCCTGCTGCTTGTCCACAGTGTGGGCCAGGTCCTGGTGGCAGGTGTTGCATTGGGGCATCTTCCCCTGTGGTCAGCATTGCCATAATCCAGGCAGAGATGTTGTGGTGCCTCATACGTAATCTTCTTTGGAGACCTCAGGTCACTGCTAGGGTCTGGAAGTCTGTCTGATATAATAAGCTTTTAGATCAAAATTTTAAATGCCATATTCTACAGATCTCTGAAGTATGAGGGCTGTCCATGTATATCTGAATAGACAAACTTTGTTTCTAATTACTTGTTTCAAGCTCAANCCTGAAAACATATGCAAGGGCCTGAGTAAAGCTTATCCCTGTAATTAATTACATCAGTACTTAGCATGACTACAATTAAAAATTTTTGATTATTTATGACTGACTATTTACTTATGTTCTCTAACAGTCTATAATAAGTAGTCTTAAAAACAATTATTTTAAAAACTGTTCTTAAAAAGGTTAAGATCTCTCAAATGTCTTTATCAACAATAAAGTACCTTTTTTTACTTTAAGAGGGAGAAAACATGGCATCACCACAATCTGTGTAAAGTAAAACCAAGCTCCAAAGTGCTAACAACCCCAAAGTTCAATATCTGGGATTTATTTATAACCCTTTTGGTTCTTTTACTTAGAGGGATCCATTTTTTTAACCCTACCCTTGGCAGCATATACATAGCCTGCCTTCTAGATTCCAGCCTGCTCCATTTCATTGTGGCTGGTGCTTCTGGTGATCATCACCTGGCACTGGCATTTCCAAAACTGCTAAGGTTCACCATTACAACTAGACTCTCTTTGGAATTCTAGCCCTGCCACACATTTGCAAACCTCAGCTGTTCCCTATGATCCCTTTATGCCTTTAAAACCATTATCATCTTATTACATGAGTAGATCTTAAATTACAAAGTTTAGTACCAGAGTATATTCTTGTGTACAAAAGCATTGAGGTGTAGCTTTAATGTTTATCAAATACCTGATTTATTAAACATTTATAGCCATCTATTTAAATTTTCAAAAAGTTTTTTGTTGAACACTTAGCAAAGACATAAGTACTTAGGTGTAAAACTCTAAATTAGCTTTTGCTAACCTGAATAGATCTTTATAATCAATTAAAGCTAGGTTACATTCATACATATAGTTAAATCCAAGTCACATATGTGTCCATATACATACATATATATGTATTTTTCTATTTTTAACATAAACAGTTTACAGAATCATCAGCTATTTTTAAAATGAAAATCAACCAGAATTAACTTTTAAATTTAGTATTTGCAGGTATAAGAAACCACAACAAACATAATTTATATCACATCCCCTCTGACTTTCTACAACCTTCCATGTACCCTCAGTCTGTTTCTTTTTTTTTAATTTTTAAGCACAGAAACTCTTACCAAAGTCTTTCTTGTGATTCCCCTCAGTAGTCTAGAATATAATGTAAAGCTACAATATTTTAAACAAGAANAGAAATATATGCATATACCATAACAAGAATAACTCTAAATTTGCATCAGCACTGTACTACAGACAAGAAACTATTGGTTTGCCTTACAACATAGCTGCGGTAGCTTAGCAACCANAGGCAGTGACATTCCATTCCACTCTTGGAGCTAAACCTCTGTCAGGTTTAGCCCCAGGGCAGGTCTTGGGAGCCCCATCCATCAGCATGGGAGACCAAGGGAACAGGGATGGCACGNAGCATGTGGACAAAAGATTGTTGTTAACCTCAGATTTTTTAGTACACGAGTGGCAGACTGAAAGTGACTCCATGACCTGGCTGGGCCCCCAGACCTGTAGGCCATTCCTCAGCTGTGACCCTGAAGGGGCAGTTCTCATATCAGCCCCCACCCTGCTCAGACATGCTCTGAGATATGCCAGGCCCTGCCTGCTCCACCTCAAGGCTCCCTGCATGGCCCGACTTGAACCTGCCAGCCATATCCAGGCCCCACGGTGCTCACAGCACCGCCTAGCACCCGTGCTGCAAATCCTCCACCCTATGGCTCCCTGAGCAAGCAGGCGCCTGGCCCTGAACCTGCTGTGCATCNGGGCTGTGGTACTCACAGCCCACCTAGCCCANTCAGCGNTGANCCTGAGTAGCCCACCCTGCAGTAGCCCCTGGGCCTTATAGCCACTGCCCACCAAACTTGTTGCAGGACGTTTCCCACCTGCTGCCCACACTCCAGTCAGAGAGCAAAGAAGCAATGGGGGAATACTGTTAGTCTGTCCCAGTTCAACCAAAGGGACCTCTGTTCCTTCGGCTGGCCNTCTGGCCCAGGAGTCACAATGCACACACAAGCCCAGGCATAAAACACACTTACATGTGGCCACATCTCGCACACATTTACCCATTCATATAGGTAGGACATTCCAACTAAAAGGCAAACAAAACTTTTTACAACACATAAGACAAGACAACAAAACAGCTCTCCTGGCACCCAGAGACAAAACCAAAAAGATGCCAGCCTCATGCTGGTTCATGGGAGTGACCTATGTTGTCAATATTACAGATGTGGGGTTCTACTACAAATGTGGGGTTCTCTGCCCCCATTAAGCCCACTAATGGGGTCTGAAACGTCTTTCAGCCCCTTGTGATCACAGTCTGTGGTGCGTCCACCCATTTACTGTTCCTGATCACAATCACCGAACTACGCATGCCACACAAGACAAAACTGAACACAGACAGACACTTAGAGACACGCTTATGGGCCAGTCAGGAACCCTCTGGTCCGGAGTCTCATGGGGTCATGGGTGTTCCCAGCCAAGACAGTCAGACAAAACAGAGGAACAAGGGCCCTTAGCAGAGTTCCAGGCAGTTGGAGGTTCGGGGAAGGAGCCTCGACTATGCCNAAAACCGTACTGACGGGATGGTGTTGACCCAGCAAGGTCTCCTCATCCCCAGAATATTCAGAAACACCCTCTTGGGTGTCCNGAAATGGGGTCTCTGACTTGAGACCTCTGCCCAGACGAGGAGGAGGGACCTTCCAGGTTCACTTTCCCAGCACGTCTGCCAAAGCAAAACCTCTCAGAATACAGAGTGCTTCTGGCAGCCAACCAGAAAGCAAAAAGAGGAACAGCAAAACAGAGACAACGAACAGTCAAAGCAAACTCACCGGATTGCCGGTGTAAACCGGGGTTCGCAGTCTCGGGGGTCTTTGGCGATCCCGGACGAGCCCCCAAGTGTTATGCCCTGGTCGCGAGATCCCTGAAAGACCACCTGAGACACGAACTCTCCGAAATGCAAAAGCAAGGTTTAATTGGAAGCAGTACAAGCCGTGGCAGGGACCTCGTCAAGCACACCCGCGAAGCGGAGGCCACTCCTTTGTAAGCTCAGTTTTTAAAGGCAAAAACTGCAAAGTGTGTGTGGGGGGGGTGTCCAGCACGGGTACAATTATGATTGGCTCAGGCCTAAGGGCTTTCCAAAGTTCTTCTGCTATCTTAGTTTTGCTATTTGGCTGGTTGTTTGTCAACCTTTTTATGGGCTATCTCCTGTTTTGGGACATTCTGTGGTTAATCAGTTGCTACTAGATGGCCCTCAAACATCCTGACTTTTGTCCTTTTGAGTTCCTGTAACCTATGTCAGCAGTTCTGGGAATTTGAAACTTAGGCCTGTTTCAAGCTGGGGTTAGGGGCTTGCTTAAAATGGAAGTGCTTTGGTTCTTCAGGCTATACAAGATTGATCCAGTATAAAAGAAAAACAGAGCCAGGCAGTGGTGGCACACACCTTTGATCCCAGCACTAGGGAGGTGGAGACAGGAAGTGATATAGCTGGGTGAAGAGAGGAATATAAGGCAGGAGGAGACAGGAGCTCCGCTCCCTTTCAGGCTGAGAATTTCATAGAGGTAAGAACTAGTAGTGCCTGTCTGCTCTGTCTCTCTGATCTTTCAGCATTTACCCCTATATCTGACTCCCAGTTTTTATTATTAAGACCAATTAGGATTCATGCTACAAATTTTTTTATTATTATATTTTTATTCTATTTGTATATGGGGGGTATGTGCATACCATGGCATGTGTGTGGCAGTCAGAGGACAACTTGTGGGAGCTGGTTCTCTCCTTCCACCATGTGGGAAAGCAAACTCAGGTCCTCAGTCTTGGTGGCAGTCACTTTACTCAGTAAGCCAGCTNACCATCTCTGACCTTGAATTTCTGACCTTCCTTCTTCTACCTCTGGGATTACAGCCCTGTACCACATGCCCAGCTCTGAATTTCACTTCTGTTAGGGCAGCCTTTCCCCCATCTCTTGGAAGCAACTTCTAGCCTTAGTCTTTCTGGCTGTGAGGATGGCTTACAGACAACAAGAATTTACCCTCTATCCTGTGGCAGTTGTTTATTTGGATTTTTAAAAAAGATTTGTTGCTAGGCAGTGGTGGCATACATGTTTAATCCCAGCACTGGGATTAAAGGAGGCAGAAGCAGATGGATCTCTGTGAGTTCAAGGCCAGCCTGGTCTACAAAGTGAGTTCCAGGACAGTCAGGGCTACACAGAAAAATCCTGTCTTGAAAATAAAAATGAAAAAATAAAATAAAATAAAAATTAAAAAGAAAGACTTGTTTTTATTTTATGTGTGTTTTGCCTGCATGTGTATATGTGCACCACCTGTGTGCAGTTTGTGTGGAAGCCAGAAGAGGGCATTGGATCCTCTGAAACTAGAGTTACTGATGCTTGTGAGTCACCACGTAGGTGCTAGGAACTGAGACCAGGTCCTCTGCAAAAACAGTAAGTGCTCTTAATTGCTGAGCCATCTCTCCAGCTCTCGTGTTTGGATTTGAAATANATCCTTACTCTCTGGTCTAGACTGCCCTAAACCTCACCATGTAGCTCAGGCTGACTCACAATGTAGCTAAGGCTGGCCTTGGGTTCACTATAATATTCCTACCTCAGTTCCTGAGCATCAGGATGACCCCAGCCCACCATACCCAGCTTTACCCTGTGCTTTACCAACTCTGCTCTATTCTCCAGTGGAGATTGGGCCTCTAGACTTATTTATGAAACAACAGGGTTAAGGGTGGGTATAGCTGTGGTTGGACAAATGCTTAGGGTTTGCAAGGTTCTGGGTTTGATTCCCAGTACCAGAAGGAGGAGAAGAAAACAAAGAGGAAGGAGTTGGGGAAGAACAGCACAACAGCAATGATGACATCTAATATTTTTATCTAATATTGTTCCAGACACACCAGTAAGCTTGTAACACAATACCTCACTCCATATAACAACCCTAGCTATCACATGCACAGTCCCTTTTAATGTGTGTGGAGGAGTTATGGGCAGATGCTGTTCCCCAGGAGCTGTCATCCTTGTTTTTTGAGGCAGGNTCTCTCACTGGGATCTGGGACTCGCTGATTAGGCTGGTGAGCCCCAAGGATCTTTCTCTCTCTGCCTCCACAGTGCTAGAATTACCAAGTATTTAGCCAAGCCTGGTCTCACTTCCAGGCCTATTGTTAAAAATCCCTTCATAGGAGAGAGAGGCAACATCTACCTCTTCTCCTAAGGTCCCAACAACAAACTGAGGCACAATTCCACCAAGTTCACTCTGGGAACCAATGAGTTTATTGGGCCTCCTTAGAGAGCATAAGCGAGGCGGTGCTCACCGAGCTGTGGATGCTCTCCCCACAAGAGGCCACACCCAAAAAGCCCTTACCCAGCAGAGATAAGGGGTTCTCCGTAGCCGCAAAGATGGAGCCTGAGCTCTATTCTTCCCTGGCTATATATTCTNGCTCCTCCTGAGGCCACATGCAATTAGGGCAGAGATGCAAATGGCAGGTGGCAGGGAGTGGCTGGATACTTAGTGAGGGTCTCATGACCTTCCCCAACCTTCCATGAGGGGGCATAAACAGCCANCCAACCCAAACGGGATGATCTTTTGCAAGCAGGCACAGCTGGACTAAGATGGCAGTTGCTTATGTGGGAAGACAGTCACTCACAAGGCCTCAGGTCCCTCTGTCCATCCTGCTCACATCCTAGGATTACAGGTGTCGGCTGCCACACTTGGCTTCTCTTCTGCTTTATTCAGAATAAAATCTAAATACTGGGACTAGGTATGTGCCTCAGCTGGTAGAGTGCTTGCCTAGTATGTACAAATCCCTGGGTTCCATCCCCAGATCCCCAACACANCATAAACTGGACATGGTGGTGCACACTGTAATCCCAGTACTTGGACAAGGGCAGGAGAATCAGGAGTTCAAAGGCATCCTTGTGTACAGAGCAGAGTTCCAGGTCATCTTGAAAGAACTGAGATATTTGCTGTTTTGTTGTTTATTTTAGGTTTATTTTACATTTATGAATGTGTATCATGAGAGTACCTGGGAGTTATGGATGGTTGTGACCCACATTGTGGGTACTAGGAGTTGATCTTTGGTCCTCTACAAGAGCAACAGGTACTCTTTTTTGTTTGTTTTTTCAGAGGAAGGATTTCTCTGTATAACCACCCTGGCTGTCCTGGAACTTGTTTTGTAGACCAGGCTGGTCTCAAACTCACAGAGATCTGCCTGCCTCTGCCTCCTTAGTGCTAGGATTAAAGGCATAGGCCATCACCACTGTCTTCAACAGGTACTCTTAACTGCTGAGCCATCTCTCCAGCCCCTGATTACTTGCTGTCTTAAAATAAATAAATACATCTAGAGTCGTTGAGATGGCTCAGCAGGAGTCTTGGTTAGGGTTTTCAGTTGCTGCAATAAAACACCATGACCAAAAAGCAAGTTGGGGAGGAAAGTAAGTCAGGACAGGAACTCAAGTAGGACAGGATCCTGTAGGCAGGAGCTGATGCAGAGGCCATGGAGGGATGCTGCTTACTGGCTTGCTCCTTATTGCTTGCTCAGCCTGCTTTCTTCTAGAACCCAGGACCACCTGCCCAGNAGTGCATCACCCACAATGGCTGGGCCCTCCCCCACTGATTACTAATTGAGAAAATGCCTTAAGGCTGGATCTCATGGAGGTATTTCCTCAACTGAGGGTCCTTCCTTTCCTATGACTCTAGCTTGTGTCAAGTTGACACAAAACCAGCAGGTAAAGATAAGCTCTTGCTGCTAAATCTGATGGCCTGAGTTTGATCCTTGGGGTCCACACGGCAGAAGACAAGAACCAACTTCAAATTGTCTTCTGATGTCCAATCATGTGCCATGAAAAAATAAAACTAAAATAAATGTACAAAGAAACATTCAAATGCCTCCTCCCTGTAATCTCCAGGCCCTTCNTCTTCTGCCAGCCAGCTCAAATCACTACAGCTCTACTGAGCTGCCTGCTGGTTAACCACCTCACAACTTCTACCCCTGGACCTTGGCACACGCTGTTTTTGCCTTTAATGCTCTTCTAGATTACACTGGCCTTATTCTTTCTCATCCTTTAGGTAATGTATTACCTCCTCAGAGAGGCTTCACAGGCCCTCTGGCTGATGTGAGTCATCTCTCTCGACTCNTTATCTACCCCTTGTGGATTCCTTCTAGCCATTTCCATGGTGTGTCTTTAGAAGAGGTTGGTGAATGGTCACAGAGTCAGCACACACCTTGCCTCTAGCTTTCACGGTTTCCTCTTCAGTGATCCAACTGTCCCCTTTATCCATATTGAATATTCCTCCATATTGAGTGAGCTGATGAGGGAGGCAAGGTTTGTCCCCTAGACAAATGGGATNATGAGCCGTCACCTGCAAAAAGTGCCCTCTGGAAAGACTAATAGGGTCAGTGTGCTGGTCAGTTGTTGTCAACGTGACACAAACTAGGGTCACCTAGGGAGAGGGAGCCTCAGTTGAGGGATCAAGTCTTTCAGATTGGCCCGTGGGGCATTTTCCTGATTAATTGTTGATGCGGGAGGTTGCAGTCCAGTGCGGGCAGTGCCACCCCTGGGCAGGTGGTCCTGGGTTGTGTAAGAAAGCAGGC
>LZPO01096790.1:325833-338698 GCA_001675575.1 Neotoma lepida
AGGCTAGCCTTGGACTCCCAGAGCTCTGCTGGCCCCTGCCTCCTGAGAGCTGGGATGAAAGGATTAGACCACTATGTCTAGCAATGGATTTTATTTTATTTTACATACATATTTACATATATTTGAGACANGGTCTCCTGTAGCCCAGGTTGCCTCAAACTCCCAATACAGCTGAGAATGACTTTGACTTCCTTGCCCNCCTCATTCTCCTGCCTCCACCTCCCAAGTGCTGAGATTACAGTGTGTGCCACATGCCCAGGTGTGTGGTGCTGAGGATCAAACCCAGGGCCTTATGCATTCTAGGCAAGTGCTCTATTGGCTAAGCCACACTCCCAGATCCTATTGTTGTGTGTGTGTGCAAACGCACATGCGNGCACACATACNTAAGTTGGTGTGCATGGGCAGGTGCATTGGAAGCACGGAACAAACTTGGNTGTCATGCCTCAGGAGCTGTCCAACTTGTTTGAGGAAAGATTCTCAGTGGGACCTGGGGCTCGCTGGTTCAGCTAGGCAGGCTAGCCAGGGAACCCCAGCGATCCATCCACCCNTCTTCACCTCCCCAGCTCTCCCGGGAGCCCAGTTTTTTNCAAGGCTGCTGGGGATTGAAACTCTGGTTTGCAAGCAGTTTCCCAGCCCCACCCCCATTCCTGGATATTTTTACTATGCTTGGAGTTCGCTAACTTGAGGTCAGCCTTCACCATTCCAAAACCTAGGTAGCAAGACTTCAAAGTCCGCCCAACAATCAAGTTTTACATTTCTTTGAAGTGCATGAGAAAAGCCTTTTCAACGAGCAAGCCTGCCCACTGCAGAAAGTCTCCAAGAAGCGGTCCCTCAGAAAGCAAAGAAAGAGATGTTGGCAGGTTTAAAGGCTAACAGGTCGGAGGTGATTCAGCACTGCATCTGAGGGACCCTCAGCATCCTTCCTGTCTGCCTCTCTATTGCCCTCCACTTCTCCAATCCTGCATTTCAAAGGTTTCCTGAGCACAACCAGGCACCGGTTGTACCTCCTTGAAGTTCCTTTGAATGTCAAGTTCAAATGATTCCGCCTACATCCTCTTCAAAGACCATACAGAAAGTGTGGCCAGTAGCTGAAGAGCCTCAAAGGTGGTCTTGTCCTTTGTTACATAAGGCAGGAGGCGGGGTTCTGGAAAGGAAGTTTTCCTAAGATGACACATAGTCAGGTGGTGACAAGGTATAAGTCACCAAGGATTCCCAACAGCACAACACCCTCTCAGCATGGGTCTTCCATGCGTGGGTCTTCTGTTCCCCTATGCCATCCTGCCCAAGGGGTTTCCTTTGTTCTAAGAATGTTAGCACTAGGTGACCCCTATGGAAAAACAAAAACAAGCAAGGCTGGGGGTACAACTCAGTTGCTAGAGCATTAACCTTGAAGGCACAAAGCCCTAGGTTCAAACCCTAGCACTGCATAAACATGGTGGTGCATGACTGTGATCATAGCACTGGGTATGTAGAGGCCAGAGGATCAGGAGTTCAAGGTCCTAAACTTACTTATCTATCTACCTATCTATCTATCTACCTACCTACCTATCTATCTATATCTGTTTAATGAGGCAAATTTTTCAGGATGTAGCCCAGGCTAGCTTGGAACTTCAAATCCTCTTACCTCAGGCTTTCCACTGCTGGAATTACAGGTGTTCACCACTGTGCCTAGCTGTTTGTTGACACAAGGTGTCCTATAGCTCAGGCTGACTAGGAACTCCATATATAGACATATATAACCTTGAAACTTCTGCTTGTTTGGGACACGGTCTCACTCTATAACCCAAGCTGTCCTAGAACGTATTTCGTAGCCCAGGCTGGCCTTAAACCTACATGATCCTCCTGCCTCTACCTAAGTGCTGAGATTACAGGCAGGCACTTCTATTCTGTCTCATGCAGTATTAGGCAAGGAATTATGCCTGATAGATACTAAGCCTCACTCTGTTCTTTTTTGTGCTTGGGGTGGAGCCCAGGGCTTCCCTCCTGCTAGGCAAGCACTCCATAACTGAGCCGCATCCCAGGTCCTAGTCATTTTGTTTTCTTAGCTCAGGTCAGTATGAGGACATGGGCCAGCCCACGATGACCCACTGTGTCATAAATGCTGGAATAAGGCTAGGGCTGCAGGCAACTCCCGGATTTACCATTGGATTTCTGAGGCAGCTTAAAGAGACAGAAGGCAGAAAAAGAACAGGAGCCTGAGCCTTTGGCAGCCGGGATGGTGCTTATTTGTATCTACAGTGAGGGTCAGACTCTCTCATGGGAAGTTGAGCAGTCTGCCCGAGGAAAAAGAAAGATGGCCTTTTATAGGGGCAGAAATGATTGCAGCCATTTCTCTCCTTCAGTCCCTCCCTCCCGGAGGTGCTTGCCTAAGGTGAGACAGGTTGTCCCAACAGATACTCACAAAGCCCACAGTGACAGAATCTTGATGAATTGTTAATGCTTACCACAAACAAAAGCCTCTCTCCAGCACTCAGAGCAAAGCTAGAAAAGCTCCCCCACTGGAGAGCCAGCATGCTTTCTGGGCAGTAAACGCTTTTAATCCCAGTACTCAGGAGGCAGAGGCAGGCGGATCTGAGTTTGAGGCCAGCCTGGTCTATAGAGTGAGTTCCAGGACAGCCAGGACTACACAGAGAAATTCTGTCTCAAAAATCCAAAATCGCCGGGTGGTGGCGCACGCCTTTAATTCCAGCACTCGGGAGGCAGAGGCAGGTGGATCTCTGTGAGTTCGAGGCTAACCTGGGCTACCGAGTGAGTTCCAGGAAAGGCGCCAAAGCTACACAGAGAAACCCTGTCTTGAAAAAACAAACAAACAAACAAACAAAAAATCCAAAACCAAAGAGAAAGAGAGAGAAAGAGAGAGAGAGGCCTTAACAGCTAAAGACATAGAGTTTTTGAGGGGTAGCAACGACCTGTCTCAGGCTATATCAGAAATGATAAGTCAGCATCCTACCATGACATCCCAGGACAACAGAGTGGATGTGGATGAGAACGACACTGAGGGAGAGCACCCTCCCCTCGCCCCAAGTGAGTTTCCATGCAACTTTGGGTAGACTGGAAGCAGGGTTTTTGAAGAGTGTCTAAGGAGAGGTGGCAAGTGGATCCCTTGGGAGCCCTGGGCCCTGCCACTCATCCAGGGGGCCATCAGTAGTAAGCCAGTGTTCTGTCACTGTGTCTTCATATCTTCCCACTTGTTTCAAACGTGGAACTTCTACTCTTGAATGCATTGGCGCAGGAGACCGCTTCTTAAATATAACACCAGTAGCACAGACACTGAGAACAACAATTAATAAATGGGACCTCCTGAAACTGAGAAGCTTTTGTATGGCAAAGGACACAGTCAATAAGACAAAACGACAGCCTACAGAATGGGAAAAGATCTTCACCAACCCCACATCTGACAAAGGGCTGATCTCCAAAATATATAAAGAACTCAAGAAACTAGACATCAAAATATTGAACAATCCAATTAAAAAATGGGCTGCAGAGCTAAACAGAGAATTCTCAAAAAAAGAATCCCAAATGGCTGAAAGACATTTAAGGAAATGCTCAACATCCTTAGTCATCAGGGAAATGCAAATCAAAATGACTCTGAGATACCATCTTACACCTGTCAGAATGGCTATGATCAAAAACACTGATGACAGTCTATGCTGGAGAGGATGTGGAGCAAGGGGAACACTCCTCCACTGTTGGTGGGAGTGCAAACTTGTACAACCACTGAGGAAATCAGTATGGCAGTTTCTCAGAAAATTGGAAATGAATCTTCCTCAAGACCCAGTGATACCACTCTTGGGTATATACCCAAGGAACGCTCATTCATACCATAAAGATACATGCTCAACTATGTTCATAGCAGCATTATTTGTAATAGCCAGAACCTGGAAACAACCTAGATGCCCATCAACTGAAGAATGGATTAAGAAAATGTGGTACATATACACAATGGAGTACTACTCAGCAGAGAAAAACAATGACCATATGATATTTGCAGGCAAATGGATAGAACTAGAAAATATCATCCTGAGTGAGGTAACCCAGACTCAGAAGGACAAATATGGTATGTGCTCACTCATAGGTGGATACTAGATATAAACCAAAGGACAATCAGTCTGCAACCCACAGATCCAGGGAGGCTACCTAGCAGGAAGGACCCTAGGATGACTGTAGCATAAAATANGNTTGGGTTTTGCNCANTCACTGGGCAAGCTTTAGTGAAACATTTCACTATTAGGATAAGAATTTGTACCTCTATTTATGTTCAAGCTGTCTGTATATTATCTCTCCTGCAGTTGTACATTGAATGTTTTAATAATAATAATAAAAAACTTCTGAGAACCAGAGACTTGGCCTTGGCCCTGTGGGGCCTCTGTCAGGTTACCTAGCTCTGAAATTTGATGTGGATGGAAATACTGGCTTNGCCAATGTGAGAACTTGATCACAATGCCATGGGCTTCCAAAGAGCACCTAGACTAGGTACAGCATGAGGATGGACATATGAGTTTCCTCTGAAAAGTCCTGTCTTTCCAGGGCCCTTTAGGGGGACCCACATAAGCACCAAGCTGTTCACACTGTCAACAGAGTTGCCTTGTACAAGCCATTGCATACCTGGCCCCACACAGGATGCACCTTGTTTTAGATATAGGGGACATTAGTTTTTTCTTAAAAATAATACCTCCTAAATTGGGCAGGGTGACACAAATGCACCATGTGGTCAAAGATGACCTCCACCTCACCTAGTTTATGGGAACTTTTAACTTTGGAGAAACACATTTGAAAGGCAAATTCCCAAAGCCTGCATTGTGAAGCATGCCTGTAATCCAGCACTCGGGAGGAAGGCACAGGAAAAGCTAGCATTTGGGCTAGCCTGGGCTACATAGCAAGACCTTATCTCTATGGAAAGAAAGAGACAGAAAGGGAAGAAGGGAAGGAAAGGGAGAGGGAAGTGGGGGTTCAGTGGGGGAAAGCACTTGCCCTGCAAGCATGTGGATCTGAGTTCAAATTCCTAGCACACAAAACAAAAGCTGGGAGTGGCCATACACCCACAACCTCAGTGCTTCAGTGAGCAGAGAGAGGAGGATGCTAGGGCTTGGTGGCTGCCAGCCTAGACCCAGGTTCAGTGAGAGACCCTATGTATCCAAATTTAAGTTTATGGTGGGAGCAAAGACAGACATGAATTCTGCCTGAGTGGGGGGAAGAAATGAAGTGCATTCCTTTCTGGGGGGGAAGAAATGAAGTGCATTCCTTTCTTTCACAGAGCACAGTCACCTTCTCAGCAAAGTGGGGGAGGATTTCTCATTCTTTCCAAAGACCTAGAGTTGAGAAATTGGAAGGTAGTGTGTCAACAAGTCTAACAGCTGCCTCCCACATCCCTCCCTCTCCTGGCTGCTGAGAGTTCCCAAAACAGGAAACTAAAGGTAAGGAAGTTTCGCCCCCGAAACCAGAGACTGAAAAACCCACAGCTTTGTGGCCAAGCAGGGAAGGCAGACCTGTGGATAGAAGCAAACAGAGGGTTCAACCCTGACCTCAGAAGAGAAGTTGAATTCTGAGTATGTAGTGCATTATAGCCAGGGAGTGTGCAAGCCACCAAGACTCGCCATCTCCTCTCAGCACAGCCATCTTCTACAGGCTCAGGGACATCTGGGTTCCAAGCAAATACCCTGGACTCATAGACAATAGACATCGCTCCCAGGAGGTTTGTAGATCGAAATAGCCATGTTAGAAAGGTATGTTAGAAGGAAGAGGATGAAGAAGAGGAGGGGGGAGGAGGAGGAGAAGGAAGAAGATAAAGAAGAAAAAAAAATCACTGGTCCTAAAATTCACTCTGTAGACCAGGCTGGCCTTAAACTCACAGAGACCCACCTGCCTTTGCCTCCCAAGTGCTGGAACTAAAGGCGTGTGCCACCACTGCCTGACAGAAGGAAAAAAATCTTTAATCCCAGCACTCAGATGATAGAGGCAGGTGGATCTCTGAAAGTTCAAAGCCAGCCTGGCATACACAGTGAGTTCCAGTCAGCCAGAGCTATAGAGTGAGACCCTATCTAAAACAAACAAACAAACAAATAAACCTAAGACACTTGAAGAAACTAGAAAAAGAACAGTTAACTATGTACCAATTTAGCAAAAGAAATGATATCATACATCTTAGGTCAAGGCAACCNCTGGCCCTCAGCCACACAGGAACCCAGCGGGCAGGCGCTCTCTGCTTAACCCACTCAGAGTACGCCTGCTTCAGTAGCAGGAGGTAACTGGTCACTAGCTGACATGCTGCTGTTGACCAAAAGCCCCATGAGTCATTCCCTAAGGTTGCTGGGAAAAAAAGACATCCAGATAAGGAGCCTATTCCAGGAAGAAATAAAACCTTGGCCCAAGGCCCAGACTTTCAGGGAAAGCCATTGGCCTGCTGGGTAGGGGTCACCTTGAACTAAGTCTCCGTACCATTCTCTCTTAATCATTCATTCACCAACTATTTATAGGTATGGCATTATCCATTCATCCAACGCATGCTTATGAGGAGGGGCAAAGTGACTTGCTTTTTGAGCACAACCTATGCCCTTTAGCTGGGTTTGTTTTCTATCATCATATCTCCCTGTAGCTGTCATCCAACAATATCAAATGGAAAATTCCAGAAATAAACAATTCTTAAACTTAAAAAATTTATTTTTGAGACAGGGTCTCTCACTATACAGTTCTGGCTTGCCAGGGACTCACTGTGTAGACCAAGCTAACCGCAAACTTACAGAGAGCCTCCTGCCTCTGCTTCCCGAGTTTGGGGACTGAAGGTATAATCCACACCAGATCACAGTTCCTAAGTTTTAAATTGGGCATCATTGCCAAATAGCACGATGAGATCTGGATCTGTCTTGCATCATCTCCTCAGGAGGCCACTCCTCCTCATGTGCAGGCGGCCTACATACATATGCACCTTGCCGTGTTCTAGAAGTGACTACTGCGTGGCTGTCTTGGGTCTGAATCCATTTTTGAGGTACTAGTCTGTTCTTAAAATCATTCTCCTTTATTGTTGGCTTAGTCAGTGCTATGTGTGTACATCAGAGCAATGGAGAGGGCTTAGTGACATCTGTGGTTTCAGGTTTCCATCAAGGGTTTGGCCACACGCCCCCCTTGAGTAAAGACAGCTCCTCCATATGCTTTCCCTGGGTCAGCACTCATCAGTACAATCAATACGATGCTTTACTATGCTTTGGTTGTTCTGATAAGGAGAGAGAGAGCGTGTGTGTGTGTGTGTGTGTGTGTGTGTGTGTGTGTGTATGCATGCATGTGTGTGTGTGCATGTGGATATACATGTGTGTGTGCATGTGTGTATGCATGTGAGTGTGTGTATATGCATGTGGGTATGCATGTGTGTATGTATGTGTGTGTATGAGTGTGTGTGTATGCATGTGTGTGTATGAGTGTGTGTGTATGCATATGTGTGTGTGCATGTGTGTGTGCATGTGTGTGTGCATGTGTATGCATGTGTATGCATGTGTGTATGTGCATGTGTGTGTATGCATGTGTGTGCATGTGTGTATGCATGTGCGTATGCATGTGTGTGCATGTATATGTATGCATGTGTGTGTGTGCATGTTTATGCATGTGTGTGTGCATGTGTGTGTGTATGCATGTGTGTATGCATGTGTGTATGCATGTGTGTGTATATGTGTGTGTGTAGGCCAGAGGTTGATGTCTGCTATCTTCCTCATTAATTCTCCACAACATCATCAGCATTATCACTAACAACATTATCATCACCATTACCACCATCATCATCATTTTCATCACCAATATTACTATTATCACTATCATCATTACCAGCAGCAGCAGCATTACCATTATTACCATCATCAATACTGTCACCATCATCACCACCATCATTATTACTATCATCATCACTACCACTTATTTTTTTTTCTTTTTTAAGATTTATTTATTATGTATACAGAAGAGGGCGCCAGATCTCATTACAGATGGTTGTGATCCACCATGTGGTTGCTAGGAATTGAACTCAGGACCTCTGGAAGAACAGTCAGTGCTCTTAACCTCTGAGCCACCTCTCCACCCCGCTACCACTTATTTTTGTTTTTTTTTTATTTTGCTTTTTTGTGGTAGGATTTGAACCCAGGGTCTTGGGCATACTAAGTATATGTTTTACCACTGAGCCACACCCCAGTCTTTGATTATTATTAGAGAAGTGTAAACAACTATATGTGAAGTAATCCCACCAGGATGCCTGAGTGACTCTGCTCAGGGTTTTCTTATGTCTCCAGCTAGGCTTGCAGCAAAGTCACAGAACTGATTTGTTTGCAGAAATACTATCACAAATTAATTTATGATATTTCAGAAAGAAAACTTAAGTGAACTGAGCAAAGTAGAGATGGGAGACTGAACAATTAATACAGCAGAACTGGTCATTGAGACTGGACCAGGCAGAGGTAAAGGGCCAGTATAAGGGCTGGGTGTGTGGATAGCACAACATTTGAGTGCTTGCCCATGGCCCCAAGACATTATAATGCAACTAAAATGGAAAGTGAGGGCTGTGGGAAGAATTAGGAAGGAAGCTTACCCCACCTCCAGGAGCAGGGGTGGAGTGGGGCCAGAGGTGCATGCTGGCCATGGAGTTTAGGTGGCAGTAGACTACCAACCAACCAGATAAATAAAAGAGTGTGAAGTATTTTTTTATAGGGTGAATCATGAAGTAAATCCATTCAGCATAACTGGATCCAGGGACTCGGCATCAGAATATCCATCTGGTGAGATAGCTCCGGAGGTACTTGCAGCACAAACTGGGCTGCCTGAGTCTGATCCCCGGAACCCACAGTAGAGGATGGACACCTGTAACATGAATTCCTCTATGGTCTTATAATAAAAACCCAGGGCCAAATATTGCGGTAAATGCTGAAAGATCAGAGAGACAAAGGAACAAGCCACAGCTCACCTCACCAACTCCACGAATCCTCCGACTGAATGTCACTGAGTCCTCACCCGACAGGCTCCAGCCAAAAAAGCCTCAAGCTGAAAGGAACGCTTCTGCTGAAAAAGCCTTTAGTTCCTGTCTCCTCATGCCTTATATACCTTTCTCTGCCCGGCCATCACTTCCTGGGATTAAAGCCGTGTGTGCTTCCCAGTACTGGGATTAAAGGTGTGTGCCACCACTGCCTGGCTCTGTTTCTCTCCTAGACTGAGTCAATCTCATGTAGTCCAGGGTGGCTTTGAACTCACAGAGATCCAGATGGATCTTTGCCTCCTGAGTGCTAGGATTAAAGGTGTGTGCCACCACTGTCTGACCTCTATGTTTAATCTAGTGGCTTGTTCTGTTCTCTGATCTTCAGGCAAATTTTATTAGGGTACACAATATATCACCACATTTCCCCTTTTGTCTAAAATAATAAAAGAAGGTTATAACTAACATAAGAAAACCTATATACAATAAGTACAATAAGTATATACAATATATATAGTCAAGAATTACATTAACAATGTCCAGTCCATAAACATTTGACAAATTCAGAGAAAATACTCCATTATCTCTCCTATTTTGGTGAGTCCAAAATGTTCTACCTAATTCACTTTCCATCCTAACTTGTATTACCAACTGAATACTATCTTTTGATATCTTTCAAACTTATGCACTTTACACCGGTTTCTTTCTGAATTTGTTAACAAGGAAAACTATAACTATACCTATCTAGTCTTCAACTCCCTCAGAGACTCAAGAAGAAAATAATATTTACTGAGAAAGCAGGAAGTGCAAACAAGTGACTTCCAAAAAATGTGAGAAATGACAGAAACAGCTGGCTGCTGGGACAGTCACCCAAGGTTCCTCTGCATTGTTGGGGCATCCATCTTTGGCATACAGGGCTAGCACATATGACAGACTTTTCTGTGAAGCAGGATTTTTGAAGGGCTGTCCTACTTTGTCTTGGCAAAGTTCGGCAGTTCTTTCTTTTGTGCCCTGNTTGTGCCATTTGGACAGCATACTGTCAGAAGTTGAGGCAAGGGCATTTTCTTGCCCAGTGGCTAACTTTTGCCACAAAGATATGGAGTTTCTTTGATGCTCATCATCTTCTCTGAAGTAGATTGATGCTGCGAGGAGCAGACATGTCTCATAGTCATAAAAAAAAGAATCTATGTTATTAAAACATCTTTAAATGCCATATTCTGTAGATTTCTGAAGTGTTTGAAGATCCTGTCTGTCTAAAATATATCTGTTTGACCTTGAAAACATACCTAACCTGACTACAAGTTTGATTGTAATAGGTGACTAACTACTAACCTACATTTCTTTATATCCTCATTAGTTGGTAATAATAACCTTCAAGGACTAGAAATTTGCATTACACTGTTAAATGAACTGTTTAGGTCCAATACCTTAAACATGGTTAGAAATATATGTACAGTATATTCTAACAAAATCAATCTCAAATTTGTATCAATATACACAATTTGTATACAATATACAAAAATCTAATCCAACATAAAATATTTAAAACTAGTAGTTGCTTTTTAAAAGTAGATTCAATAATCTACCTTTTTGTCTTATCATATCTATATCCTCTTTTTTCTTTTTCTTTTTTTCAAACAAGAACCCTGAATCTTATCTCCTTTGTTTAGCTTTTTTCCTGACCACTTCCAAAACAACTTGTAATCAACCTCCCTAAACAATTATCTACAACTCACTGAAAGTCCAAAAGCCACCCACCCCATCTCTTGGGAATGTGGGCATCATGGTCTTAAAATTACTTCCTGCTTTCTAGGGGCAAAGGTAGTCTTATGGGGACACAAAGAAAATTTAGGATTATGGCCAAGTCCTGATTGGAGTAGTCTGTGAGGCTGTATCGTCTCAGCTAGCCATTGCAATATTGTCCTGAGCAGTTTGTAGTGGTGTCTGTCAGCTTGGTGGCATTATCATAGTCCATGTGGAGTTGCCATGGTGGGATCGCATCATCTTTTCAAAGACTTCAAAGGTCGATATTAGGCATGGTCATGGTTCACTGCAGAAAATCTTTTTCATGGGACATTTCTTCTGAAAGATGTGTCCTTTTTCTTCAGATGTCTCATTTGTCCAGTGGTCTTCAGATTCCTTAGCCTTCATTCAAACAAAACCCTTCCCCAACCCTAACTTTGAGGAAGTTCCCTCTCTAATCTTTATCAATTTTGATTCATAGTTTCTCCTGATTTTTTTGTTCTCTCTTCTATAGCTGTTCTATCATGTATGGTTTTTTACAATAGGCATTAGGTTTTTTAATTGCTCTGGGAAGGAGTTTTTTCCATGGTAACAGGAAAGGACTGAACCGAATTTGACATGGGGCCCTNGGAGAGGCCCCTCAGGGAGTTCCCCACTGGTCCTGTTTACAGTCCCTTTTTAGGTGACATTGTTTACTGCAATTGAAACATTTGATGTTTCAATTTTTTCTTCAAACCTCTGGAAATCACCTCTTCTATCCAACCACCATCGTGATCATGAGATTCAATATTAATTGTATCTCTGATCCATTCTTCCAAGGGTGCTGATCTTGCCTTTAACAGCCTAATTATCCTTTTGCATTGTGCATAAGCATTTTCAAAAGCCAGAGATTCAATTATTATCTGTCTAACTTCTGAATTTGGTATCATTCTATTTACTACTGAAGTCAATCTTCATAAGAAATCAGAGAAGGTTTCTTTTGGGCCCTCTATAATTTCTGTAAATGACTCAATTTTCTTTCCTACTTCTTCAATTCTGTCCCAAGCATTCAAGGCTGCCATTCGGCATAAAGCCAGGGTGTGATCATCATATAAAGATTGTCTTTGTATATCAGCATAATCACCTTCTCCAAGAAGTTGATCTTGGGAGATTTCCATACCTCTAGCCCTACTTCATTGTTCAATGGTCTTAGCCTCATCTTTCCACCAGATTCTCCATTGTAATTGGGGACCAGCCTCTAAGACTGCTGTAACCAAATCTCTCCAGTCTTGAGGGATAATTCTATTACAAGTTGACCATGAGTTTAACATCTGCTTCATAAAAGATGAGTGGATGCCATATGAGACTATTGCTTCTTTGAATCTCCTCAAATCTAACATTTGCATAGGAGTCCAATCAGCTCATATACAGTCTTGAGGATATCTATCATGCGGCAGTTCCTGTAAGGTTACTGGATAGATTAAGGTTGCCTGTTTGAAAGCCTTAGGCTGTTTCTCATAACCTTATAATGCAATGTTGAAATTGGTTCTCCTTTAAATTCTTCTTTCTGGGTCTAAATATCTCTATGATCTGTTTTAACAAGTTTTTCCATAACTTTTATCTTGGCATTCATATTAACCAACTTTTTAAATGATAAAACAGAAATGATCAAACAATTGACATTACATGAATACTATCAACATTAATTATACTCTCATTTAATTGTTCCATTTTCAGACCGTCAATATTATTATCAAACAGAGACCAAACTCCCTCCATTACAAATATGTTTCCCATTTTTTAAATGGGGGAAAAAACTTTCTTTTAACTAATTCCTCCCTTTAAGTAATCTCAATTGACTCACCAAATCTGCTGACAGTGACAATTCAGATGATGGTGTGGCTGCATGAGGAGGGGGCTCAGAGAAAGCCAAAACCCACTCACTCTCGGACTCCTCAGCCTGAGAAGGCCTCTAGCTGAAAGGGACACTTCTGCTGAAAAGCCTTTAGTTCCTGTCTCCTCATTGATCTCTGCCTCCCAAGTGCTAGGATTAAAGGTGTGTGCCACCACACAAATTTCTCTTCAGGCAAATTTTATTAGGGTACACAATATATCACCACAGACTCTCAACAGTTGTCCAACAACCTCTATACATGCATCATGGCACAAGTACACACACACACACACACACACACACACACACAC
>LZPO01096790.1:387866-401407 GCA_001675575.1 Neotoma lepida
TTGGCCAAGCATTTATAATTAATATCAAGTCTCTGTGTCAGTTATTTGAGAACTGGCAGATGGGAAGGAAAATATGCCTACAGAAAGGTACCTAGGAAAGGGTGNGGCCCACCTAGAAGTGTGGGTGTGGGCTTCTCCAGAGAGCTGGCTGTCTTTACAAAACCCAGAGACCCTGGCTTTGGTGGCTTCTGAAGTCAGGGTTCACAGAGTGGCTAAGGAACTTCTTGGGTGGAGGACATCATAGGGTGGTTGGTTCCTGATGTGCCAAGGACAGAATTGTAGCCAATTAGGTAAAACCCTCCTTGCCAAGGGCTGAGTGGGAAATTCAGGTGTTTTCACTATAATTTTGGGAGAGTTCCAGAAAACATATGAGTAGGAAGTGAGGTCATAGTTACAGTAATCTATGCTCAGGCATAAGAATGCTTTACTGCTGCGGGCTGTAGAGATGGCCCATGGTTTTGGCTTACTTAGCTAAAATTTATTGGATAAGCCAACCCTGAAGACTTGAGTTCAGTACCTAGAATCCACATAAAGGTAGGAGAGAACTGACTCAACAAAGGTGTCCTCTGCCCACCACATGCAGACCCCAGTATATTTTATANTCATTGGGGTTTTGTCTACATGTATGTCTGTGTGAGGGTGTCAGATCCCCTGGAACTGGAGTTACAGACAGGTGTAAGCTGCCATGCAGGTGCTGGGAATTGAAGCTGGGTCCTCTGGAACAGGAGCCAATGCTCTCAACCATTGAGCCATCTCTCCAGCCTCCATTATTTTTAAATTTTTCTATTTATGTGTACTTATGTTTTGCCTGCATGTGTATCTGTGCACTATGTACATGCAGTGCCTGCAGAGGCCAGAGGGCAGAGCTAAATCCCCCAGAACTGGAATTACAGTTCANTGTGAGCCACTAAGTGGTGCTAGGATTGGAACCCAGGTCCTCTGGAAGAGAAGCCAGTGCTCTTATCCACTGAGCAACCTCTATAGCCTCTTTGTTTATTATTATCACTTTTTTGTTTTGTTTTTTCAAGACAAGGTTTCTCTGTGTAAGAGCCCTTGCTGTCATGGAACTCACTNGGTAGCCCAGGCAGGCCTTGAACTCAGAGATCTGTCTGCCTCTGCCTCCTAAGTGCTGGGATTAATGGTGTGTGCCACTGCCCAGTTCATTTACTGCCTTTAGAAATTCCTTGTAAAAATTACATGTATTTAGTATGGGTGTCTTAGTCAGGGTTTCTATTGCTGGGACGAAACACTATGACCAAAGCTACTTAGGGAGGAAAGGATTAATCTGGCTTACACTTCCACATCACTGTTCATCACCAGAGGATGTCAGGGCAGGAACCTGGAGGCAGGAGCTGATGCAGAGGCCATGGAGGGGTGCTTACTGTCTTGTTCAGTCTTCTTTCTTACAGAACCTAGGACCACCAGCACAGGGATGGCACCACCCACCTTGGGTTGAGCTCTCCCACATCAAATACCGATTTAAAAAATACTCTACAGCTGGATCTCATGGAAGTATTTTCTCAATTGAGGATCCCTCCTTTCAAATGACTCCAGCTTATTTGACNTAAGTTGATATAAGACTAGCCAGCACAGTGGGTGTGTGCATGTGTCATATCACACGTGTGGAAGCCAGAGGACAATTTGCAGGAGTCAGCTCTCTCCTTCTACTGTGTGTGTCACAGGAATTAAGCTAAGGTCATTAGGCTAGTGGCAAGTGCTGTTACCCAGTCATCTTGGCAGTCCTATTTTTAACATTCACATTTGAAAATATCTTTATGTGGGAGACCTTCTTGGCAAACATTACTTGTGCTAGAATTCTTATTCTCAGCTGGTGGAAGGCTTCAATTAGACTCTGCATGGCCATCCTGGGTCCATTTAATTTTATCTTGCCTTAATACCTGTTCACCTTGTTCATTTGAATAGCCTCAACCTCAGAAGGTACACCTAAGTATACAGTAGGTATCTATTCAGGACTTGGGCATGTTAACTTAGTACACCTAAGTATACAGTAGGTATCTACTCAGGACTTGGGCATGTTATCTTAGTACACCTAAGTATACAGTAGGTATCTACTCAGGACTTGGGCATGTTAACTTAGCAGAAGACCACCTACCTACCTTGTGTTGCCCTAGGCTCTATCCCTGCACCACAAGAGAGTAGACAGATAGATGCCTGAGTGGGAGGCGGGGCTCTCACACTCAAATCTCAACTACTCAGATACTGAGGGAGAAGGATCATTTTGGAGGCAGGGGGGACAGAGCAATCATTTATTACGATTTATTAAACGTTATTAAGGAGGAAAGAACTACCNAGGGTGGGACGGGCTCTGGAGAACAAATACCCAGAAGGTCCTTAAAGACCTCAGCAGTTCCAGGCCAGCTTAGGCAGTGAAGCAAGATTGTCTCAAAAAAATAAAGTAGCCCAGTGGGTAAAGCGCTTGCNGTGCAAGCATGAGGACCCAAGTTCTTATCCCCAACGCCCACATAAAAGCCAAGCATGGCTGCTGGCATCTGTAACCCTAGGGCTAGGGAGGCCGAGAAAGGAGGATCCCTGTAAGCCGCTGACCAGACCAGTATGTCAGATCTCCAGCTTCAGGTTCAGTGGACACTCTGTCTCCTAAATTAAGGTGGAGTGTGAGCAAGGAAAACATCTGACCTCAGGCCTTCTAAGTAAATCCACACACACAGGTTAAAAAGAATTTGTTGGGGTGGTGAGACAGCTCAATGAGTAGAGGTGCTTGCTGCCAAGCCTTACTACTAGAGTTCAATACCAAGGACCCACATGGTGGAAGGCGAGAATCAAACCCTCAAGTTGTCCTGGATCTCCCCATCTACACATAAACCACACAAACCAATGAACCAATGGTGCATACCCAACCCCTACATCCCTAGCACTCACTTTTATACTAGGGATGGCACAGGCTAGTGTTTCAAAGGCCCTCTGCTTACTCCTCCCACAGCTGGGGAAACTGAGGCTGCCTCGGGACGCGCCCCTCGGCACAGCCTGCCCGGATGNCCAGAAAGCCCTTCCCCCTCTATTCTTAGCCCTGTAAATTCCACGCGGGGTGGACGGCCTTGCTCACGGCTGAGTCATCGGGATCTCAGAGGAGTTCCCCCCACGTCCTCCCGGCCCGGTAACAGGAAAAAGTCGGACTGCCCAGAGGCCACATCGTCACGTGGCACGGGTCGAACCGGAACACAGAAAATCCCCGAGGTCGTCCCACGCTCGGGCCACCAAGACGACGGGGTAGAGGGTCGCCCTGNGCGGCCAAGCCCCGCCTCCGCCCGTAGCGGAAGCCGGAAGCAGCCGCAGGCCCCGCTAGCCCCGCGGCGCCCAACTCGGTAGTCTCGGCTCGCAGGATGGGGGAGAAGATGGCGGAGGAGGAGTGAGTTCGCTGCTCCGGGTGGCGGAGGCGGCTGGGCCGGGCCGGCGGGCGACAGCGGCCTCGGGCGCCCGGGGGGAGTGGTTCTGGCCCAGCCGGCCGGGGTCGGCAGGGGGGCGGGATGAAGACTCGGGCCCCGCNGCCTCGCCTAGGTCATACCTCGGCCTCCGCGCGCAGGCCCGTAGCGTAGCCGGGCGGAAGCGCGAACATCGTTCCCGGTTTCCGGTTATCTTGAGGTGTCCCAGGCGCTCCTCCTCCTCCAGGAAGTCCTCCCAGTGCCACCGCCCTCTTTAACCATCAGCAATCTTCGGTGTTCATGTCTGTCCCCAGAAGGTTTCATTCATTCATTAATTGCTGGTTGTCCGCTCCACCTGGCCTTGGGCGCCAGGAGCTGCCCGCAGGCAGCGGCTATTCTGCTATCGCGGGAGACTTTGTGTAGGCAGGGTGTTTTCCGACCCTGCCAAATGCTTGGAAAGAGTCAGCCCTGGAAGAAAAATGTCTTGTGACCCAAAACTTGAATCCACAGGAGAGATAGGGAAGGCCTGAGCCAGGAAAGAGCTGTAGCTCAGTGAGTCCCCAGTTCAGTCCTTAGTCCTGCCAGGATGAGGAGTGATGTAGCGGCGGCTGGTGGACAGTGGAGAGAGCAGCTTACAGAATGAGGTGAACTCTAGCTCTCTCTGGCCATGTGCCGCTGCTAGTCCCATTTTCATACGGGGCAGGACACCGTCTGTTGTGGCATGTTACAAATTCTGCCTTTGGAATGAGCTGAAAATGAACAAGATCCCTTTAAATGACACTGAACTTGTACTGGGACCATTTCATTTCAGGTATCTCTTGGCCAATCAGGTACTAAGTTACTAACTCACTGTGTGTCNCCTCGGCTGTTCAGGGCNAAAGAGATAATGGAGAGTCACATGGTTTGAAGTGTGTGTTTCAAGCTTGGTCAGTTATGCAGTCTNAAGAGATGCTGCTGTGTTCCCGGATTCTGGAGTGGAGCAGTGCTCAGTGGATGCCACCTGTGACAGTCACAACTATGTCACTACGGCATTAATTCATAAACCTAACAATGAGAGCAAGGACCAAAGCCTTGGGTAGTGTGGGGTGTAACAGAGCAGGCAATCTGAGCCTTTGTAAATTCAAGGATTTGGCAGGGTAGGTTAGGGCATTCTGAGCACAGCAACTGGGCAAACTCAGGTGACGTTTTCAGTTTATGCCTGTACTCCGGAAGGGCTCGGATCTAAGTGGTAGAGCCTTGCCTGCCACACACAAGGTCCTGGGTTCAATCCCTAGTAACACACANAGTACATACAAAATCCAAGGAGAGTATAAACTAGGAAAGTAAAGGCACTAAGTAAATAGTATAGAACCTGGGCTGTGGGGCNACTCCAGTTCCACCTGGGTTATTTGTTTTGTTCTGTCCTTTTTGAGACCATTTCATGTAGCCCACAGGACTGGTCTTAAATTCACTGTGTATCACTATATATGCCAGGGGGCTCTTGGCCTTGAACTCCTAATTTTCCTGCCTCTGCCTCCCAAGTACAGGGATTACAGGCATGGGTTACCATACCCTGCTACCCTCACTAAGTTCAAAGGACAGACAGCATTTCCTCCTTTTTGTTGTTTTTGGTGGGGAGAAAGGGGCCTGCTGAGGATTGACCTGCAGACTGGTTTGTGCTGGGCAAGCGCTCTACTGCTGAGACAGGGTTTCCCTATGCAGCAAACTTGTGGTCCTCCTCTGTTGNTATTAAAGGCATGTGCCACTGTGCCCAGCTCTTCTTTTACTTATTTTGAGACAGGGTCTCACCAAGTGGCCTAGGCTGGCATTGAACTCACTAGCCCCTGCAGGCTTTTAACTTGTGGTCCTCCTGCCCAATCAACTGTTTGGTAGCCTTAGGCTCAGCATTTTTGTTTTGTTAGACAGGGTTTCATGTGGCCCAAGCTAGTCTTTCAGCTGAAAATGCCCCCAGATTCTTGTTCCTCCTCTTCTTCCTCCTGAGTGCTGGGATTATACACCTGTGCCACACACACCTGGTTTATGCATTACTGGGGATCAAACCCAGGGCCTTGTTGCGGGCACTACCAGCTGAGCTGGCCCTAGACCCAGCCTTCCTGACCTCTGGATGGCCAAGGTCAAATATGCTAGAGGTCACTGGCACTGGGTACTGTTTAGGCAGGGCTTCCTCTCTCTTCAAGGCCTGCCTGCTGTTTGTGCCCTCAGGTCCTTGTTGGGTTCTCATTCAGTCAAGGCTGTGTTTTGATCCCTTGACCCTCTTCTTTATTTGACTACCACTTGTTTGTTTCCAATAGGTTCTCCAACACAACCCATGAGAGCTTCAACTTCACCCTTCACACTACCCTGGGTGTCACCACGAAGCTGGTGCTCCCGACACCTGCCAAGCCTATCCTTCCAGTGCAGACAGGGGAGCAGGCCCAGCAGGAGGAGCAGTCGAGTGGCATGACCATTTTCTTCAGCCTTCTTGTCCTAGGTGAGTAACCTTGGGGTAGCTGTTACCTGTCAGCTCTTTGCTTCCTGAAATCAAAGGCCTAGCAGTTCTGAAAAGCCTTTAGTGCAATGTCTTGGCTTATGAAAGAAAAAACTTTTTTTTAGACAAGGTCTCTCTATGTACAGCCCTGGCTATCCTAGAACTCTCTGTGTAGACCAGGCTAGCCTCAAACCCACAGAGATCCACCTGCCTCTGCCTCCTGTGTGCTGAGATTAAAGGCGTGCACCACCATGCCTGGCCAAGAAAGAACTTTCGATATTGGTGTTTTTTACTCTTTTTACTCTTTGTTCTTTTGGGGGCCCACCACCCAGCTCCCAGATAAATCACACACAGAGGCTTATTCTTAATTATAAATGTTCAGCCTTGGCTTGTTTGTTGCCAGCTTTTTTTAAACTTAAATTAACCCATCTACCTTTTGCCTCTGGGCTTTTTCCTTTTCTTACTTCTGTATATCTTACTTTCACTCTTACTCCATGGCTGGCTGTGTGGCTGGGGGCTGGCTCCTAGTATCCTCCTCTCCTTGTTCCCTTGCTCTTTCTTCTCTCTCCTCCCTGATTTCTCCTTCTATTTATTCTCTCTGTCTGCCAGCCCTGCCTATCCTTTCTCCTGCCTTGCTATTGGCTGTTCATCTCTTTATTAGACCATTAGGTGTTTTAGACAGGCACAGTAACACAGCTTCACAGAGTTAAACATTAAACAAATGTTCCAGAGCATAAATAAATGTAACACAAATTAAAATAATATTCTACAACATTTTGATCTGGACAAGTGTGGTGGCTTGTACTTGTAATCCCATTGCTGGGATGGCAGAGACAGGAAAATCCCTTGGGGTCACTGGCTAGTCAGTCTACTTGAATCAGTGAGCTCCAGGCCAATTGGAGACTCTGTTTCAAAGAAGGTGGGATGCATGTCTGATGATAACACTCAAGATGTCTTCAAGCTTCCATAAGTACCTGCCTACCCACCCAATTTTTAAAAACAAATCTGAAGCCATATAAATACTTTAGATAGTGGTTCTTAACCTGTGGGCCAACCCTTTCACAGGGATCACCTAAAGCCATCAGAAAACACAGGTATTTACATTATGATTCAGAATAGTAGCAAAATTACAGTTACGAAGTAGCAATGAAAATATTTTTATGGTTGGGAGTCAGCACAACATGAGGAGCTGTATTAAAAGGTCCCAGCATTAGGAAGGTTGAGAACCACTGTCCTAGATTATCTAAGGAAGAAAAAGCTTAGGCGATGTGATCTAAGTCTGTGTTTTGCCGTACAGTAAAGCTGCCACATTTACTACTCTCCCGTTCTTTTTTTTTTGGAGACAGGGTTGTAGAGCGAATCTTAAACGGTCTTATTAATTGAAAACACCAGGCCAGGTATTGAGGTAAATTCTGAATGATCAGAGAGACAGAACAAGCCACAGCCAACCTCACCTTGCCAACTCCTCAGCTGATCTTGNTTCCTCAGACTGCAGGCTTCTGAGTCTTCACCCAATGAATCTCAGCTGAACTGCTGCTCCAAGCCTGAAAGCTTAAGAGGCCTTCTAGCTTCTGGTTTCCACACCTTATATACCTTTCTGCTTNCTGCCACTCCTTTCTGGGATTAAAGGCATGTGTCTTTCTCAAGCAAAGACATGAGATCTCAGGTGCTGGAATTAAAGGTGTGTGCCACTGGAATTAAAGGTGTGTGCCACCATGCCTGGCTGTTTCCAGTGTGGCCTTGAACTCACAGAGATCTGGATGGATCTCTGCCTCGGGAATGCTAGGATTAAAGGCATGTGCTACCACTGCCTAACCTCTATGTTTAATCTAGTGGCTGTTCTGTTCTCTGACCCCAGATAAGTTTTATTAGGGTACACAATATTTTGGGGGATACAATATAATTACCACACAGGGTCTTAGGATGCTCAGGCTGGCCTTGAACTTATTAGCTAGCATTCAGCCTTTACCTCCCCAGTACTGGGATTATGGGCGTGTACCACCTCCCCAAGCCTTATTTACCATCTGCTCTTTGGTAATACTAGAGTCGTCTTTTGGATTAGACATTTCCAGGAAAGCAGAAGGCAGAGCTGGGTTTTGAACATTTCCTTTCTTGAGACAGGATCTCATGTAGTTCAGGCAGGCCTCAAATTTTGTAGCTGAGAGGAACTGACCTTGAACTTCTGTTCTGATCCTCCTGTTTCTGCCTTCCTATTGCTAGGATTACAGGTATACCACCTGGCACTGTTTGAGTATCTCTGATGTCTGTTAGGACTAAGTTTTGAAGACAAATATAATTTTTTTCCCATATTTATATTCATATTATAGTCAACAGCCAAAGAATTGAATTGAACACCATAGTAATGCCCGATTCATCAATTGGCTGATCTTTTGTTTTTTTCGAGGCCCAGGCTGGCCTCAAACTCCCAACAGTCCACCTGCCTCTTCCTTCCCAGTGTTGGGTCGCAGGTGGGTGGGCAGACACCACCATACCCCCTCTTTTGTAACAGCCTTGGAACAGCAAATCTTTATCAGATTCAGAAATCTTTAGTATATGAAGTTTTCTTTGAGGGTGTTGGCCAATGGTTGNACTTAGAGNCTATGAGAGACATGCCTGGAAAGGACTTTTGTAGCCCCTTTATTTTGGAAGGTCGAGCACAGAGGCATTGAAGGTCACTTTGAGGGTGTGGAGCACTTAACCTTAGCTTGGCTGGAGACCACAGAACTGGCCTGCAGAATGTGCTTTCTACTCTAGCTTGTAGCTGCTAACCCCCCTGGGGGCAGAAAGGGCTGCCCCGTCCTCAGAGTCTCCCTGTTCTCTTGGGTTATTGGCTCCCTGTTTGTTTGTGACTGGGTCTCACTGTGCAGCTTTGCCTGGCCTGGAACTCACAGAGATAGCTGCCTCTCTCTGCCTTCCCAAGTGCTAGGATTAAAAGTGTCTGCCACTGTGCTGGGCTCCTAGGGTGATTTTGAACTTCTGATCCTCCTTGCCTCCACTTCTCTGGATCACTGGCATTTGGCACTACACCTGACTCAAAGGCATGGTTTTTCCTGTGTCCCTGTGCTATTGCCAGCCATTCCTGATTAGGTATCCAGGCAAACAAAGTCAGCCTGATAAAGGGAAACTGTTACTAAGTAACTAAAGAACTAACTCACTGACCTTCTGTAACCTGCTAGTGCCTAGTGTCCTAGTGTTTTCTAGACCTCGGGAACCACTCTCCAGCCACACAAGCCCTGCGTTTGTTGCTATTTGAGTGAAGTCATTGGAATTGTAATTTGGTGTTCACTAAGCTATTACAACAGTCCAGCATGGCCCCTTAGCTGAAGATGAAGGCTTTACCTTGCATTTAACCCTGACTGAACTTTGACTCCACAGGAAACAGTGAATCAGTTAACATTTAACCCTGTCTGGCACAAACATTCTAGTTAGTGAGTCCTCACCAAGCGTTCTGGGCAGGAAGGCGGAGAAGCTGGTTAGCTCCAAATAGATGTGGCTGAGCATGAAATCCCACCAATCCCTGAGCTTGCCCCAAGATCAGACCACAAAAAGCACACCNGAGTAGACCATTATAACCTGAGGAATTTTAGAAACCTTACTGATCAAATACGTGTTGTTAAGTCCTACTGTCCATGAACCTTGTTCTTGATTTTATCCTCACCTGTTATTTTTCACTCTCAGGGCAAAAATCGTCATGCAAAAATCTATCCTAATCCAAAATATCTTGAAGTCCTGCTGTTGCCTTGTTAATGTAGGGAAAATAAGATTAAACAAACCCATCTTGGAGGTCTGCTGTTGCCTCCTTAGTCTACAAAAGGAGATGCAGTGATAACCAGAGAGCTCAGTGGGACTAGTTTCTTTATTGGTACTACTTTAGTTGGTTTATACCATGTGGTTGCCTTAACCAAGATGGTGATGAAGTCACATGGTATGCTCTCTCTTTAGCCTTAGTGATGACAGCTGCTGGCCACATGGTTGCTTCCATCCTGGTGAAGTCATCAGTCAAGATGGCAGCAGGCCAAGGTGCTGTTTACTCCATGATGGGCCCATCAGGGACACAGCCTTTTTTTTCTTTTCTTTTTAAAAACATGTATTTTCCTAAACAAGAGTTGAATCCAAGTTCCATACAACTACAAGTATGTTGTAGCAAATTAAGATTACCTATGTATAGTTGGTTTTTTTTTTTTTAACAGCCATTTCTGTTAAAAGTTTGAAGCTAACTTTGTTACAGATTTTACAGATCTTTTAAACCATANTCAGTGAATTACAAATCCTGGGATACAGATGTTTATACTTTAGCAAAAGTTTTTAGAGATATTGGGAGTGTATTCAAAGAGTTAAACACCATGCTTCATCGTTTTTAGAGCTAGTAACCAAAACTGAGACAAGGTCTGTGAGACAGCAGCAGTCCCTACTGGGAGGAGTCTGCTTTTTAGCACACAGTGTGTTTTCCTGCGCTGCTCTGTTTTGCTCTCCTTCTCCCTGTCACAGAAGCAGGTGGCCAGACTGACCTAGGACAGGCTTCAGAGGAAACTTAAACAAGTATGCTTGGATCTGGAGAGGGAGGGCTAAGTTCAAGCTCCAGAGTCAGCCTTTTTAATAATGTAGAACAGCATGTGGCAGTTTTTAATACTATCCATAGCCAAAGATATTTGAATCCCTATAAATTGAATTTAGTCATCAGAGGTAGAGACTAGATCAGAGAGCAGAGAAGGCTCAGAGATAAGATATTTGGGGATCATTTGCTTGTGTGTGGCAGAAGTTGTGAGAATCTGGAAGTTGAGTGTGCCATTTTTTTGGCCATTGCAGTAAGACAGCAAGGCTCTAATAGAACCTCTGAGTCCAAGGAGGGGAAGAGAATAGAGGAGACAGGTGAGGAGTCATGAGTCTACTTCTGAATGGGAAGAGCTTGTGGTTAGAGACAGGAGCAAGCTGAGTGAGGAGAAGACATCCTTCAGAAGCAGAGTGAGGAGGAGGAGGAGGAGGAGGGAGAGGCTTAGGGGAAGGGTCACAAAGAGGCACTCTGTCAGAGTGGGGATTCCAATATTGTAGAGCTCCAGGAGGGCATAGAGAAGCTGCTGATTAACCTGCGCAACTTCTGTGGGGTAGGCTCCAGGAACCAAGAAACAGACAGCAGGGTCCAGCAAACCAATAAGAAGGCAGAGACAGAGCAGGCAGCTCTTAGTGTGAGGCAAGGAGAGACAAATGGTTAGCCATGGTATAATCTAAAGGTCCCTGGGTCAGTCCTGGGTTTCAACACCAAATATAACAGATGGTGCAGAGAAACTACTAAACTAGGCTACTCCATGGTTAGAAAGGTTTATTGGGGATTGAATTCCTAAAGGTGTTGGGTAGAGGGGCAGAGAGAAGAGCAAATTGTGGGAAAGCAAGCCGATGTTACATGTCAGCAGGTGGATCAGAGCTAATACAGGGTGTTGGGCTTGACTGGGACTAGGTGCCCTTGCTAGAGGAGAGGCGGTTGACCTTTGGGGAAAGGTTAAGGGAGGTTCTTGGAGAACTAAGGGTGGTCCCTGACAGCTGGGAACCCAGTATAGGGTGATCGGTTTTCTGGTAAACAGAAACCTGCCCAAAGGCTTGTTTACTGAATAAGAATCCTTCTGTTTACCCATCCAAAGTCCTTATATAAACTGACATGACCACTCCTTGGTATGGTTAAGAAGGTGGGTTTTATTGTAGATAAGAGAGAACAGCCATAGGCTTCTGNAAGAATCCAGAGCAGAGGTAAGAACGTGGCCAGGACTATCAGTGAGAGATTAATTATGAGTGCTCAGCCTTAGCTTAGGCTTGTTCCTAACTAGTTCTTATAACTTAAATTAACCCATTTCTGTTAATCTGCGTTCTGCCNTGTGGCTCAGTTACCTCATCTCTGTACTGCCCATCCTGTTTTCTATGTGTCTGGTTGGCAACTCCACCTTTCTTCTTTCTAGAATCCTCTCTTTCCCCAGAAGTCCCGCCTAACCTATTGGCCTAGCTATTGGCCATTCACCTCTTTATTAAACCAATCAAAAGGTGCGTTAGGCAGAGACACATCTTTAAAATGTACACAAATATTCCACAACAATCCCTACCATCCACTTCTAGAAAACTGTTATCACCCTGAGAAGAAATCTCAGTCCAAGTTACGGCTAGCTGTGATGTGACGTTCCCTCTCCCTGCAGCCAGCACATAGGTCATACTGTCTCTGGGAGTTCCCAAGTGAATTAGCTCCTGTAAGCGGAACTGAACTACATGTGGCNGAATCACTTGACATAATGTCTTCAGCATTCATCTGTGAGGCTGTGGAGGTGGCTTAGTGGGTAAAGGCACTTGCCACCAAGCCTAACAACCTGAGTTCAGTCCCTGAAATCCCATATGATAGGGTGAGAGAACTGACTCCTACAGATTGTCTTCTGACCCTACATACTCCCTCTGCCCACTAAATAAGTAAATGTAATAAAAACATTTTAAAATTTCATCTGTTATACAAGAATTCACTCCTTGTGGCTACAGAGTATTTTGTGTGTCCAGAACTGACTTTACTCCAGATTGTGGGACACTTGGGTTGTCTCTACCTCTGAACAGTGTTACTGTGAACATTGTGTCAGGTGGCTGTGTGCTGTGCTGTTTCTTTTGCAGAANTGTCTAGGAGGGGAATAAAGGCCTAAGGTTTCCTTAGGGCTTCAGTCTCTGTGTTATCACTGGTAATGATGTCTTCCTATCATCAGTGGCCTTTTTTTGTTTTGTTTTAGAGTCAGGGTCTCACTATGTAGCCATGGCTGGCCTAGAACTTGTTACGTAGATCATGTTGGCCCTCAGACTCAGAGATCTGTTTGCCTCTGCCCCAAGAGTGCTGGGATTAAAGGTGCGTGTCACCATACATAATTTTTAAAAAATGATTTATGTAATTATTTTGTGTGCAGAGGGATGGTACATATGATTGTCATTGTGTGGAGGTCAGAGGACAGCTTTCAAGAGTCCGTTCTCTCCTCCCACCTCATATGTTCTAGGAATCAAANGTAGATTGTCAGGCAACAAATATCTTTACCCACAGATCCATCTTACCAGCCCTTAAATTAATTTTTTAAACACTTAGTTTGGAGAGAAAGTTCATCAGTTAAGAGNACTGGCTGCTCTTCCAGAGACCTGAGCTCTGTTCCTAGCACCCACATGGGCCAGCTAACAGCCTCCTGTAATTCCAGCTCCAGGGGATCTGATGCCTTTTTGTCTTAGGGTTTCAGTTGCTATGAAGAGACACTATGACCATGGCAACTCTTATAAAGGAATTTGCATTTAATTGGGGCAGCTTACAGTTTCAGAGGTTTAGTCCATTATCATCATCNCAGGACTTGGCAGCATGCAGGCAGACATGGTACTGGAGAAGGAGCTGAGACTATATCTTGACCCCCAGGCAACAGGAAGTGAACTGTGATACTAGGTGTAGCTTGAGCATAGGACANCTCAAAGCCTACTCCTACAGTGACACACTTCCTCCAACAAGGCCACACTTCCTAATAGTGTCACTCCCTTTGGGGGCCATCTTCCTTCAAACCACCACACTTTTTCTGGCCTCCATGTGCACCCCCATGCATATTGGCATACAGACAAACAGACAGACATATACACAAATTAAAACAGACCTAGCTTGTTACAAGCAGCAGAGACCTCCCTTCTCTCATCTC
>LZPO01096790.1:406302-449308 GCA_001675575.1 Neotoma lepida
CTTTTACAGAGGGCCTGGATTCAGTTCCCAGCACCTACATGGTAGTAATTTACAACCATTTGTAACTCTAGTTCTAGGAATCTGATGCCCTTAGGCAACAGACATGCTTGTAGTGCACAGATATACATGCAAGCAAAACAGCCACACATAAATTTTTTAAATGAATCTTTTTTAAAAAATTAAAAATTAAGGGCAGGAGAGGTGGCTCAGTAGTTAAGAGCACTTGGTGTTTTTGCAGAGGACACAGTTGAGTTCAGAACCAGCTATGATGTCAGAGGGTCCAGTACCTACTTGTGAGCATGTGTACACACACGAATATAGACAGACTGTTAAATGTGGGTGACTGTGGCTCCCTGACACCAGCACTGGCCCTCGGGTTCTCAGCAGACATGGCTGCCTGGCAAGAGCCCTTTGCCACTTNTTTCTTGGAAATAGAACCTTATCTTGTACTTGGATTTTTTTGCCGGGGACTGAACTCAGGGCCTACAGGTGCTAGCCAGGCAGGTGCTCTCCCTCTGAGCTATATTNCCACCCACCTTTGTTTTTCGAGACAGGGTTTCTCTGTGTAGCCCTGGCTATCCTGGAACTCCCTCTGTAGACCAGGCTGGCCTTGAACTCAGAGGTCCACCTGTCTCTGCCTCCCAAGTGCTGAGATTAAAGATGTGTACCACCACCCAGCGGAATTCTCATTTTGATCGGGCATCTTTCTGTGGGGCCCAAGGAGGAAGGGGTGCTCGGATAGTTTTGGCTTGGCTATCATATATTACATGTTTCTTTGATGTGATTGGTTGAGAGGGGGAAGACAGTCGGGCCAAAGAGAAGTATGCCAGGGTGGTGGGGTTTGGAAAACTTTTTCCTTCCTGGTAGAATCTAGAGAAATTAGCCTCCCCTTCCTTTGATGCTGCATTTGAGGATATGATGCCTGGAGCACTGTAGTCATCTTGCAAGTACATGGCTCAAAGACAAAGGCAGATATTGAGTATGGCCAAGGGGACCAATTGGGAAGGTGGGAGTCTTGGTTCATTGTTGTTTTCTTGCACTGATGGCCCACGGTAACCTGGGGCTGGCGGGATGGTTCAGTGGGTAAAAGTGCTTGCTGCCAAGCCTTCAGCCTGAGTTTGATCCCCAGCTTCCACATGGGGTGGAAGGAAAAAACTGACTTCTTCAATTGTCCTCTGAGCTCTACATACTATAGCATGGATGGCCCCCTCCCATAAAATGAGTTAACTTTTTTTTTTATTTTTTGAATGTAAAAAGATTTGATGTACAACTGCAGGAGAAATAATATACAGATATCTTGAATATAAAAACAAGCTATAATTCAAAAGTCCAGAGTTATTTGAAACTGGAAAATATTTTCTCTGTGGAAAATAGTAAAAATGATGATATTTCCCAATAAGCCCTTTTAAGCCAAATAATAGCTGAATTATGCATACAAATATTGATTAGATTCTTGGATACAGAAGAAACCTATCTTCATCTGTTCAGAGAGCTATGTTTTACTTTAGTTGTGTAAGTGAGAATCCTGTTCATCTTCCCCCTCACTGTTTGATTTATGACAGACATTTTTTCTATAGGCTAATTCATAATCTAAAAAGATTTTAGCCTCCCCTCTTAAAAAGTCCTTTCATCAGTTTGATATGGTACAAATTCTTATCCTAGTTAATTGATTTTTAAATGACTTGAAATGGAAAGAACACCTTTCTCCAGCTGGAGCATGGTGTCACAGTGCTAAGATGGCCACTTCAAGAATGTCCGACTCTTGTGCCAAGAAAAACTCCACATGAGGCTGAAAGGAAGCGGGCCTGTCACCTTGGGTACATGTGGCCTGCAGTTGCTTGGCGCTTATTGGCCTTTTGTGTTGAGGTTAAGAGGACCTCTGTCCTCACTTAAAACACTTCCCTTTCCACTTTACTGTGCTTTGAGTGAGAGCCTAGCTGTCTTTTCACTCTCTATAGAAACAATTCCAATCGTACATTCTTAAGAGGGTTCCTTGGTCCTTGTTCACAGCCTTCTGGATATCTCTGTGTTTGGGGGCATTACTCACAGGAGCAGAAATGACTCAAANGACAGCTGCATCACCAAAGCCCACCCCAGCATGAATGACAGCTCATGAAGGGGAAACCTGGGCTGCACTTGGCCTTACAGCAGCTCAGCAGATAGAGCTGGTGTTTCCAGGCCGCTCAGCTGATCTCTGCTCCTTTCACAGCTGCTGGGAGAGGGAAAGGCAGGCTTTTTAAAGGGGTATGGCCCCTGACAGAAGGACACATATCCAAGAGTATATATGGGCAGCATGTATGGACTTGATGATTTTGTTTTGTCTGTTTTTCTTGTTGTTTTTTTTTTGTTTGTTTTTAATCAATTTTCTTTTTCTTTTTTTATTTTATCTTATATATATTGATGTTTTGCCTGCATGTAATGTCTGTGTGAGGGTGTCAGATCTTGGACTTACAGACAGGTGTGAACTGCCATGTGGGTGCTGGGATTTGAACCCAGATCCTCTGGAAGAGCAGCTAGTGCTCTTAACCACTGAGCCATCCCTTCAGCCCTGTCTGTTTTTCAAGACAACCCTGGCTGTCCTGAAACTCATTATGTAGATCAAGCTGGCCTCAAACTCATAGAGATCCATCTGCCTTTGCCTCCTGAGTGCTAGAATAAAAGGTGTGTGTCACTATGGCCAGTGAGACAGGGTTTCTCTGTGTAGCTTTGGCGCCTTTCCTGGAACTCACTCGGTAGCCCAGGCTGGCCTCGAACTAACAGAGATCCACCGCCTCTGCCTCCCAAGTGCTGGGATTAAAAGCGTGTGCCACCACTGCCTGGCAGGCAGTGTGTTTTTTAAAAAATAAAAAGACACAAAATGAATAACGTTGCAGATAATAAAGGAAAAAAACAAACAAAAATCAGAGGTAGAAGGATCAGGAGTTCAAGGCTCTCCTTAGCTATACAGTTTGAAGCCAGTCTTTGAACTGGCCTCTGTTCACCTCAACCTGCCCTCCATTATAAACCACACACAACAATTATATGTGTGNCCTTGCCATTGTGCTTTTGTAGAGGTCAGAGGACAACTTTTGGGAGTTGGTTCTCTTTGTAGCNTGTGGATCCTGGGTTAGAACTCATGTCATCAGGTTTAGTGGTAAATGCCTTTACCAACTGAACCACCCCACCCCCAACCCCCATTTTTAAATGGTAAGGATGCGCCTGGCTTATAACCCTCTGCTGTTTTTCATTGAAACTGGGTGGTACAGGAAGGGTGACCAGCCATGTGCCCTCCACACCAGGTAGAGCAATGACAAGTAGGTTTTTNTTCTCCCCACATATCTTAGATTTTGCTATGATGTGTTCACTTGAGATATAAGTGGGAAACTCACAGTGATTTACACCAGTTCATGGTAATTCCTGTTTTTATTCTCAGACACAGACCTGCAGAACTCTAGGGCANCCTGCTCTAGAGGGTACCACCCAGTCTAGAGTACTGCCCAGTCTAGCCAAGTGTCCTTGTGCTGTGTTTCTATTGAGCTTTGCTTTTCCCTTCCAGGTATTCTCATGGGAGCAGTTATAAAAATTATAGAGTTTAAAAAGCTGGCAAATTGGAAGGTAGGTTTGACAATCACAGCTATTGCTTGTCATCTATGTGTGTGTGTGTGTGTGTGTGTGTGTGTGTGTGCATGCATGCATGAGCACATGTATGGAGACCAGAGGTCAACAGTCTTAGGTGTCACATGTTCCTCTGGTGCTGTCCACCTTGTTTTTTGAGAAAGGTCTCTCACTGGCCTGGAACTCATTATGTAAGCCAGGCTGGCAAGCCATGGAACCCAGGAACCATCATGTCTCTGCCTCCCTGGTGCTGGGATTCCCAGTATGCATCTTATCTTCTTATTTAATGCCGGGGATCGATCCCTCCTTTGTCTNCTGAGTGCTGAGGTTAAAGGAGTTGCCACCATACTTGGCTTGGTTTGTTTTTTTGAAACAGAGTCTCTTTGTACCCAGGCTTGTTTGGAATTGTCAATTCTCCTGCCTCAGCCTCCCAAGTAACTGGGACTACAGGTGAANACCATGGACCCTGCTGGGCAGTCATTCATTTAATTTGGTGCTGAGGATGGAACTCAGGGCCTTGAGCATACTAAGCTGGGCTTTATCTCTGAGCTGTGCCCATACAGCCTACATAGTATAGATGCAAATGAAGTCAGGTCCTGCTCAAGAGGCAGAGCCTAGTGCTGTAGCCTGGGCTACAGACTAAGGTGCTTGTGATTTGAAAAGATCCAAGTGGGGGTGTAGGTGGAGAGATGGCTGTGGTTAAGAGTGCTTACTCTATTTTGAGGACTGGATCCCAGTGCCCATGCTGGGCAGGCGGTTCACAAACATCCAGTTACTCTCCAGAGACCCGACCCCTTCTTCACACATACACACACACACACACACACACACACACACACACACACACAGGCACGCACTTTTTTGAGATTTATTTATGTTTTGTCTGCATGTATGTCTGTATTACATGTGTGCCTGGTACCCACAGAAGCCATAAGAGAATATCAAATCCTTTGGAACTGGAGTAACAGATGGTTGTTAGCCTCCATGTGGGTGCTGAGACTCAAACCTGGGTCCTCAAGAGCAACCAGTGCTCTTAACCGCTGATATGTCTCTCCAGCCCGAGGATAAATCTTAAAAAAAAAAGAAAATTAAGAAAACAAAATTTAGTTTTCTTGTTTTTTGTTTTTTGTTTTTGTGACAGAGTCCTGGCTGTCCTTGAATCTAGCTATTTACCAGCCTGGCCTTGAATTCACAGGAGATCCTCCTGCCTCTGCCTCCCAAGTGCTGAGATCAAAGGTGTGTCACCATGCCTGACAAGAAAGCAAAATTTTGACGAGAAAAAACAACCCAAGCTTCCTAGTCTGTGGGGTGGTAGTGCTCAAGTCTTAACCACAATCACCTCAGACCAGTCTTAGGACATGGCCAAAAGTTTCATGGGACCTTCCTGTGGGGTCTTCTCTGGTTTGTCTTTTTCTGACTTGCAGGAGGCTCCCTTAGCTCAGTGAACCTAAGGCCTTGGCTTCAACCCCCATCACCGAGAAAACATGAAACAAAGCAAATACATTGTTTGTGGGTCTGTGCCTTTGTCATCTACTTCTGTCCTTTCCTCATTTCCGTTCTTATCCTGACCTTCGGAGACCCTATTTCCAAGTTAGGTCACAGTCTGAACTTCCTGGTGGACTGGGTTGGGGGAGGGGGACACTGTAACCCCACTGCAAATGCTCATCCTCCAAAGCATCCTTGACTTGGAGCAGTCAGCTATGAGTTCTGGAAATCAGACTCAGGGCTGCCTCAGACTCAGGGCTGCCTTCAGCCTCTGAGCCGTTCTCTGGCCCTTTGTTATCTGTCAGATGCAGTCGGTGATTTATTATCTCTGCTTAGTTTGTCACCAGACGGCTGCTTTAGCGTTGTACATTTCTGCCAGGCTGGTCCCTGAGCAAAGGATTCCTCAGCTCTCCACTGACTGATAGATAGGTCTCATGGTTGTGTATGTTTGATTTCACAGGAGGAAGAAATGTTTCGCCCCAACATGTTTTTCCTTCTCTTGCTCCCACCTATCATCTTTGAGTCAGGATATTCACTGCACAAGGTAAGGTTCACCTGGGGCAATGCTTAGGTGGGGATGGCTACTCCTGTCTGTGGGGAGGGCTCCACAGAGTTTGGGACCTTCAACAGCAGTGGCCCNTCCTTTCTGATCCTGCACAGGTGTCCCGAACTTCTGGGCGGGCATTTTGAAGGTTGAAGGCCATTGACAGGGTGCAGCAGGCTACACGAGCAGAAGGCACTTTATTCTTTCATTCATTCATTTATTGAGATAAGATCTCATTGTGTGGCCCTGGTTGGCCTGGACCTCACTGTGTCTCTGCTTCCTGAGTGCTAGGATTAAAAGTGTGTACCACCACACCTAGCCACAATACATCCTCTTAACCGTTAAACCATTTCTACCCCAACCCCTACCCCAGGGGATACTCTTGAAGTAAACCTTGACCCTAGAAACAAGGAACAGAATTCTTGGTCATTGAAACCCTTGGTGGTGCCTCCTGAGTGGAGTCTGTGAGGTTCTAGTAGCCTCATTTCCTTCATGTGGAAATGTGGGAGCTTTCCATGCTGCTGGAACGCAAATATTTTCTCTCTTTTGTGGTTTGGGTTCTTTTGAGATGGGTCTGACATAGCCCAGGCTGGCCTGGAACTTTCTATGTGCCTGAGAATGACCTTGAATGATCCTCCTGCTTACCCCTCCTAGGTGCTAGGGTTACAACAGGTCTCCCAGCACCTGTTGTATTCGATGCTGGAGTTAAACCCAAGGTTTCATGCATCCCAGGCAAGCACTCTACCAATTTAGCCCTGCCCCAGTGAGATCTCTGCCTGTCTATTTGATGATGCTAATACCACATAAAGGACTTTCTGATGGAATGAAACTAAGGGGTGGCTGCTTCTAGGTATGGCTAAGGTTTTTAATGTAGATATGAGGGAGAAAACAGCCAGAGNCATCTAGAAAGGTCCAGACTGAACATGGCTAGCAGAATAGACAGGGTCATGAGAGGAGAGAAAAGGGAGNGTGAGAGAGAGAAAGAAAGAGGGGCAAGCGAACCAAGAGAGATCCAAGAGCAGAGCCAAGAGAGCCTGTGGCCAAAATGGCTAAGTTATATAGGAGAGAAGCTGGGGGGAGGGAAGGGGAGGGAAGGGAAGAAGGGAAGGGAAGAAGGGAAAAGGGGGGGAAGAAGGGAAAAGGGGGGGAAGGAAAAAGAGGGGGAAGAAGGGAAAAAGGAGGGAAGAAGGGAAAAGGGAAGGGAAAAAGGGAAGGGAAGCTAAGCTCAGGCTGGAGAGGTTTAGGGTAGGGGACTGGGTGAGAAGTTCTGAGAGGAGTCTGGACTCTGTTACAGGTATTTGTGATGCTGAAGAGCCTGNCATTCAGCTTCCTCTTTGATGTGGTAATAGGCACTCAGCCGTTTGTCCCAAGTTTCTTTGGGACCTAACACTGACCATTGTTCTGATCTTTGAACTTAGGTGCCTTTTCAAGTGCACATTTTAATTGAGTAGAAAACTGTGATAGTGTGGAGTTTAGACTGAGACCAAACATGGACCATGGTTGATTCTTTCCATAGCTGTGTATTGAACATCGTCCATATGACTGATGCCATTGTTCCTACTGAGCCTTCAGCCTTGTGAGAAAGGCATTTGTTAGTCAGATGTTACATAAGTGAGTGCTAGAATGCAGCTGCCATTGAAAGGACACAGACAGATCCCTCACAAGCGCTAGCTGGGGCACAGGACCAGAGAAGACAACTCTGCAGGAGGCTTAGCATAAGGCACACAAAGTAGGATCAGGGCACATCCCCCTAACTAGGGCCCAGGCAACAAGGCAGCATGCTGACACATGAAGACACAGGCCTTCCCAGGGTCAGCTAGGGTTGGGGTTTACCCGCATATCAAGTGCAAGGGGGAATCAAGGCAGAGGCAGCACCATCAGGCTGAGTCTTTGTAGAGGTCACTCTGGAAGCAGTAGACCATAGAGAAAAGGGACTGGGGACAGGTGAGACTGGTTAGCTCTTGCCTTGGGTCAGGGTGAGGGACCTGTGAGACAGGGAAGCAGGGANATGGTGGCAGGGGTTCCAGCCAGCAGTGCAGGGCAGACAAGGGTGCCCTGGCCTTTGTGTGAGAGTCCAGTCTTGGAGAAGGCACAGTTGGCTTCCCTGGCTCACCAGTTGGCCTCTTGTCCCTCTGCTCCCCCCTCCCAGGGGAACTTCTTTCAGAACATCGGCTCCATCACCCTCTTTGCTGTCTTTGGAACGGCGATCTCTGCTTTTGTAGTAGGTGGAGGAATTTACTTTCTGGGTCAGGTAAGAAAAGCACCCCTGATGACCTTGAAGATCTTCTATTGGAGGGTAGCGTGGGGTGGAGCAGGAGCTTCCTGGTAGTGTGTGCCCTCCTAGGAGGACGTCCCTGCTCATGCATATGACGAGGGTATCTGGAATTGAAGGGACTGTAATCACCCCCAGATACTTGATTTTACTTGCAAACTGGTCTCTTCAGTTGGAATGCCTTGAAGCAGAGTGGTGTGTAGTACTGCAGCTTGGAATAGTGCAAGCAGCAGTTGTGTTTTCAGGGCAGTTGCAGTAGGGTGAAAGATGAAGATTTACATTTAAACCAGAGCTGCCTATGAATCTGTTCTCTCANTTCCCATGATGCTCCCTGCCGTTGTCAGCCCTTTGATGAGGCAGTATCCCGTGCTCTGGACTTTGGTCTTCACATCAGTTTACGTCAACTAGAATGAATGCCTCAGAAAGTAGTGCTTAGACCTCCATGGTGCATGCTGTGCACCACCTTTCTTGTCATTTGCAGAAAGCTCAGCCACCCCAGTGCTGGGAACAAACCAAGCTGAGGGTTCGGATTTCTGTTCATGTAGCTGCTGTTTCTCTTGGTAGCCACAGCCTATTCCAGCTGATGTTGTTACCTTCATGGCCCACTCACAGCCAAGATCAAATCTGCCCTGCAGCTTTCCTAGATGCTTGCCTTCACTGTGTTCCCTCGGGGTCAAAGGGAGCCACCTTTAGAGCAGAGGACCACAGCTGCCGGGCTGGAAGAAGGAGAATTGTGCCCTTGCTCGGGTCTAGATACCCATGCATGCTCACAGCAGCCCTTGGGGGTTTTCCTTATTTCAGTGGGGGCTGAAGNTGATGTCCTTATTAGTTGATAAGAAAGCACTGATGGGCATTTTAATCTTCTTGGCTGTTCTCCAGGGAATTTTTTTGTGTGTGTCTGTGTGTTTGTGTGTTTTATTTTACAGGCTGATGTAATCTCTAAACTCAACATGACAGACAGGTAAATCTTTCACACTGTAATTCTCTCATGTGACTGCTGTTCAGGCCTGGGACATTTTCTGCACGTGCCTTCCTGGGTGTGGTCCTTTCCTCTCCCTCTGCTTGGCTTGCCAATATTTTCAGTATAGAATCTATTCTGAATTAATTATCTCTGAAATGAATCAGAATTATATTGAGACTTATGAAGACCCCTGGTCACAACATTGCTGATTGAAATGATTGATCTCATTTAAGCTTTGGAGGGAATGNCTGGCCAGTTAACTACCCCTCTGTATCCCAGTCACATCATATACTCTCTGTCCTTTCGTTAGGAATTATCTTCGGAGTTGGGGATGTATGTATAGCTCAGTGGCAGAGCCCTGGCCTGCCATTTATGAGGCCCTGGGTTCAATCACCAACACTGTAAAAGCAAANGAAAACCTCAGTTTTCTTTATAGCCATTGTGGAAGGAGGTCGCCTTCTCATAAGTGTGGAATGGGAGAACGAGATGAAAACCCTGACTCTAGAATTCCCACCAAGACTAGGGGAAGCAGGCAACACCCGGCCCTGGGATGGACATCTTCTCAGTCTGAAGCCACTCCAGTAGACACTGTAGTGACCTTCTGCTCAAGAAGCTCTTAGAATCTTCTTAATCTACTCAAGGAGCAGCACCTTGGGCAGCTGTGTCTCAGAAGGCACCAGGTCTAGAGTCCTAAAAGGACCCTAGCCTAGTGCAGCCAAGAAGTCTGTATTGTGTGTTGCTCTGTGTCCCTGTGTCTACTCTCAGCACCTGTCTTATGACTGGGTGGGAGGCTGAGGAAGAGGGCCAAGTACTCAGTTCTGGATCATTCCTGTGAACTGACAATGTCAGACTTTAGCTGTAGTGTAGCACCTCGGACCAGAGCCTCAGAACCTGTTCATGGAAATGGGCCACTGATAACAAGCTTGATCCGTGGTGCCCATCCGTCACCCTCCCCAGGCAGGAATGTTGGAGCTTTTGTTGTTAAAAAAACAAAAACAAACGTATTCCTTATTTATGACGAGGTCTTATTCTATAACCCAGGTTGCTCTGGAACTCAATGTATAACCCAGGCTGGCCCTCAAACTTGAGGCAATCCTCATGCCTCAGCTTTCCAAGTGTTGGGATTACAGATGTGTGAGTAGCCCAGAAAGTCTGATACATAGACAGGCAGCCCGAGTCACCTTCCTTCCCACAGGAGCCTAAAGTACAATAGAACCAGGACCTGGTGTTTTCTAGATGTGCTGCAAGGGAAAGGCAATACTCAGAGTGCTCTTGACATGAAGGAAGGTGCAGGGTTCTGCCTGCTTTGGGGATATTTGTTAAGAAGCACAGTGTTGATCATTGTCTGGAATGGAGTTCAAGCCAGGAGTTGGACATTTGGGTGGAGAGGCAAAAGCAATACCTGTAGCTGAGTGGGTAGAACTCTAGCCAGCCTCACCTGTGCAGATGCACCCTTCTGTTGGAGGCTCTGTCCATTGGATAGGGACTATTGTATAAGATGGCAGAGCCTTAGCAGAGGGAAGCTACCAGGGTAATGGCGGTCTGATGGTGGCCACAGGCGAGCATTGCTATCCGCAAGGGACAGCACTGCTCAGCTCTTCTTGATTGCCACGTGNACACGTGGCCTGCAATTATGAGATGTTTAAAAAGTTTTTCTTATGCTGGAGGTGGAGCCCAGGACCTTGTGTGCTAGGCAGATGCTGCATGTATGTGCTGCTGCTCTGCTTAAAAAAAAAACTCTGGCTGGACATGGTGGCGCACGCCTTTAATCCCAGCACTCCAGAGGCAGAGGCAGATGGATCTCTATGGGTTTCGAGGACAGCCAGAGCTACACAGAGAAATGCTGTCGCAGGGAGGGGGTGGCAGAATAAATAGACAAACAAACAAACAAACAAANAAATAAATAAATAAATGAATGAATGAATGAATCTTCTACGCTTCTTAGCCAAAAAGTGAGAAGTCAGTCTCTCTCCCTCCCTCTGTCCCTCTTCCCTTTCTCCCCCCTCCCCCCACATACACACAGAGTATAGATTTTAAAAGGCCAAGTTATAGATGTTTACTGGGATTTTTCCGATTTTGTTTGTTTGTTTCTTTTTTTATGTGGTTTTTGTTGTTGTTGATACAGTATGTCATGTAGCCCAGGCTGGCCTTGAACCTGCTGTGTAGCTAAGGATGACCTTGAATTTCTGATCCTCCTGCTTCCACCTCTTAAGTGCTGGGATTATAAATGTGTACCACCATACCTTGCTTCAGTTTTGTTGTTTGCTCTTTGAGATAGGGTCTCACTCTGTAGCCCTGGCTGACCTGGAAATCACTTTATACTGCAGGCTGGCCTTGAACTGGAACTTATGGAGGAGGGCCACCTGCCTCTGTCTGGCATTAATGGTGTACCATGCNCGGCCCATTGCTCCAGTTTTTAGTGTTGACAACATCATTTTTCCCCGCAGACCCATAGGCTGCCTGTCTCACTTCTGCTCTTCAGAGAATACAGCCATGACTGGTGGCATGGGCCTGGCCTCAGATATTTCTGCTGGTGAGGGTTTGCCCTGAGTAGGCTGCAGCACCTCACCAGCTTGTCCCTGCTCCTCTCTGAGTCCCACCCTGTCTGTCTTTTCACATTTTGTTGGTGCCACTAACTTTGAGGGAGAGAATAAAGAAACATGTTTTTAGTTTGAGCCAGTTGCATGAAGCCCTTCAAGGACTGGNTCCTGGCAGTGGATGTGGAACCACTGCTGGCCAGGCCCAGGCCTCTTGAGGCCTCAGGGGGCTCATGGCCAGAAGGACCCCTGCCAACTGAGTTCCTGGCAGGCACCAGTGTGATGTGCTAGCTTTTCTCCACAAGGCATGTCCTCAGTTTTGTCTTCTGAAGAGTATGACTAAACATCCAGACGCTATGTAGTGAGTACCTACAGCTCCTCTCCAGCTGCATCTCCAGCATCTGTGTTAGCTTTCCCTCTGTCCATCCCTCTCCAGGCATGCCNGTGGACCCTGATCCCAGAGTTCTAGTTAAGAGGCTGCAGTGACTATAACAGCGTACCTTGGCCAGCCTTCTCGCTGTGCACCTGCAACTCAGTTTGAACAGAGTTCACAACAAAGAGGGTTGTTGGCTCATAGGACTGAAGTGTCTCAAGCATGATGGCCCTAGCTCAGCACCCTCCAGGACACTCTCCTCTCAGAGGTCTCACTGGTGTCCACTTCCACTTGTTTACCTCACATGGAGCACAGACAGCTCCAGGCACTCCTCACTAATGGTCAGTCCGCTCCCAGTAACCTGGTAAAGCTGGTCCAACCTTGTGCCCACTCCTAGAGCCCCTTGGCAGGTAAGGCTAGAAAGTGGGAGGACAGCTCCCAGAGGCTGTGGGTGCTGGGCAGGGAGACCAGAGACNGTGTCCAATGCCCTCCATGCAGAGCACAGCCCACTGTGGCCTCCTGTGACACAGCTGAGCCATTCATCTTCCTTGATGTTACTGTGGGTGATGAGGGTGAAGAGGAGGTGGAGAATCTGAGTCTGGTTCTGGTGGCAGTGCAGGGCCTCAGGGCCTTGGCCACCTGGCTGCTGGTGGAGCTGCCTTCCCTCGTTCCTCTTCCCTACCTTCTGTCTGTGGCTCTGGCTTGTGCTCAGCACAGATCCTAAGAACACGGTCAAGGTGAAAACACAGCATCTACCCTGGGACCTTAGAGAGGGGGAAACAGACAGCTTGCATGCCTGTGGTCACTTTGAGGAAGGCAGAGTCTGGGAACAGGTCTGGGAGGTGGCTATCCTATGGGGTCTGGTTCTCTTCTGGATGCTTCAGACTCCTGCATCTATCACTCCTGGAACTGCCACCTAATAGACTGATAACTGGGGGAGTGACTGGCCTGCTTCATAGGCGTCTTCCCACCAGTAGTACTTCTGAAGGGCTACTCAGTGACACCAGTCAGANGACTCAATCCTGCCTCCTAGTGGTCATGGTTCTATGTACTGGGTTTCCTTCCCTACTGCACTTGACATTTTCTTATGTCTTTGGTTTCCTGAGAAAATCTCATAGCTCAGACTGCCTTGGAACTTGATGTGTAGCTGAAGGTGACCTTGAACTCCTCACCCCTTCGCCTACACCTCCTAAGTGCTGGGGTTACATGTGTGTACCCCCACACCTGGTTTGTGATGCTTGGGATCAAACTGAGGGCCTCCAGCATGCTTAGCAGGACTCCAGCCCAGCTCCCATTGCACTTCCTAAATTGACTGCTATACCTGCCCCCTAGGCCAGGGGCACTAGCTCTGAGCTAGACAGTCAGTGGTGAAGAGCTTAGGGCCAGAGCCCATGTACTAAGGAGATGCTCGATAGTGAGCCTCAGGGGCTGAAAACCTGGTAGGCAGGTGGGCAGTATTGGTGGCAGTGGACCTTATGATCAGGTGAGACCTGAGGGCCCAGCTTCCAGTCAGCAGCCCAGGCTTGAATATTCCAGTGGCTGCTGGCTTTTGGCACCTTCTTGGATGTTGCAGATCTGAGTGGAGGCTGGTGTTGGTCACAATTGACACAATTGACCTGGTGGCAGAGCAGAGGTCAAAGCCAACAGTTTAAAGGATTTTCTGGCTGAGAAAGCTGGGCAGTATGTGCTAGGGTAAGCAGTCTTCTGGGCAGTGTTGGCCAAAACAGAGGGTAGCACTGCTGCTGGATGCAGGCACTCTTAGCACTGCGTCTAGGCCTCTCTACTCCTGTGCTAGGCAGGGGTCAGTGAGAAAGCACGCCTTCCCTCTTGGCCCTTTAACTGCCATCTTGGCATCACAGCCAAAGCGCATCTGTGTGGACCCAGCACCATGCTTTACAGAATCTGCCCTTGCTTCTCTCCTTGCAGTTTTGCATTTGGCTCCCTNATATCCGCGGTTGACCCAGTAGCCACTATCGCAATTTTCAATGCACTGCACGTGGACCCGGTGCTCAACATGCTGGTGTTTGGAGAAAGCATTCTCAACGATGCAGTCTCCATTGTCCTAACCAAGTAAGTAGGAGAGAGTGCAAAGTCCTGATGCCACACCGACGCCAGTACACAGGTTGGTCCCATATAATCAGCTCTCTACTGCCTCTGCATCTTGCCACTCTGANAAGGGTCTGTACCACAGGACTATGTCACAGCCATGCTGTTGCAGGGAGTTGTGTCTGTGTTTCTCACCATCCTGGAAAGGCTTCTCAGAGGTGACTTTCCCAGGTCCCACCTCATAGCCTCTTTTGCAATGGGTCTATGGTATGCTCCCTTGATGACTAGTGGCAGCTAAGTGAGGGATTAGTATTTGGGCATCATTGCTGGAGTAGTGAATGCAGTGTGGGCCAGTGTTGAGGGCTTGCTCACCCGGTTAGAGGCCACGGTGCCACGTCAGCTCCATAGAGACAAACAGCTTATGGAGAGCAGAAGAACTAGAGGTACAGATGGTTGTGAGCTGCAGTGTGGATGCTGAGAATCAAACCAGGGTCCTCTAAAAGAGCAGTAAGAACTTTTAACTGCTGAGCCATCTGTCCAGCTCCCCCCAACTATGAGATAAAGTCTGATGTAGCCCACGCAGGCCTCAGATTCACTATATAGCCAAGGATGACTGTGAACTCCTGTTCCTCCTGCCTCCACCTCCCAAGTGCTGGGCTAAGAGTCCTCCATCACATGAGGCTTAAAACTGTAAGTTCACTGGGGTTGCTGCCTTTGATGGGATCCGAGGTACTGCAGATGGCTAATAAAACTCATGCTACAGTGCAAAGCACAGGTTTTCCTGCTGACCCCACCCAGCTGTGTGACTCTGGACTAGCTCCTCCCTCTCTCNGAGCTTCCCGACAGATTATGTCCCTCAGTTATAAAGTGAAGGTAATACGACCGCGGCCTCAGGTTAAACTGAAGGACTGATTAGGTGGGCAAATGCAGTGTCATTCGAGAGGCAGCCTTCCACCTAAAGCCCTGCACTGTTCGTACGAGGTCACCTCTTTACCAACTGCTGCAGGCAGAGCTTGCCAGAGTGCAAGAAGTCCTCCTTCAGCCTTAAAGTGGAGCCAAACTTCAGAATGTTTGTTTGTGTTACTCTAAGGCTAATACATATTCTTCATATAAAAGATAGAAAATGTTGGCATACACTTAGAATCCTTAAAGTGGAGGCCAGATGGTCAAGAGATCAANGTCACTGGGCTCAGTGGCTCACACCTCTAATCCCAGCACTAAGGAGGCAGAGGCAGGGGGATCTCTGAGTTTGAGGCCAGCCTGGTCTACAGAGCAAGTTCCAGGACAGCCAGGACTACACAGAGAAATCCTGTCTCAAAAAACAAAACAAAACAAAAAATGTCTAAGGTAACATCATTTACTGGGTATCACTTTACTGACATGTTCACCTACTGCCCTCTCATTAGCTTTCTCACACCCCTCTTGATAGAAATGCCTGTAGTCTTAGTTAGGAAATTGTTGAGCATCATTGCATAAGGCCTTTAGAGCATAGATGGCAGCTGGTTTTCACTGTTAAGATATTTCCTGAAAGTTTAACTTAGTTGGTACAGTGCTTGCCCAACATGTACAAAGCCCTAGGTTCAATCCAGAGTACCACATACAACTGTGCATGGCAGCACATACTATAATCCCAACATTTGGGAAATAGATGCAGAAGGATCAAGAGTCATCCTCCACTACATAAGGAATTTGAGGCCAGCCTGGGCTACATGGGGCCCTGTGTCCAAAATCCATTCTTTTCTGAAAGCTTCTTAGCTCTGGATTTTGCCTGCATCTCATCTCCTGGTGTACACACTAAGCGTTGTGATAAGGAATTGCCTGCTTGGAGGTAATGGCATAAGCTATTTTTATAGTTAGGATCAGAACTCAATTGCTTTGCCTCTGATTTCTTTGAAGAAAAAAAAAATCTATCAGTAGGAAAATGTCAGTTTTCTCAGGCCTCTGCCACGCAGCTGCCAAGTTGAAGAGATATTTTTGAAACAAATGGTAAAAGATGTCATCATTACACATCTTACTGGAAGAGTGGCTTCAAAGGCCACCCACATCAGTTCCTGCAGGTGGCTCTGGATTACATATGTCCTTTTTCATTGTCATGGCCACCTCCATTACAGTTGGATTCTCTGGACCACAAATGTTCTAAGGGTTGTCCACCTCCTGCTTGTGCGTTTAGATTCCAGTTGGATTTGACTTTCTTGGTCCATGGTGGGCCAAAGGGAAGTGACATGAAAGAGGGGCAGGAATGCCATGGAAGATTCCAAAAAGGCTGTATTATGCTCCAGGCCTTGCAGGCCAGTGAGCATTTTGAGACAGAAGCAGGAAGAATGGGGATAGAAGGCCTGTCCTCTTTTCATTGGCCTTTGAACCACCAAAACCTAGCTGCTGTCCCTCCTTGGTTCTGAGAGGATGCTTGTCAACAGTTGCTTCCAAAGTTGTCAGACATCTCACCTATGCAGAGTACGTATGCAAATGAGAGGCCTTCTTTCCCTTCCTTTCCCAGAAGGGCCCTTCTGGTTCTTCTTTAACTCCTGGATTATTTTTAGCTTTATTTAATTACTTAGTGGTTTGGTGGTTTTGTTGTTTTTTGTTTTTGAGACAGTCTCTCCTATAATCCAGGCTGGTCTTGAACTCCTGATCTTTATACCTCAATCTCCCAGTTGTTCATTTCTAGCTTTAATTTGCAGCTGTCAGTTTGTTCTTTTGTCAGTTGCTGGGGAGGAAACCCTGTCTTAAGTCTGCTTTAATTTCTTTGGCAGTCCCAAGCCCCCTGCTGGTCCTTGGCTATGACAACCAGTTATTCTATGGAACTCCACTCCCTGCTCTAGTAAGCAGGCAGCATGTGTCTAGCCAGAAATAAAGAGCGCTGAGCTGCAGTGAGATCTGAAATGGGGCTTGTCCATGAGGGACGCTGAGATGGATCACTAGGGGGAGACTAGTTTATTGGGAAAGCTGTTAACACCNTGGACAGAGAGGCAAGCCCGTGGTGGGGGCTACAAGGACCTTTCAGGTTCTAGCATCAGAGATGCTGTGGGCAGAAGTGGGAGTTTAGTTGTGAGGATGAGAAGATTTCACAGCATAAGCCACCCGGTGGATTCCTAGTAGGCAGGGGAGGAAGTGGGAGCAGCATGTGTGGCCACCAATACCCCTTTGATGTCTGTCAACTCGCTTCCCAGGGAACAGGCGCTGGCTCAGGGAAGTCTGTTAGCTAAGGACTCCCAGTCTCTCAGCAGGGTGTCTGTAGGTGACTGAGAGGGGAGAAGCCACTGCATGTATGTCCAGAGCAGCAGCAGGACTCTCCCATTGCGTTCTCACACACAGTGTGTGGGTGTAGTCCACTGGGGAGTTGGTATCCTCTGTGCACTTAAATATTCCCACTCAAGCTCCCTACCCTTGGGCACTGTTTCCTCAGCCTGAGAACCCTTTCTCCTAAATGGAAATCCAGCCTGCATTGCCTGGGGAACCTTCCTCAGTCACCCTCTACCCCAGTCTGAGTTAAATGCCCACCCTGTTTTCACACCCCTTGGCCATTGCCCCTCATTACCCAGGGCAGCTCCTGAGGACATCGCCTTTGCCCTCACCTCTGAGCCCCAGAAACCACCTCAGTGCCTGGACGAGTAGGTAACCATAGAAGCCTCCAGTGGTGGATCAAATGGCAGGAAGGAACGGGGAGTTCTGGAGGAGCAGTAAGTTATGCTCAGAGCTGATTCTAAGGACTCTGTCCATAGCACTTTAACTTTCTGTGTTTTCTTCTTCCCTAGCACTGCTGAAGGTCTGACAAGAAAACATACGTCGGATGTCAGTGGGTGGCAAACATTCTCACAGGCCCTCGGGTACTTCCTCAAAATGTTCTTTGGCTCTGCGGCACTTGGCACACTGACTGGCTTGATTTCTGCACTAATATCCTTTTAGCATGGGAGCATAAGGTACAGGGATCACNTGGATGGTGTCCACTCTCACTATTTTCTCCTCTTCCTCAAGGGCTCAACTTTAATCTAAAGTTTATATAAAGGAAGATTTTGTAGCTGGGCAGTGGTGGCGCACACCTTTAATCCCAGCACTCAGGAGGCAGAGGCAAATGGATCTCAGTGAGTTCAAGGCCAGCCTGGTCTACAGAGTGAGTCGAAGGACAGCCAGAGCTATGTAGAGAGACTCTGTCTCAAAAAAAAAGAAAGGAAGAAAGAGAGAGAGAAAGTTGTCAGCTGTTTGATGTGTGTGCTAGGAACTAAACTCAGTGGCCGCTCTTAACCACAGAGCCAGCTCTTTAGCCCAGAAGTGTGGACCACTGACAGTCTCTCCCTGGGTGAGAGTTTACCTGGAAGGATGGCAAGGACTTTCAGGAATTGCCACCTACATGGTTTGCACTGTAAACTGCTTTCCAGCTGAGGGCTGTTGGGCAGAGAATGAGGCTCTACAACAATGAGACCTTACTACTGTTGACAGTTTATCATGCAGAAATAGGACAGGCTCCAGAGTAGTTCTGCAGCTGGCAGACCCATGTGCCCAGAATGGCCACATGGCCCTCCTGGAGCAGTGTGTCTCTCAGCTAGCTGGAACACTCTTGCNTGGTTCTGAGTATATTTCTCACCATNCTGGCTTTGTTCTGGTCTGTTCCTCTGTCCAGAGGCTGAAGGCTGACTGAGTTGGTTGACAGCTGTCAGTAAGCAGAGTGAGGATGACACTATTAATGCAGCATTTCCTCCAGACTGACAGCTCAGCAGTTAAGAGCACTGGCTGCTCCTACAGAGGATCCACGTTCAGTTCCCAGCACCACATGACAGCTCACAACCACCTGAAACTCCAGTTTCAGGGGATCAGATACCCTCTTCTGACCTCTGTGGGCACGATACATATGTGGTACACGGACATACAGGCAAAACACTCATAGACGTAAAATGTAAAAAAAAAAAAAAAAAGCATGCCAGAGATGGCAGTGCATGCCTGTAATCCCAGCATTCGGGAGACTAAGGCAGAAGGGTTCCACAAGTTTGAGGCCAGCAGGGCTACATAGTAAGGGCTACATTTCCTGTCTGAAAGAAAGGCAAAAGAAGGAGGAAGGGGCGGAGAAGAAAAGAAGGAAAGCAGTGAATGTGGCTGCCTTCACGGAGCACATATTGTAGTGAGGCAAGTACGTGGAAACTCAGCTTCAGTCAGAGCCTGGGAAGACGAGCCCTCTGTTCCCAGGGGNGTGAGTGTGGTATTCTGTAGGGACAGGAAAAACAGGCTTTCAGCAGGGCCGTGAGTCCCTGGAGAACAGGCAGTTGAGTGACCTGTGTCTGCAGCCCCAGCCGAGTCAGTGTTTCTGAGTGTCTTATCAGATTCTCATTTCTACAAAGAAAGAATTACATAATGAGAAATTCCTCACTGTAACTGTGCCAGGATCAGTGTCTTTTGTGCTGCTTGTCTGCTTTATGTATCTGTGCCTTGCCACGCATCCATCCAGTGCCCTCCTTTTTCCTTGACAACTGTGCCACGTGCTGAAGCACATTGACCTGAGGAGAACGCCTTCCCTGGAGTTTGGCATGATGATCATTTTTGCTTACCTGCCATATGGGCTGGCAGAGGGAATCTCACTCTCAGGTAAGGGACAGTGACCAGCATGCTGTGACCATGGCTAGAGACAGTAACCAGCACACTGTGACCATGGCTCAGTTTTTTGCCTGGTGATAGAGGTTTTGTCAGTTGAGTTGCTTTCTCTTGGCAGAGACAAAGGTGCTGTGATGGCCCTTGTTTTACCACAAGAAACCTGAGGTTGAAGAATAGTACACTGCTGGGTGAGGGTTGGGGGTGCAGGCAGAAGGGTCAGGAGTTCAAAGTCATCTTCCACCACATAGCATGTTCTAGGTTAGTCTGGGCTTCATGAGATTCTGCCTCAGAAACAATCAAGCTTGTGAGATGGTTCAGTAAGTGAAGGCAATTGCCATGCAGTTGCCACCAAAACAGATGACCTTAATTTGATCCCCAGAATTTCAATAGTGGAAGGTTAAGAACTAACTCCAAAATTTGTCCTCTGCCCTCCATATGTGCACACATTCACACACACATAGACAAAGGACAGACAGACAAAGTAGCTAGATCAATGTCATCTTTTTAAAAAGTCAAGGGCTGGAAAGATGGCTCAGTTGGTGAAGTGCTCCCTGTGAAAGCATGAGAATGTGAGTGTGGACCCACGTTGCTCAAGTAAAAGCTAGGTGTAGCAGCACACATGTGTCTGTAACCCCAGCACTGGGGTGCTGAGATATGAGGATTCTCGGAGCTTGCTAGCCAACCGGTCTGGTAGAATTGAGGAGCTCCAGGTTCAGTGAGCAGCCCTGCCTTAAAAGTGAGATCAATAGCCGGGTGGTGGTGGCGCACGCCTTTAATCCCAGCACTCGGGAGGCAGAGGCAGGCAGATCTCTGTGAGTTCGAGGCCAGCCTGGTCTACAGAGCNCGTTCCAGGACAGGCTCCAAAACTGCACAGAGAAACCCTGTCTCGAAAAACACAACAAAAAAATGAAATCAATAGAAGATGACACCTGAGGTCAAACTCCAACTTCCACATGCACATACATACAAACATGTATGCAGATGCCCATATTGAGCATGTATATACAGTGTGCACAGCACAAAAGCAAAACAGAGTATTTGTTGCTGTCACAGCTGGAAATAGAGCAGTGGTGTCTTGACTCCCGAACTGGCTCAGAACCTGTTTAACCAACTCCCTCCAGCAAGCTTCTCATGAAACCACACACTGCAACAAAATGTGGCTGCTCCATACTATAATATAGTGGGGCTTCTTAGACACAGTAAAGTGTATTATTTGTCTTGATTTTTGAAGTGGAAATTTAGTCCAGACTATCTTTGAACTCAAAATCTTCCTGCTTCAGCCTCCTTAGTAGCTAAGGTGACAGATATGTGCTCCCTCACTGGCTGACACTCAGGTTTTAACCTCGCCACCCCCTGGAGTGAGCACCTAGTTGACTCCTTACTCAAGGTTGTGAGGTTGTAAAATTTGAACACCGGCTCCCTGAACTCNAGGGGAGAAGGTACATACTTCCCAGTTGTAGGGAGGAGGGGCTGTCCATTGAGCACTGGTTCCTACAGCCTTCCATGCTGTGGGATCAGTCAGCAGCCCCTGTCTGTCAGCTTTCTGCTGTAAGTGGTGTGAATCCTGTGCCCACTATTTATCAAGTTGTAAGAGCACCAGCCTCACAGGTCCAGAGCTGTGTGCCTTGTTCCCAGGTGCAGGTATAGCTGAATGAGGAGGGCTCCACCCTTAGGTAAGGGCTGTATAGAGAGCTGTGGAGGAAGAGGAGCACCGCACAGGCTGCACTGAGCTCTGCTATGGGAAGGCTTCTCCTTTAAATTGCAATGGGGGGCTGGAGAGGTGGCTCAGAGGTTAAGAGCACTGGCTGTTCTTTCAAAGGTCCTGAGTTCAATTCCCAGCAACCACATGGTGGCTCATCAACCATCTGTAATGAGATCTGGTGCCCTCTTCTGGCCTGAAGGCATGCATGCAGGCAGAACACTATATATAATAAATCTTTGAATGAATAAATAAATAAATAAACAAACAAATAAATAAATAAATGAATGAATTGCAATGGGGTTGACACCCTACAGTAAACAGCCATCCATGTATGGAATTCTGTTGAATTTTGACAGATGTATGCAGTCAAGGCCCTGGCTAGATCCTGCTTCTTCTATGGTCACTCTGGGACCTGCATTGTTAATAGTTCTTTCCCAGATGTCACTAGATGAAATGATGTGACATGTAGTCATTGGTACCTGATTCTGTCGCATAGTGTTGGCAGGAAGCACCTACCACACTACCATCTCATTTGAGGTGTGATCAGGCTTTTCCACTTTTGGCCTGTGAACATTCACAAATTTTTTGATTATGTGGGGTGAATACTTAGGAGTGATGTTGCTAAGTCATGTGATACATACCAGTTCTACTTTGTTAAGAACTGCTGAATGTTTGAAAGTGACCAATTCTGCCAGGTGTGGTGGCACATGCCTTTAAACCCAGCACTCAGGAGGCAGAAGCAGGCAGCCTGGTCTACAGAGCAAGTTCCAAGACAGCCAGGCCTACACAGAGAAATTCTGTCTCAAAAATCCAAAACAAGCCGGGTGGTGGTGGCGCACGCCTTTAATCCCAGCACTTGGGAGGCAGAGGCAGGCGGATCTCTGTTAGTTCGAGGCCAGCCTGGGCTACCGAGTGAGTTCCAGGAAAGGCAAGACTACAAAGAAGGACTCTGTCTCAAAAATCCAAAACAAAAAACAAAACAAAAGAAAAACAGTTCCTTGTGTTTTTCCAGCACATCATGGGCATATAAAATTTTTTAAAAATTAAGTATTTTTTTGTATGTAGCTAATTCATGTATTTTCCCAAAAGTGAGCCTCAGTGGCACCATCCCTGACCTCTGAGTCTTTGTACCTGTACGTGATAATTCCAGTAGGTGAGGTCGTCTAAGTGTCAGAGTGGTGGCCTGTGTGTGGAGAGGCCTCCTGGGCAGACTCCTGAGCTGTCCCTTAGAGTGCCCATCTGGACTCTCCTGTAGCCCCAGAACTGGCCAGGAGCCCATGCTCTCCTTAACCCAGGGTGAAGTTCTTCTGCACCATTTCCAGCATTAGGAGTCAAGTGCACAATTGAATGCTGTTGGTCAAACTCAGCACCGTGTGTTCATCTACACTGAAAAATGGTAAACGTTGTGGCAGTTGCTCTCATTAGAAGTTTAGATGTTGGGCTGGAAAGATGGCTCAGCGGTTAAGAATCCAGACTGCTCTTCCCAAGGTCCTGAGTTCAATTCCCAGCACCCACATNGTGGCTCACAACCATCTGTAATGAAATCTGGTGCCCTCCTCTGGCCTGCAAGGACACATGCAGACAGAACACTGTATACATAATAAATAAATCTTTTTTAAAAAAAAGAAGTTTAGATGTTGAAACATCATCTCAGAAGTGAAGATGGGCCTGCCCAGCGGGCCTGCAGCAGCCTAATGAAGAGCTATGCATTCGTCCTGGTGGTTGCTGCCCTGGTGCTCTCCCACACCAAGTGTTCTTACCCCCTGGTCCAGTGCACCTGCAGACCTTCCCTAGACTGCCCCCTGCTGGAGCTGAGCAGCACCGTTCTGGGACAGACCCCCCAGGAATTTCCACACAGGCTGCCCCCTGAGCCTTTGCTCTCTGGAGCAGGTATTTACAGTTCCTCCTGCCAATCACAACAGCCTCTCTCTTTGTAGGATGGCTGGAGTGGTGGTTCAACTGATGATGGCATTGTAGCTTGGTGTCTTTTAAGTTAACATTACATCGGGATGAAAAGCATGTTGATGACCTTGTCTAAGGCAGCCCTGTGAGCACTGCACTTAGGAGAACCAGAGAACTTGAGACTCCCTGCTATGCCCTCCCTCCTGGTCTACGGATGCTTCTTGGTATTGGTTGCTGCTGCAGCGCTGGGCATTGGACCCAAGGCCAGGGCATGGCACATGCTGAACATGACTTTTCCAAAGTTGCACCCCTGCCTGCTATTCACTGTTTTATAAATTTTTGTTTATTTATTTTTAGATTATTTTTTGCTTATTTGTTTTATTTTTTGATAACTGGGTCTTTCTATTGTGTAGCTCTGACTGTCCTGAAACTCATCACAGATCTGCCTGCCTCTGTCTCCCGAGTGCTGGGATTTAAGGTGCTTGCCACCATGCCTGGCTAGATTTATTTTTTTGTGTATGATTATGGACCACATAAGTGCCTGGGAGTTATGCGTGGTTGTTAGCTACCATGTGGGTGCTGAGACTCAAACCCAGTCCTTTGCAAGAGCAATAAGTACTCTTAACCGCCAAGCCACCTTGCCAACCTCTTGGTGTCACCTCTGATGGCTGTGGGGATGCTGCAGGATTAGGGAGGGTCAGCCGCACCCCCTGCAGGGACATAAAGCAGGGGGTGCTGGGAGTTCATTGTCCAGTGCAACTCTGGAAGCCCATATTGTACTCAGAAAGCAAGTGAGCAAGCCCTGCCCCTTGCCTTTGTCCATCTGCTCTAGAGTATCTCCTTGTCTGTCCCCTTTTGCAGGCAAAATGGGAGCATAAAGGAAAGGGCTACTTTCTGGGAGGTTGGAGATAAAAACATTCCAGTCCTTCTGACATGTACACAGCAGAGCCCTGTCGAGATTTCGAAGATCAGATGGCCTCTTTTGCAGGGCCTAGTGTGTGGTCAGCTCAGTGGCTAATGTGTGACACAGCTGTGTGATCTTTGCCTTGTGCAAGTGCAGTTAGCTAGTTTAACTGTTTCTCAAAAATGGTGGAAGTGAATTAAAATTGAGCTTACAAAGTTTGATTTGCAGTTTCTGTATGTTGGCATCTTCTTTAGTGGCTTTTAAAAAAACCTCAGCTTTCTTCTGCTTAGATGGGACTCTGATAAAAAGTACTTGTACAGAGCCTCCAAGTAGTGAGAGGAGCGGCTGCCAGGCACTGATGGGGGAGCACAGACAGCTGTGCCCTGGAAGAAACAGTAATATTTAATGNCTATGGGGAAATTACAAGAGAGCATCTTAAAGGTCTATGAGACTGCCCCACCCTTTACATCCTGATTCTTAGGCTCTTTTTGTTTTCCTTTAAAGATCTATGTACTTATTATGCCTACAGTGTTCTCCTGGCATATATGCCTACATGTCATAAGAGGGCACAAGATCTCATTATAGATGGTTGTGAGTCATCATGTGGTTGCTGGGAATTGAAATCAGGACCTCTGGAAGAGCAGCCAGTGCTCTTAACCTCTGAGCCATTTCTCCAGCCCTGGTTCTAAGGCTCTTTACCTGTGGATGGCAGCACTAGCTTTTCACCTCAGCCTTTAAGCTAAGGGAAAGTGTACATTGACAGCCCACAGCCATGGAGCCTGATACTGTATGTTACGAGTCTTTCTCTGTCCCACCAGCCAGCTCCCAAATAACGACAAAGAGAATTCTTAATTATGAAAGCTTGACTGATAGCTTAGGCTTGTTTCTAACTAGCTATTATAACTTAAATTAATCCATTTCTATTAATCTGTATGCTGCCCTGAGGGTTGTTTACCTCATCTACATACTGTGTATCTTGCTTTCCTACTTCCTCCATGTCTGGCTGGCAACTCCACTTTCTTCCCAGCATCCTCTCTGCCCTGAAACTCCTGCCTAACTATTGGTCGTTTAGCTTTTTATTAAACCAATCATAGTGATATATCTTCACACAGTATAAAGGAATATTCCACATTTCCCCCTTTTTGTCTAATAAGGAAAGGTTTTTTTTTTAATTTTTGTTTTTTATTATTATTAAAGCATTCGATGTACAACTGCAGGAGAGATAATATACAGATAGTTTGAACATAAATAGGGGTACAAATTCTTATCGTAATAGTGAAATGTTTCACTAAAGCTTGCCCAGTGACTGGGCAAAACCCAAACTTATTTTATGTTACAGTCATCCTAGGGTCCTTCCTGCAAGGAAAGGTTTTAATTCTAACATAATAAAACTATAAACAATAAGAACAATTATCAGGTAAGAATTATATTTACAATGTCCAGTCCATTTGTATTTGGCATATTTGGAGAAAATACTCCATTGTTTATTCTATATTGATGAGTCCAAAGCTCTGTACCTAATTTACCTTTTGTAATAACTAAGGAAAACTGCAATTATAACTACCTAGTCTTCAACTCCATCAAAGACCCCAGAAGGATATAATANTACTTGAGTAAACAGGAAGTGCAGAGCAAAAACTTCCAAAACTATAGAAATGACAGAAACAGCTGGCTGCCTGGACAGTCACCCAAGGTGGTTCTGTAACGTTGGGGCATCCATCTTCAACCTACAGGGCTAGAGTATCTGACAGATTTTTCTGTGAAGAAGGAATTTTGAAGGACTGGCCTACCTTGTCTTGGCAAAGTTTGGTAGTCACTGTCTTTTGTGTCCTGTCCAATTTGAACAGCACACTGTCATCAGTTGAGGCAAGGGCAGTTTCTTGCTCAGTGGCTAACTTTTGCCATAAAGAAAGCAAACTCCATATGGCGTTTCTTCAATGCCTATCATCTTCTCTGAAGTAGATTGGTGCTACCAGGAGCAGATGTGTCTCATTGTCATAAAAAAGCCTTATGTTGGGGCTAGAGAGGTGGCTCAGAGGTTAAGAGCACTGACTATTCTTCCAGAGGTCCTGAGTTCAATTCCCAGCAACCACATGGTGGCTCACAACCATCTGTAATGAGATCTGGCGCCCTCTTCTGTATACGTAATAAATCAATAAATCTTAAAAAAAAAAAAGCCTTATGTTATTAAAACATCTTAAATGCCATATTCTGTAGATCTCTGAAGTGTTTGAAGACTACCTGTCTATCTAAGATATATCTCTTTTTGACCTTGAAAACATACCTATCATGGATACAAGTTTGATTGTTATAGGAGACTAACTACTAACCTGCATTCTTTATTATCCTAAATAGTTTGTAATAATAACTTTCAGGGACTAGAAATTTATATTGTTAAATGAGCTGCTAGGTACAGTATCTTAAACAANAGTAGAAACATATGTACAGTATTTTCTAACAAAAATAACCTTAAATTTGTATCAATATACAAAAAATTCATACCTGTGTAAAATATTTAAGGCTACTAGTTGTTTAAAAGTAGACTCAACAGTCCACCCTTTATCCCATTATTTCTTTTTTTTCTTTTTCAAAGATTTATTTATGTATACAGTACTCTATCTGCATGTTTGCCTGAAGCCAAAATAGGGCACCAGATCTCCTTAAAGATGGTTGTGAGCCATCGTGTGGTTGCTGAGAATTGAACTCAGGACCTCTTGAACAGCCATCAATGCTCTTACCCTCTGAGCCATCTCTCCAGCCCCTGTCCCATCATTTCTATACTATGTCCCCCCTTTTCCCTTCAGAAAGAGATCTCTGAATCTAATCTTCTTTGTTTAGCTTTCTCCCTGACCATGACCAGTAACAATTTGTAACCAGCCCCCCTAAATGATGACAAACATCAAAAAAACCACCCACCCCACCTCTTGGGAATGTGGGCATTGTGTTCTCTAGACTGCTTCCTGTTGTCTGGGGGCACTGATATCTTTGGGGTCCCTGGGAAAATTAGGATAGTGGTCAAGTCCTGACTAGAATAGTCTGTGAAGCTGGACCATCTCAGCCAGCAGCCTTTGAAGCTGTTCTGGATACAGAACTCTGAGGAAACTGCAACAGAGGCATTCTGAGAGGCTGGATCACATGGGCCACCTGTTTTCATTGGTGTCTGGTCCTCTTGCTCTGAAAACACACAGACTTTTAAAGGTAACATACATATCTGTATTAACACAAGTATGGACCGTGCCTTGTACATAAGCCAGCCAAGAATGATTTTTTTAAAGATTTGTTATGTGTGCTGTGCTCTGCCTTGCCAGAAGAGGGCACCAGATCTCATTACAGATGGTTATGAGCCACCATGTGGTTGCTGGAAATTGAACTCAGAACCTCTGGAAGAACAACCAATGCTTTTAACTGCTGAGCCACCTCTCCAGCCCCAAGAATGATTTTTTTTGTTCNTTTTATATTTGAGCAGGTAAAATAAATATCACCTGTCTTGTAATTTTTCTAGGTTTATTTCTTTATGTTTGTAGCTAGGATTTTCAGGGGTCTCCCCTGATCTAATATATTTTTTTACTTTCATTTTGAAGTTAAGACATTTTAAAATTATATAGGTTGGTTTAATTTAGCAGTCTCTTTCACAATCTAATGTCTCTTGGCAGCTGTTGTCTGTTAGCATTTTAAAAATTCAAAATTAACAAAGTACAGTATAAGGTCCAAACTCTCTGTGTTATAATATTTCCCATCCTTACATGGCTTATTTTTTTTATTATTATTACTTCTCTCTTTAAAGACTTTACTATTATTTTTCAATCATTTTTTATGACAGTCTATACTCTGTTTCTTTTTTTTTCTTAAGCCTACATACATTGTTAAACACACTGTAACCTGTTTAAAGGTTTTTTTCCATCTGAACTTGCTTTACAGTGTATCTGTAATCTTTTCTGTCTGCATGAGCAAAACCTTAAACCGCCACACAGCTTAACTCATGGAATACTAGTTGCTCAACTCTCAGGCAGTGGCCAGAAGATGCATCTCTGTACCATGGCCCACATGAGAGACTGAGGGACTAGATTTGGCTGTGTTTTTGTGTATTTGGAGCCTTTCTGTAAGTTTTCTCAGGTCTTATGTGGAAATACATCTGTATTGGGTGCCATATGTTGGGAGTCTTTCTCTGTCCTGCCAGCCAGCTCCCAAATCACAGTAAGGAGACTTATTAATTATGAAAGCTTGGCCAATAGCTTAGGCTTGTTTCTAACTAGCTCTCATAACTTAAATCAACCCATTTCTATTAATCTNTATGCTGCCCCGAGGCTCATTTACCTCATCTACATACTGTGTATCTTGCTTTCCTGCTTCCTCCATGTCTGGCTGGCAACTCCACCTTCTTCCCAGCATCCTCTTTGCCCCAAAAATCCTACCTAGGTATTGGCCATTTAGCTTTTTATTAAACCAACCGCAATGACATATCTTCACACAGTGTAAAGGAATATTCTACAACTGTGATGTTCAGTTCACATGGCTCATCTTCCACTCACCCCTGACTGTTGTGGGAGCAGGGACTGTACCAAAGAGGGAGCTACAGCTCAGAGATGGGGAGCCANTTGGCCAATGTCATCAGCTGGCAGAGAGAGGAGGATCCCTGGCCATTTCTCCGTGGCTTCTGAAAGACCTCAGGATTGTATATCTGGACCCCCTCTTCTCTCCCCTGCCCCCATCTCTCCTCACACCTTCTTCCTCACTTTCTTTCTGTCTCCTCTTCATTTTTGAGGCAGAGTTTCATGTAGCCCAGGCTGTCCTCAAACTTGCTATTTACCCAATGATGACCTTGAACTTCTGATCTGCTGCCTGCTTCCCAGTTGGTGGGGATTGCTGATGTGTGCCACCACATCTCATTTATGTGCTACTGGGGATGGGACCCAGGACTCCTTGCTTGCTAGGCAAACTGTCAACCAACTGAAGCAGCATCCCAGTCTCTTTCTGTGTTCTTTTCTTTCCTTTTTATGTGCTTGCATGTTTGCCTGAATGTATGTCTTTGTACTGCTTTCATACCTGGTACTCATGGAAGCCAGAAGAGGGGGCAGGGTCCTCTGGAACTAGAGTTACACATAGTTGTCATCTGTCTTGTAGGTGCTGGGAACCAAATGTGGGTCACTGGAAGAGCAGCCAGTGCTCTTTACCTCTGAGCCATCTCCTCCGGCCCCTCCCATTTTCTTAAACCCCTAATTTTGGGGTTCTGGGATTGTAGAAAGAGTGTGGTCTGATTTGCACACCCATCCCTGGGCTCTATGTCATGTCTGCCCTCTGNCTCTCTCTCTCCAGGCATCATGGCTATCCTGTTTTCTGGCATCGTGATGTCACACTACACACACCATAACCTCTCCCCAGTCACCCAGATCCTCATGCAGCAGACCCTCCGGACTGTGGCCTTCCTGTGTGGTGAGTCCCACGTCTGAGTACCCACACAAACTGGGATTCCTGCCCTGCTAGAGTGTAAGCCAGGAATTTTCCTTGGCAGCAGGGCTCAGAATCCTTCCAAGCCCAAACAAGTATCATGCTCCTACCTCCTGGGCTGGCTCCTGTGGTTTTGTGATTCCATAAAAGATGTACAATACTTAAGACATTTGGTGCCTGCAGTTTATGGCCAAAGATAGAACTGCTGCTGAATGTTCCAGATGTTAATGTGGAGATTTCCACAGATGTTCTTTGGAAATGTTTTAACAACTTTCCACCTAGCGGCACTGTGAGTTTCTAAGCGAGGGCATCCTAGCACTGGGGGAAACTCCAGAGTTACATTCCCCTGGGATAAATGTGAGGTCTTTCTGTTAAGCAGTGACAGTTGGCGCTTCCTCCCCCTCCATTTACCATGTATCCATTCCTGTTCATACCTGGAGTAAAGGTGCCTTTAGACATCCCCCTGAACTGCGCACGCACACACACATACACACACACATACACACACACACACATCCTGGGGCTAGGCCTCAGCTGCAATCTTAGCATCCCCTGGTGTCGAGGGGCCCTGTTTGACTTTGGAGCCTGGATGGTAGGGTTGTCTGTGCAAGGTAGGGAGGCTACGTGAGATGAGGCCAGATAGCCCATTGCCATGAGCAAGCTAGAAGACAGGCCTCTAGTGCCCTGGTGGCTGTTTGATCCACAGCTCTTACCAGAAAGCCTTGGCCAAAGGCTCTGACCTGGCCCTCGGAGGAGCAGAGAACGGCGCATCTCTCGGCTCCTCTTCTAAGCCCCAGACCAGCTCTGGTTAGCGCTCAGTTCTGGGGCCGCACATGCATGCCATCTCCTGAGGCTCTGTTATAACATCTGTGGGAATTCACCTGGCATGTGCTCTCTCCTGACCTGCTCCTCCATGAGAAGTTTAGCCAGTGCGCCAGGCTGTCTTCATGTAGCTTGCATTGCNGGAAACAGCTTGCATGGCCACCACCCTGAAAGGATGGGTTTAGTCAACCACACTTCCCTGTTGCCACAGAAAAGTGGAGGTAGGCCTGAATGCATGGCTTGAAGGATTGCACATCATTGGATAAGGCATCTCAGGCGGGAGGGACAAGCACCCTACCAGTTGTGGGCTGCTGCGTTGAAGAATACACAAGCCACTACAGACACCACTGGAGTGAGTTTAACAGCCTCGCTGGCTTATGTTCACATTGAAAATGCAGCCTGTCTCCTTAGGTGTTAGGCTCCATTGGGTTCTTCTTTTGGGCCCCGTAGATTAATCAGGAGCCTGGAATTTATGAGGTACTCTTTTTAGCACACGCAAGTGACTGATTGTACACTGAGTGCAACCACGCCTATAGATGGGTCCTTCCCACAAGCCCTGTGGGTTAGCTGCCTCTTGACCCTCCAGCCAACATCAGTACATTCTGTCCACCAGTGGGTGCTGCCAGCATGATGCACTGGGAGGGAGTTAACTAAAGGGGACCCTTTCTCACTTGTCATGTGGCACCAACAATCACGTGCTTGGAATTTTTGCTGCTTTGCTACCATGATGGACCTTGACTGATTAGTGTTCAGCAGATGCACAGGTGGAAGCTTGTTTATTTGCATACGGTATCTGTTGACTCATTATGTTGGGAAATTCTCAGTAGCAGGGTCACATTGCCTATGTGCAGTAACAGAGAAAGCTGGCCATAGTGGTTCACGCCTGCAATCCCAGCACTCGGATTCATTCTAGGCCAGCCTGGGCCAAGTAGCAAAACCTTATCTCAACCCATTTACTCCTCCCCACCCCCACCCCCCACACACAAAAAGACGAAGTACCATGTCTGACCACAGTATCTGTTACAAGATTTTTCCAGAAAATAAGATGTCTGTTGGTGTGGCTTTGGGGATGCTTGTTTAATTTATTACTGAATTGTAAGAAAGGAACTGGGGTGAATAATCCATTCTTTGGTTTCTTTCAGAAACATGTGTGTTTGCATTTCTTGGCCTGTCCATATTTAGTTTCCCTCACAAGTTTGAAATTTCCTTTGTCATCTGGTGCATAGTAAGTATTTTTCTTGTTTTTATTGAATGCTTATTTTTAGAATAGCAACTACACGGTCTGGAACCATTTATGTAACTATTACCAGTTCAGAGTCAACAGCTACAGAGACATACTTCTGTTGAAAATTTCTTTTGTTTNAAAGATCCCAGACATAAGGATCTGGACGTTTTACATTTTCAGTGGTCTTGAATGGTGTGGTTGCCTTTACACAGTACAGTTTTAGCCAGAGCACAGCAGTGAGTACCTAGAACCCTAGCACTTGGGAGATGGAGGCAGGAGGATCAAGANTTTAAGGCCAGCTGGGTGTGGTGGCGCTTTTAATCTCAACAATTGGGAGGCAGAGGCAGGTGCATCTCTGTGAGTTTAAGGCCACTCTGGTCTATGTAGCAAGTTCCAGACCAACCAGGGCTACACAGTGAGACCCTGTCTCAAAAAAAGACAATACAAAGGGGTTTTTTTGTAATTATTTATTTTTATTTTATGCGCCTTGGTGTTCTGCCTGCGTGTACGTCTGTTTGAGGGTATCAGATCCCCTGGAACTGGGGTTACAGACAGTTGTGAACTGCCATATGGGTGCTGGGAATTGAACCCAGGTCCTTTGGAAGAGCAACCAGTGCTCTTAACCACTGAGACATCTCTCCAGGCCCCCAATAAAAGTTTTAAGGGCAGTTTTAACTACATGGCGAGTTCAAGAACAGCCTAGGCTTGCACAGCAGAATCCTGCCTCAAAAAAGAAAAGGAGAAGTGTGATCAGCTGCAAGAGATCCCAGTTTTCTTGGGTCCTTTTGAGTCCTTTCCGCATCCCCATGTGACCTCCATTTAGAGTGGCTGCCTGCCTATGTCACAGTTCTGTCCTGTGAGCACAGATCTCGGGGGGAGAGCCTTGGGAAGACCTTTCACAGAAAGTTTGACAGTGTGCTGGTTTTTGAGTTGCTGGAATCTAACCTAGGGCCTTGTGCAGCTGCAGATGCTTTGTCCCCTGCCCCTCTCCCCACCCCTCAGAGCTGTCGTTGGTTAAAGTAGGAAGGAAGCCTTTTCGGAGGCTTTACCCCACAGCAGGCCCAGGATTTGAGCCACCTTTGTGCTCCCAGGTAGGCCTCACTCAGCCCACCCTCCTTGCTCTGAGGAGCCAGACCCCAGAGCAGAGACAGAAGTACCTATCTGTCATCCCCTCTCCCCACAGTGCCCCAGTAGGGAAGATTAGCATAAGCCTACCCCATTATGGAGTCCTGGTTGTTCTCAGCTGGTTGTCTCTAGGCCCCACTGGGAGCCTGGTGGTGCTGCCTTTGTTCTGAGGCTGTGTAACTAAAGCCNAGGATGATGCTTACTAGTCTATGTCTTCTATCATCTGAGACAAACGGTCAGAGCCAGGACAGCAGCACACATGTGAGTCTGCACCTCTGCTGTGCTGTTGGGGTGTCTCTATGACTGAGGGCGAGACTGCCTTAGGTGTGTTACACTGATGTTAGCCTGAAGACACGGTGGATTCCACCCACACTGGCATATTGATATCGACAGGTGCTGGTACTCTTCGGCAGAGCCGTCAACATCTTCCCTCTGTCTTACCTGCTGAACTTCTTCCGAGATCACAAAATCACCCCCAAGATGATGTTCATCATGTGGTTCAGTGGTAAGTGGCATCCAGGGTGGGTGAGCCTAAGCCTGGGCTTATGTTCCTGGGTCCCTGGGAAGCCAGACTCCAACAGGTGCTACCAAATGGCACCCTCATCACAGCACCATGAAGTGGTTGGCCATTTTCTGTCCCTGGGATGAGGACCCTCAGGTTCCAGGAGGGCAAAGGTCATACCTAGCATCTGGGGACCCTTGGAGGCAAAACAAGGATCTGTCCAGCTCCATGCACACCCTTGGCTGGCCTGTATAGCATGGTGTGCAGTGTGGGTTGGTGCTAAGGATGGGGATTCAACCCAGGGCCTCCTCATGCTATGCAGGTTATTTCTTCTCTGCTGCAGAGTCCTCATAGCTGAATCTGAGCATTGCGGCTGCCTGTCAATCACACCTCTCTCAAGGCTGGAATGATTTTGTCAACCTTCAGCTCAAAAGAATCAGTCCCTTAGGACCTTTAACTCTCTGTACTCTTCCTATTTAAGTGTCATTAGTCAGGTGTGGTGAAACAGGCCTTGATCCCATCAGAGGCAGGCAGATCTCTGAGAGTTCAGGCAGCCGGGGCTACACAGTGAGACCATCTCAAAAAATAAAATAACAAATGAATATAATTGAATATTTCCATGTAGGCTGAAGTGTTTCATACTGTTCACTACAATTTGCCTCAATTCTTTTTCTTCAAAAACGGCCTTATTTTAAAAACTGTGAGCTAAGTACATTGGCACTTAACTGTAATGCCAGCCATTTGGAAGAACAGGGCAGGATTTCTAGCTTGAATCCAACCTGGACCCTGTCTCACTTAAACACATAGAGGTCTGGCTGACCCGAAACTTGCAATGTAGTCTAGGNTTGAACTTGTAGCCATCCTTTTTGCCTCTGCCTCCCAAATGCTGGAACTATCATTTCAATAGTCGATGTCTCCTCCCAGCCCCTCACCCTATCCTTGTTTTCCCCACCTCTGCTCCCTTCTGCTGTGCTGGCCTTGGTCCTCATCAACTGACCAGTGGCTTATGCAGCATCAGCCCTCAACCTAGTGTATCTGCGGGGCCACTACTGTTGGCCACTTCCCCTGGGCCTCCTCAGCCTCCCACCCAGCACTTCCCACACTGACCCCAGACAGTGGCATCCTAGGGCCTGGCCCCACCTCTTTCTGAACCTGTCTTCTGACAGTACTGGACTTCCCGATCTGGCCTTTCCATCTATCCAGCTCTCCAAACCAGCCCTTCCTCTAGAACCCAGTTTCTACTCNTATCTGTTTCTGAGTGTCATTGAGCCAGAGCCCACTGCCTACCTGCTGCTTGACTTGCCCCCCCTTCCATGGGAAGCAGCAAAGTGGGCATGGTTGGTATACATGGGTGCCTTCCTGGTACTGGTATTGCTAGGCATATGTGCACACTGAGCCTGTCACACATATCAGGTCCCCTCATCCTGTGACCCTTGTGGGTTTGGAGAGGAGTAGTCCCCCTGCTCATGTCTCTGAATCCACCCACTCTGGCCTCCTGGTTGCCTTAGGTGTAGGCTGCTGCAGCAGCCAGGCCCTCTCAAAGCTCCCCCTTACATGTCTGAGCCACCCCACTGTGGTCTGTTCCCAGTGACTCTTGTGAACTTAGTGTTGTGTTTACTGCCNTAGCTGCTCCAGGAGGTTCTGAAGGCAGGGCTTGGGATCCCCTGCTCTGTGGGTATGGTGCAGAGCAACTGCCTCCCAGCTCTGTCCATACCCTGAGTCCTGTTGTCATTGCCAGCAGGCTCCACAGATAGAGTCATCTGACAAATCATACCCTCACTGCTGCCTGTGTCTGCTGCACATCTACTCTAGGCTGGTCCCCCACCTGTGTGCTGTGGAGAATGGCAGCACCTGCTGGGCAGGTTTCTGTGGCAGGCAGCCCTGTCTGTGCACAAAGCACCTCGTTGGGGGGCACCTAGGGAGGACTTAGCTACCATAGCTGTCATATGACAGATCTGATGGGTCCCTGAATATACCTGCTGCACAGCAGCATGGCTATAGTCACCTTGCCTGGAACCAGCCCATGCAGAACATGCAAGGGACTTCAACCTGTCCACCCTGCTACCTACTCTCACATNCTAGGCCACTTCTGTCAGGTATATGTCCTACTGCTAGTGGTGCTGACCTGGAGCCACTTTCTTCTCTGTTCCCTCTCCCTCCTTCTTGCTTGGCCCTGAATCTCCATTTACCATTCCAGGCCTTCGAGGGGCCATCCCTTATGCACTGAGCTTGCATCTGGGCTTGGAGCCCATGGAGAAGCGGCAGCTCATCGGCACCACCACCATTGTCATTGTGCTCTTCACAATCTTGTTGCTGGGTGGCAGCACCATGCCCCTCATCCGCCTTGTGGACATTGAAGATGCCCGGGCACGCCGCAGGAGCAAGAAGGATGTCAACCTCAGCAAGACTGAGAAGATGGTTAGTGCAGCTGTGGGCCCTGCGGCCTGTGCCAGGGGGAGCAGATCAGGCTTCTGGGGGCTGGTGCTTGCATATGCATTTGCTTACCTCAGGGTCAGCGGTGCAGGCCTAAGAACAGGTGCGGGAACTTGGCTTCTGAAGCATGGCTCTCTGGGGTAGGATGTGTGCCAGCCTTGTGACCTGCTGAAGAGCTGAGAGCTGAGAATTGATGCCATCTGTAGCTCAGGACATTTGAAGTAGAGCCTGGTCCTATGCCAGAGTCCTGGGAGAGTGCCTCTGCCACCGGGAGCTGAGTCAGAAGCCCAGGTCAGGGACCAAGAGGTTTCAAAATTAGGTTTTCTTAAGAGTCCTCTGGAAAAGCAGCAAGCGTTCAGAACCACTGAGCTGTCTTTCCAGCCCATTTTTGCTTTTTGATACAGGGGCTCACCCTGTAGACTAAGCTGGACTTCACTATGTTGTGGCTACAACTGCCTTGCAATCTTGTTGCCTCTATCTCCCAAGTGCTGGGAGTTACAAATGTGAGCCCTATGTAGACTGACATTTCTGCCAAGGCCACTCTTGGACAATCGTAACACACTGTTGTGGCCAAGGCACTTGGACTCTACAGGAAGCAGGGACTTTCATAGTCCCCATCTTACAGGCGAGAAGAACACTGAAGAACAAAACCAGCAGCAGGATAGGAACTTGTTAAATGTGCAGATTTGTAGTCCCGCCACTGACCTGTTGTCACAGAAATTACAACTGGGGCTAGCTGAAATTTGTAGCATCTTCAGGGTTCTCAAACCCTAGAGACTGACAGCACTTCCTCCATTTTCCTCTGCACTGCAGGCCCAGGCCAGAGGGCTTTGCAACTTTGGAGACTCCTGTGCTCCAAACTTGTCAATGGGCCTCCCTGCAGAGGGTAGGCTTTGGAGGCCCAAAAAGGTCTGTGCCTGTGATCACCTATCTAGGGTAGAGTACGTTACTGGTGGCATTCTAGCAGGAAGGCAGAGTGGGGGCTCCCAGGGAAGTGCCTGCTGACACTGCCAGCTTTNTCATCTAGGGCAATGCCATTGAGTCAGAACACCTGTCTGAGCTCACTGAGGAAGAGTATGAAGCCCACTACATCAGAAAGCAGGACCTCAAAGGCTTCATGTGGCTGGATGCCAAGTACCTGAACCCCTTCTTCACACGGCGGCTGACACAGGAGGTAGGCATGTCAGGGATACCTTGCCTCNCCTCAGGCCTACAATGGCCAGGGCTGGGGAAGGAAGCTGCTGCTGAAGGCTGGTGAGCAGCCCAGCTCTGCCCCTGCTGCCTTTCCTTCCCTACATACCTTGGAAGATGGCTAACAACAGTTTGGGTTTCCCTACTGCCCTCCTGGAACTCACTTGGTAGCCCAGGCTGGCCTCGAACTCTCAGAGATCCGCCTGCCTCTGCCTCCCGAGTGCTGGGATTAAAGGCGTGCGCCACCACCGCCTCTCCAAGAAGTCTTAGATCCGCCTGTGGTCCTGACCCTCCGGGCACTGCAGCTGCCTCCTCCATGGGTGACAGGCTCTCCTGGCTGTTCTCCCTTTCTCCAAAACATCATCTCACCTCCACCCCCCACCCCCAAGACCATGTTCTCCAACAGCTAAGCAGCAAAACATGTTATCTCACTTGACAGCAGGGGAGACCAAGGCCCAGGGAAAGGAGCTCACATACATGGGGCAACACACTCCAAAGCTGGCAGAGACCAGGCTGAGTTTCTAACATGCCATTTTTCTCCCTCGTCCCCCTCAGTTCTCAGCAGGCCCTCTTGTTACTTCCAACCCATAGGTTCACAGCAGCCTCTTGTCCCCTGACCCTGTCACTGACTTTTACGTGTCTCGCTCCAGGACCTCCACCACGGGCGCATCCAGATGAAAAGCCTCACCAACAAGTGGTATGAGGAGGTCCGCCAGGGCCCATCAGGCTCTGAGGATGATGAGCAGGAGCTGTTCTGAGCCCACAATGTCCTGGGCCCGGAAGATGATGCCTCATGCAGCCTCCTCAGAACACAAGATGGTAGGTCAAGGGCTAGTCTTCACTAGGAAGCTTCAGGCCTTTGGAGAGTGCTGGCTTCAGAAATATGATCGGCCTCCATGACTCACGGACCTGCCCCAATGTTGTTTCTGGGCCTGCAGAGGAGGGCAGCAGCCAGCCCTCTTTCTGCTTCTGTGCCAGGCCACAGAGAAAACTTGGGAGGCTGGCTTGCTCAGCTCACACCATGTGTGGGCCATACCTTCCTCACACCTCTGGAGCAGCTGCTGGCTGGCACATCTGCTGTTTGTCTCTGCATTGTCAAGGTGCCTTGGTGGCAGCAGCAGCAGCGGCTGCAGTAGNAGCCTCAACCTGGTGCCAAGGCCAAGAGATTTTGAAAGCCTCACACTCCCTGTCCTGTGTCCTGTGTTCCCAAAGAGAAAGGCTGAAGGACCTTTTTTCTTGACATGGAACTGGCACCTCTCAGCCTGCCTTTGGGCAGGCAGCTGCAGCCCTCCTGTGGGCATACTGCAAATGTTTACACTGGTACCTGGCAGGGATTAGCCTGCAGGCTTCCAGGAAAGGTNTTGGCCTGTCCCCTGGGTATGGAGTACTCTCTGAAGAGACAAAAGGGGTCTTTGGACCCTGTAAGCACAGGGTCCTTGGGGGCACCTTTCCCAAGTATGGGAGCCACGTCCATATCCTCTCTCCTCTCCACCACTGTCTCCTCCCTCATTGTCTTCTGCCCAGAGGCCTCTTTCTAGACCCACAGTGTGAAGCTCCTTCCACCCAAGCTGCTTTTCAGAGTTCAGCCTTTTACCAGTTCCTGGAGCTTGGGAGGAAGCTCTGTCCTCCATGCCAGGGTCTCAAATCTCCAAGACACTGGGGCAGTGGGCAGAGCATAGCAGCTGAGACCAGGGTTCCCCACTCCAGCCAATTGCTACTTGGGATGCCAGTGACTTTGGGTCACACAAACACACTCCTGTGCATGTCTCAGGCTAAGGCACACCACAGGTAGTGGTTACTGCCTGATGTCCTCACCTGCCCTTTTATAGCTGCTGCAGTCTCCCCATCNATGGCCCTTCAGCAACTACCCATGTGGCCCTAGTCCTTCCTTGCACCCCAGGTGGCTTAGTTGTTGGCTCACAATGGGGACACAGTGGGCCTGAGTGGGTTCGTTGCAGGTGTTTTGCACCTCAGGTGCTGTGGTTCTGATGTTGAAAGACAGCCAGGCCTCTGAGGCCCTCCACCTCACTGTGCTGCAGAAGGTGGCAGAGTTGGAAGCATGTAGTTTGCTTCTGTACATAAGGTCACTTATCCTTGGCACAGCCAAGATAGGGTCCTCTTCCTTGTCTCTCCCCTTAACCCTGGAGCTGGAGTCACCCGTGGCCTTGTGTAATTGGGAGTGGGGCTGAGGTCAGGCTGATCTCTGAGATGGAAGTTGCTTTCCAAGCTCAATACTTGCCAAGATTTCTTTTTAACCCTTAAATTCTAGATTAAGCAGTGAAGCATGGGGTATCATTCACTCAGCCCCTTGTCACCAGGCCTCTCTGACATATCACTCTTGGCCTCCTGCTTTTAGCTGGGACCTGAAGTGAGCTTGTAGGAGCTTGGTGGGAGGGCTGCTGTACCAGCCCTGAATGTAGGCACCTCTGCCCCTTCCTGGGGAATGTGGGCTTAGCACTTGGGAGAGTGCCCAGCCTTCCAGGGCCCATAGCCAGGGAGCAGAGCTCTAGAGGGGATTTCTCAGATGAGAAACAAATTGCTGCCGCCACCTTCTCAGACCCGCTAGTCCTGTTGTGTGCAGTGGTGAATGTGTACATGGTAGAAGACCGAGTTGTGCTGCAAATTTCAGGTGTAGGCCAAGGGACAGGCCAGCTGGGCACACAGAAGGTAATACTTCAGAGTGAGGGACATGGGTGCCCTTGGAGATCTGACACTTAAGCCAGTGGGCAGGCCCCACCCTGTAGTGTCAGGTGGCCCATCCTACATTATCTATGAGCCAGTTCTTGGGATCAGTGACCTGCTTTCTGCAGTGCTATGGTCACAGGGTACCCCCAAACAGCCACATCCAGCATCTTGNGATGAAACCTGACAGCCTGAAGGCTTGGTGTGCAGATTCCTTTCTGTGCAATAGAATGCCAAGAGACTGAGCAGAGAGCCTTCTTAAAACCCACCCTAAGAACTACTAGGTCCACATGCCCATTGTAGGTTCTGGGCTGGGTGGCTGCTGCTCAGACCTCTCCCCCCTTAGCTATGGAGGTACATATGGTAGAGGTCAGCTGTTCCTGGCTCCTGTGTGAGGAGAAATTCAGTAGCTGTCTACCACCCATGAGGCTTCTAAGATGCCACATGGAGACAGGAGCCCTCCCCAATCTCAGAAATAGCAGCTTGATTTCTCTGCTGGCTGGTGCCCAGGAAACGAAGTCCAAGAGGCGGCAGAGGCAAGTTACTGGCTTCTCTCAGGGCCCCAGAGCCAGGATGGTGGGGGGGAAGGCCTTCCAGTAGCCCTGCTTTTCTCCACCCTGCCTTCCCTCCTGTCCACCCAGTTTCAAAGAGGGGAGGTGCCATGGCCCTCTCACCCAGGCACAATCATGCACGGTGGTGGGACAGGCCACCCTTGGTGGCTGTGGCCCTGCTCTAGAGCCATGGTAGCACTGGCAGAGTCCCCCTGCTTTCACCAGGGGGAGGCTAAAGGCTCTCTTCACAGGCCTGGGTTCCTCTATTTTCTGACAGTGGAAAGTTTGGGAAGTGCTAGTTTTCTGTTGTGATCTAGGGAGGCTGGGAGCATGTGTGTAAGGTTCCTGGGGCCTGAGGGAACCTTTGCTGCTTTATGGGTGGGGCCTGGGCCTGAGCAGGAGGGAACTGTGTCACTCTTCTCAAGCTCATCTTCGCCTGCCTGCCTTCTTCCCCTCACCACTGAATAGGAGGTTACATCACTGGATAGTTAGAAATAAAATGCTGTGGAATCAGAGCTGGCCTCTGCTGTGTCAAGTGACTTTGCAAAGCTCCTGGATGTGGCTCTGGGTCCCCACAATTCTCCAGGAGAGTAGTAGGCATGTTCCAAGAAGTGCAATGGTTAGGAGGATAGCCTCTGTCCCTCAGTGAGCCACACACATGGCTCAGAATGCTCATGTCAACCATGACTTCCCAGGTGCCAGGAATCCAATGCTCCAGGCCTCTCAGGGCCTGCTGGTGGTCGGTTGCACATTGGTTTTGACAGCTGTCTACCTGCAGAAAAATGGAAAACTTCTCCATTAAATCCACACAAGTGAGGAGCCAGAGCCTAGCTGGTCCTCAGCTCACAAAGAGGGGCCTTACAGGTCCTGTGCATACATGCACACATGGAGCAAAAGTCAGATTTCCTGGTTTCTAGCCCTGAGACTCCCCCACCCCCACCAGCAGCCAAGAGAGTGAAGTGGCACCTGTATCTACCTTGTGCCAGCCACAGGCTGGAGATGCACCAAGGATGCAGGACATGAGGGAAAGCTGCCTGAGTGTGACATCTTGCTGTAACTTAACTAGCTAAAGTCAGGGAACACACTGGTGAACAAATAGACCAAATTCTCAGGATGCCCTGACCTTGAAGATGGCTAGGAGTTTTTCTGAGTACTGCTAGCCATGAGTAAAGGGCTCAGTTCCACTGGAAGACAGGACCTGGGCAACTCCAGAAAAAGCTGTCAAGGTAGAGGGGAGAAACAGGAAGAAATAACTTCCTCAGAGGCCAGAAGCTGTGGAGAAAAGGGTCCCAGAGCCCCTACCCATCCCATCAGTCTAAGGAAGAGACATTTTAGTGCACACTAAAAACATGCTATATCGGGTGTGGTGGTGCACACCTTTAATCCTAGCGCTCAGTGTGGTGATATATTATGTACCCTAATAAACTTGCCTGGGGATCAGAGGACAGAGCCAGCCACTAGATTAGACATAGAGGTCAGACAGTGGTGGCACACAAATTTAATCCCAGCACTTGAGACTTCATGCCTTTGCTTGGGAAGCACACATGCCTTTAATCCCAGGAAGTAATATGGCAGGGCAGAGAAAGGAATATAAGGCATGAGGAAACAGCAACTCACTCTCTTTGGGCTAAGGATTTCTTAGATGTAAGAACTAGTGGCTGGCTGTGCTGCTTCTCTGATCTTTCAGCTTTCACCCTGATACCTGGCTCTGGGTTTTTTTATTAAAAGACCATCTAAGATTTGAACAACTCAGGTGGGAGAGACAGGGGAATCTCTCTGAGTTGGAAGCCAGCTTGGCCTACATAGCAAGTTCCAGACAAACCAAGACTACACAGTGAGACTCTGTCTCAAAAATAAAATCACATGCTGCCAGGCATAGTGGTGTATAACCATAATCCCAACACTAAAGAGGCTGAGACAGGAAGATGGCCAGCCTTCTTTTGAGCCAGCCTCGATTATAGACTAAGATTGTCTTTAAAGAAAAAGAAAAAAGATACACATACTACAAACACACTTGAGTTCTCCATGGTGTCCACCTGTGCTTCCCTGGGCCTTCAGCTTTGATAGGTGGGTGACCTGCTTTGAGAGCTAGGCCCATTCCCTAGTCAGCTCTTATGTCGNCCCCTTTACTTGTTGAGGAAGGCCTCTGACCCAGCATGGCAAGAGAGCAGCACCTTCAGGAGCTGTTCATGGTTCCTCCCCATTACATACAGGTGTAAAACCTGGACCTGCTGCAGCCATTCTGAGGCCCAGAGGGAAGATGGGACTTCATGAGGATGGCAGAGCAGAAAGCATTGTTTTGGTTTGTGTTTTGAGACACAGAGGGTTTCTCTGTGTAGCCCTGGCTGTCCTGGAACTCATTCTGTAGACCAGGCTGGCCTCAAACTCAAGAGATCTACCTGCCTCTGCTCCTGAGTGCTGGGATTAAAGGCGTGCACCACCACGAACTGGAATTACAGGTAGTTGTGAGCCACCTCAAGTGGATGCTAGGAACCAAACTCCTGTCCTCTGAAAGAGCAGCAAGCTCTCCACCACTAAGACATCATTCTAGTCCCACATCTGGCATTTTAATGTGGATTCTCATACTTGTGAGGCATCTCCCCCGAACAATTTTAGTTTCACATGAAGCTAAGGTGTGGTGGTATGTACTTAAAATTCAAGCATTTGGGAGACTGAGGCAAGAGGATTGCTTCAAGTTTGAGACCAGCTGGGGCCCTATGGTAAACACCAGCTAACAATGACTAGAGTGAAATTTATGTGGTGTATATGTGTTCCTTCAGTTATATGTGATTTTTTTCATGTCTAGAGTCANACCACCACCACTACAGGGAGGTCCTTTTTAAAGATGTGATAGCAATGATCCAGTTGCTAAACAGAACAGAACTGTAATTCCCACATGTTAGTATGAGTGAAATGACAGCTAAGTAGGAAATAGAGGCCTTAATAGCCTTGACTCTCCCAGAGGGCAGAACCGCACGATGCCTCCTGCTAAAGCAGGAGTTTCTGTCTCTCTCTCTCTGAGCAATGCTGAAGAGCCAGAGTGTATGTATAACACTCCATATTAGCAGAAGGGAAGATAAAACTATGGTCATTTCGACTGATACAGAAAGAATATCTGACCACATTCCAG